>OU611754.1:6095385-6627885 GCA_914767535.2 Dunaliella primolecta | reverse complement strand
CATCTGCACATTCATTACCGGCAATACCAGCATGAGATTTTACTTTGTATACACAAATATTGGTTTGTGAGTTGCTAATGAGGGTAGATATGGTTTTTAGGACATCCCCTTGAATGTGTTGTTTGTGTTTCTCAGGATAAATAATTTGCTTACGTATTTGATGAAGAGAGGTGAGACTGTCTGAAGCAATGTGTGAGTAAGAGTGTGTGATGGCAGCAGCAATTGCTGCCAGTTCAGCTCGGCAGATGGTGCTAGTAATTCCAGCACCGTTGGGCTCAACAACTTTTATATTGTTTGTGAGAGGGCAGTAAACACCTGCTCCAATTTCTTGTTTGCCATTTCTGGTATGACAGCTGCCATCAGTGTACGCCCATGTCCTCCAGTCTGGGACTTTGAGAGCAAGGGTAGGATTGGATTGGCTAGGCACAGAGACTACCTCATAATTGTTTATGAGCGGGCTGTTTGAAATTCTGGAGACTTGCTGTTTGTCAGAAGGGAGGCGCTTACAATTCTCGAATCCAGGCATGACAGCGTGCATGGAATTGAGGATGGCATGGCTGCTGACACTGAGCAGTTTCCAATTGGCTTTTGTATATTTATCTATATCACTAGCCAGGCTCCGTAGCCAAGCTGAGCTATGGTTGTTTAGATGGACCCTTGCAGCAGTGTTCCAAACCGCAATAATTTGTATGTCCCAGGTGTGCTGAGGAAGAGGTATTTCTTGGTTGGGGCATGATTGGGGAGCCTCGTAAGTAAGGTTGGTGCGCGGGATGGTACCAAGTTCATAGCAGAGGTGGGGGAATGCAGAAATGAGTTTGGAGTAGGGGTTAGTTATCATTTGTATTCCCCAGACAGGTAGGAACATGAAAGTAGCAGTGGCCTCTGTGTTGAGAATGGCTGATTAGATAGCATGACGCAAGGCCTGAGTCATGGCATCCTCGGCGTAAATGGGATGGCAGACAGAGAAGCCTGAAAATCTGGAGGAGAAGGAGTTATGATGGGCACCAAAAAGAGTGTCTCGGGGGTCAGCGCTCCAGTAATTCTGGTATTGTGGGTCATGGTCTAGCGGGGAGGCCATTTTGTCTTGAGTTACCAGGGCCCAACGCTGGAGGGCAGTATGGATGTGGGTTGGCAGGGCCCGAGAAAACGAGTCTTTAATCTTTTTGCTGGTGTACTTGTTTTCTAGCAAAGTCTTGCGAGCAAGGAGCCCTTGCAGCTCAGATGCAAAGCTAATGGGAGCAGGTGTTATGGCTTCGTGCAAGCCCGCAAGCTTGGTCCTATAGAAAGCCTTGTAAAGGATTTGAAATCGGATAGGGGTTATCATCCCAACACATTTACCTTGTGTGTTATAAATGCAGGCCATGTATGATTTGTAAATTTCTGGGAGGATAAGGGGAGGTGGAGCACTAGGGTGGGGGCTTTGTGATTCAGTGTCTTGTGGTGTTTGATCAGGGTTTTGTTTAACTGTGTACTTGACAAGGTCAATGTCATGCAGCCAGAATTCGCTGCAACCAGTGGGTTTTATGTCTACTTGTGGGTTGGTGGGGTGTATGTCAAAGGTAACTTTATTGCGCAGTATTGTGTCAAGCTTTTGCTTCCAAGTATTAGTCGTATCAATTTTTTCAAAGCCTTGCCTCTCAAGGTTGGAAAGAGCAGAGTCTGCTGTGGTTCGGGAAAGGTCGGGTTCGCTCTGTCTGGTTTCAAATTCAAGCAAACACTGTTGGAATTCAGGCCAGATCTCTTTAAATTCCTCAGGCTCCCAGGAGGGTGTCCAAGTGACCTTTATGAGTTCTTCTTTAGATTGACGTTCTCTGTCAAATTTCTGTGCATCGTTTAGGCCTGCGTAGGCAGGACAAGCCCATGTGTCAGCTGCATCAATCTCTTGTCTTTGCCCATCGGTGAAGCATCCAAGATCTTTCATGCATCTCCAGTGGTACGTACGATGGCAGACATCACAGATATACATATCAGGGTAGGGTGGTTGAGAGTTAGTAGATTCATAACCTTCATGGTAGTTGCAAATTTGGCAGCAAGCACATTCAATATCAGTGCGTGCAGCAGTCGAGGTAGTCGCAGGCTGAAATCCAGCTTTTTGGAATAAAGGCAGGGCCCATTCCTCAATAATCATTGAGGCAAAATGGGTGTGGTATTGCACTTGGTTTTGGATGAGGCTCCTCCTTCCGTCTTTTTTATTAACTGTGCAGTTTCTCCAACCATCTATGTGGTCTATGTCAATATCATGGTTATAAATAATATTTATGGCATGGCTGGCTGATTTTGCTTTTACAAGTTTTTTTACCGAGGTTTTCTTGTAATTCCAGACCTCAGAGGCTTGGCATGGCGAGCCGAGGGGGTTGATGGCAGGAGGGGTGAGCTCTGTTTCTATGTGAAGTAATTTTTTCTTCTTGTTTTTGTGGTTATTGTTTTGCGTATCTAGGCTGTTTGGAGTATTTGGATAGGTAGGAGGGCTGTGGGTGTTGCCTGCCAGGTCAGTAAATGTCGTGCATGGGGAGTTGGGCTGTGTTGGGTTGTAATTAGCAGTGCTTTGGCTGGCATTTGCTCCTTGATTATTCTGGCTAGGAGAAAGAGATATGAGTATGTTGGTGTGTTTCATTGTTGAGCGTGTACGCTTGCTGGGTGGCCCTTCTGCAGGTGATTCCTGTTGAGTGGGCGTCATAACGTTAGCAGTATTTTGTGTGAGGTATGAATCATTTTTGTAGGAGTAATGCTCGGCCTAGAATTGGAGCGAGTTCTTTTATTGGGTGGCTCTTCTGTGGGTTGTGGTTCTTTGTCAAGATATCTAATTTCTATCAAGTGTATATGCCATTGATTCGCACTCAGTTGATGGGGTTGCCTAACGCGGGTAGTTGTGCTGGACCTGTGCGGGGTGCTGTGCCTGCTACGTAAAGAAAAGAAAAGGCTAAGCCAGTCAGAAGGCCGCGTGCATTAAGGAAAGGTTCCCTGACTAGCAAGCTAGCAAGGGTCTCACCAAACGCCTGCTACGTAACAACACATGGTGTGATCAGGAAGAAGAAGAAGGAGAAGGAGAAGTGGAACAGAAAAGAAAAATTACGTAGGCAGAGGAAACTCTCCCTACATCGATTAAGGAAAAGGAGACACATTGGCTCAGGAGAGCCGTGAGTCTCCTCCACCACAAAGCTACAAAGAAGAAAAACTAATGGGGATCTGGAGGGTTATTGGAAGAAGAAGAAGAAGAAGGAGGAGGAGGAGGAGAAGTGGGTTTGGCTTAAAAGGGAGTACTACTCCTTATTAGTAAGCAGTTTGGCATCAGGATGACTTGATGTGAGTCTAGCTCTCTTTGGAAAATCAGGAGGAAAGGGGGTATAATTATGTTTGATGCATGTGCAGGGAATTGGAGGTCTATCAACACTCCCCATGCCCGTGTTAATTAACCAAGCCCGTGTTATAACCAAGCCTGCTCCCAAAGGGCTTTTGCTAAGAGCTTTGGCAATCTTTCTTCCAGCAGCATTGTGGCGTGCAGTTTTCATGCTGGAGGCGATATGATTTTGGCAGCCTGAAAGCATGTGGAGTGCGCTGTCTGATGACAGCCTGGGAGAGGGCATAGTGGAAAGAAAGAAAGAAAGACTACGCTTGCCAAGTCCGGCCGCGTGCATTAAGGAAAGGTCACCTGTCCTGAAAGGCAGGGCCCCACCACACAGACCAAAAGAAAGAGCAAGCACAGAAGTCTACTCCAGCAAGTTGGCCACCACCATGGGACCTACGACACGACTGTCAGGCAGGCCCTGTCCAGCAAGGTTAAGACCCACCCCTGAGCCCCAAGCATGCTCTCCAACATCCCAGCATGGGCCCCCCTCTTCCCTGATTGATGACAGCCTGGGAGAGGGCATAGTGGGTTAGTGGAACTTTTAAAGCGAAACGCAAGAGCGCGTCTGGTGCCAGCAAGTTTTAACATCATACAAATGTGTGGTGTTCACAGAATTGAAGGGGTCAACGACTCAATGTGTCCTCCAGCATTAACCCTTGTAACCCTTAGCAATCGCACAACATAGAGGCAGAATACATACCCATTCTGTCATGTATGCCAACAGGCTTCAAGTTGTTACCACTAGGCGTGCTATTGAAAACAAGAACACTTATTGCAGCCAGGTTATGGAGCCGGGTGCTTCCAATAACCCTCCAGATCCCCATTAGGATATTCTTTCTGTAGCTTTGTGGTGGAGGGGACTCACGGCTCTTTTTGAGCCAATGTGTCTCCTTTTCCGTAATTGATGTAGGGAGAGTTTCCTCTGCCTACGTAGTTTTTCCTTTTTTTCTTTCCCAAACACTCACTTGTCCAAAGACAGCCTCATCGTCTCAGCAACTAGTTATCAAAGTATATCTCAACCAACTCAACATCAAGTAGCAAAGCCAAAAAGGACCAGCAAAGCATTAAGGTCTTTCCAGCAAGAATCTCTTTCTCAAGGCAAGCCTGATGGTGTAAGCAACTCAAAGCAAATATCAAGGTGTTGGCATCAATAAGCAAAGCAAGCAAGTGTGCATACCACGTAGTCTCAATCAACTTAGACTAACGCAGTCAGCACGGCGAGGCTGTGCTCCGAATTATCTCCTGAATCCATGCCATAGTGGCTGAGGGAGGTTTGCTGTATCCAACCAAGACATGTGCAGGTATGTTGTCTTCTGCACACTCCAAATGTCTTCAGCCACACTAGTAACTGCACGCCTGCATGCTTGCACTGTGACATGCTACACAGAAGGTGATATATAAATATTCAATTTCAGCTGCATCAGCAGCATAGGGCAACATCAATACAGAGATGGCTATAAAAAACAAAGCAATGTGTCCCAACTGGTTGCAAGCATAGTCAATCATTTAAATTGTTGTGCATAGTTTTCTCAAATGCATGCAGCCATGGTCTTAGCCTCTTCAATATGCGAAGGATATACCTCAAGTTTGAATGTGTGCGTGCATATCTACTCAATCAAGTCCTCTACACAACGCTGGGTGAATATCAATTATGGTCATCACAGTTGGTATCCATATCATGCTGGTTTCAAACTTGCTATAGCCTGTCCTTTTGAGACCGTGACGTCAAGGAGCTGCAGGTGTCCCAGATTCCTTTGCTGGTTTCAAACTTGCCCTCATCTCTTGCTTTCATTTTCATTGCGCCATACCTCTTTCTGCAGAGGCCCTTATGTGACACCACTATGACCCTGAGAATGTGTAAAGAAAAAATTCCAGCACCTCAACAATTTTTTTACTGTCAGTTAGAGGACAGTAGACACGTGATCCAATTTCTTGTTCACCATTCTGTATATGACAGCTGCCATTAGTGTAAGCTCAGGTACTCCAGTCAGCGACTTTGAGCATGAGTTTTAGACTAAATTGGTTAGGTGCAAAGCTCCTTCCTGAATATCTATGCGTGGATAGGTCGAGTTCCTAGAAATATGTTGTTTGCCACGGAGAGGCGTTCACACTGTTTGAATCCAGGCATGTCAGCATGCATGGTATTGGGAACAGAGTGGTTGCTGACACTGCGCAGCTTCCAGCTGGCTTTTGGCACAACTGTAGCCAGGCCCTGTAGCCAAGCTGGACTACGATTGTTTAGATGGATAATTTTCCTGTTCCATCAACCTGCACATGGACTTGCGGAGGCAAGCTTGTGAGGTTGTTCTAAGTATGATAAGCGTAGGTTTCAGAACTACAGAGTCAAGATCTATGCTCACGGCCTCTAAGTTGAACATAGCCTGGTGCCACAAACAGAATGCAATAACTGTCACTCCAATATACTGCAACGTGAGAAACATGCCCTTTGTTACTGCAATGCAATCATGATGTGTGGGCTCCATACAAGGACTTGTTCCAGGATTTGTTCATTCCATTCCATCAAGTTGCTTCGCCTGCAGATCTTGGGCATGTAGTACCAAGGCTTGTCTGTTCCAAAAACAGATAAGCATGGCTTAGCCCTTTGTCTGTCAAGATGCACAATGGCTTGATCAATTTTAACATAAAGAACTGAGGAAAGTTTCGAAGGTATGCAGTTGCACTTACCTTAGGCAAGCGCCCTCCTGCTGGGGTGCTCAGATCCTGGATGGATATCAAGGATTGCAGCAATTGTTTGTAAGGGTAATGAAGCATGGCACTCCTATTCCCTTGCAGGATTAAATTGATGATTTGAGGCACATTTGGCCCCCTTTCCTTCATTGATGTGGGGAGTGTTTTCACTGCCTACATAATTTTTGTTTTGTTTTTTAGGCACAGATTGTGTATAGAGAGATGTTGAGGGAGTGGACGTGCAAAAACAAACAACACATTGGCAACACATCTAGCACTTTTGCTCTACCTTTCAATCATACTGAGCGCACCCCCATCCGGCTGCCACTGCACTTAAATCTGTATTTTATCACCATGTAATGCACTGGTAGAAAGTTCATTGTTTCAAGTTGAGGGCTCACAATTTATATGTGGAAATTGCAGCTTGGGAGGATAGGTCTTTCTCTTTGTGCAGTCGGTGCTCATGCGGTTCAAGATGAGGTCTGTGCCGTTTTGACCCAAGCTCCTGTTAACCCTTTTGTTGTGGATTTCATCTGATGATTTTCCTTTTGCACAACCTTACTTTCACCAAACAGGACAGCGTTCAAGCTGTATTTGGAAATTCTCTTGCAATGCACCAACAACGACAACAGCAGCAGCAGCAGCAGCAGCAGCAACAACAACAACAACAACAACAACAACAACAGAAAAAGTATCAAGCTTTTCTTTTTCATGTCAAAGCTTTTGGACCTGCTGTTCACAACCCTCCAGACCCTCATAGGATCTATTTCTGGCTTTCTTCTAGGCTACCCATGTCTAATTTAGGTTTGAAGGCCCTTTCAAACACCATGTTGGTGAGACCCTTGCTAGCTTGCTAGTTAGGGAGCCTACCCCTTAGTTTGACAAACAAGGAGCCATGTTATTTCCTGGGTACACACATGTTTTACGTTCATAATCAGATTCATATCTGACTTGGTATTTTATCATGATGGTAACTGAGTGCCACAACATTGCTAGCAGAATACTCCTTAAAGGCATCAGCAAAGGCCCTTTTGGGGCCTTGCCTCCATGGACACTGGCAGCGCAGATTGTCTTGCTTTACAGAACCTGCAGGTCCCTGAAGACTCAACAGATAGGACCCTTCCTGAACATAACATTTCCTAATGGTACTGGCTCCTCTGCCCGGCACCAGAGCCGCCCTGATGTTATCTTTGTGAGATCTATCCCAGGCATACAAGCTCACCTTGATCCTTCTAAGATCCCTCCTCAAGACAGAGACATTCACCTTGTTGAACTGAAATTTTGTCCAGACTGGGGTTGGTACCCCTTCATCACTTTAGAAACTGCAGCAACTCAGCATGCTCACACTATAACCAGATTTAAAACCCGCAGCTCAAGGAATCCAAACAGGAACAACAAAGTGACTCTACAGATCATCCTGATTGGCGTGGCGGGCACTATTTACAATGAGTACATGATCAAACCTCTCGTCAATTTGGGCCTATCCAAACACAAAGCAAAATCCCTAGCTTCCAAGCTGAGCTGTCATGCAATACGGAGACTAACCACTATCATAAACACCAGACATGCTCTTTGCTTACTGGGGGCTTTGGGGGGGGGGGGGGGGGGGGGGGTCGCTGGGCACGCGGAGGTGGATACAAGGAGAAGGAGAGTCCGGGCGTCTCGGAGCATGGCTGACAACCCGCCCGATCCTCATTAGTTCAGTCTCTTTCCATCTCCTAGGCTAGCTGTAGCTAGCGTAGTTTTGAGGGACCTCTGGTGGAGCCCTTGCTAGCTTGCTAGTTAAGGGACCTTTCCTTAATGCACGCGGCCTGCGGCCCGCGTAGACTTTTCTTTCTTTTCTTTCTTTCTGAACATAATTTCCCTCGTTTCCCTGACAAACAAAGGCTCACTTCTAGTCGCCATGATACAATACTTGTTGCACCAATCAAAGGAGCTACAATAAGTAATCCTGGTATCCATTGAGAAGTAGAGGGGGGTGCAGGGGGAACAGCGAGCACTCAGTGCCAGCCACAGGCTCTTCACCTACTTCCAAGGTCCGTCACCCCAGTCAGCTCCTTCCAGAACAGAGGCACGTCCATCTTGTGAAGGTCAAATACTGTGAAGAAAGCCAGGCCCAAGAATCAGCTCGAGGCCTCCAAGCAGCAGCACCACGATCTACGTCGCCATCTTTCAAGGGCCTCAGCTCAAGTCACCCTCCATACCATTCTGTTAGGTGTGGCTGGGGTCATCTACATCCCTCACACTTTGGAGCCCCTTAGAGAGCTTGGCCTTGACACTCGTACAGCCATCAAGCTTACTCTGAAGCTTCATGCTCATTCTGTCCACTACACTCCTGAACTTATTTGCACCACACGCGCTCTTGAGGAGACTTCTTTCAACTCTCATCACCAAGATCAGGCACGGGATACTGCTATTATCCCTCCTGATCCCCATTAATTCTATTCTTTTCTTTTGGTGTCCACCAAAAAGGGAAAACATGGTGCCTCTGCACTATGTATCCTTTTTCTGATTGATGTGGGGAGCGTTTTCACTGCCTGCGTAGTTTTCCTCTTCTTTTCTTGGCAACCCTATTATAGACTCTCCACACCATCCTTCAAACAGCAAGACATTACGTCAAGTGCTGAAGGCGGATTTACGCTTTGCTGATAGGGACGACTCTTGTTGGTCTGCACATGTGTCTCGGGTATTTGGTCACTAAATTTTAGTGGCATGCGCAATGAGGAAAAGATTGAACAGGAAATGCTGAGTGCCTCCAAGGTTCCCTTGCAGGATTTTATAGGGGATTTGTGGTACAGACAGCATAAGGTTTGGAGGGAAGCAGATGCCCTAAGTCCCCGAGAGGTGAACAGGAAACCAGTGACTTACCATCATTGGTGCGGAAAGCTTCAAATAAACTTGAAACTTTGAAACAGCACGCACACCCTTCTGTATCCCATGATATTTATTCAAGGATCTGGATTAAGGAGTCATGAGGAATGTGAGTAGGTTTAGGCTTCATGCCCACTGCTTGAAGGTCGAGTCCTGTAGATGGTTGGGTGGTTCAAATATTTGTGATAAGTGTGGATGTGCTGAAGTCCAGGACGATAAACATGTTCTTTTCTACTGCAATTGCCGTGAGTTGTGTGAGCTGCGCAGAAAATACAAGGACCTGTTCATTGATCTTTTTAAACTGTTACACACTTTTGCCCAGCTTCCAGACGCTGACTTTATTAGAGCTGGACAACTCCCCCATATCGCTGGACATGTGGACATCTTTCCCGGTTTTCATTCTCAATTCTAACCATGCCAACCCATTCCATAAAATATCATGGAAAAAATAATAAATTGCTTTCTTGCTGCAACAACGTCCTGATGCTATACTGATACCTCCCTATAAAGCCAAACCCACTCCTTCTTCTCCTTCTACCTCCTGCTCACACCATCATGTGTTACGCAGCAGACACAACCCCACACTGAGGACCTCAACAGCCAACCGCGTGAGGCAACCCCACCAACTGAATGTAAACCAGCGGCATGTGCACTTGATTGAAATCAAGTACTGTGAAGACACGGGGCCTGGACAGCAGTTGGAGGCGGCACAGCGGCAGCATGCAGACCTCTGCAAACTCATTAATGCAAAAGTTGTAACTCTCCACACCATCCTTTTGGGTGTTGGTGGGACCTGCTATACAGAGCACACCCTTAACCAGTTTAAACAACTGGGACTTGACCACCAATGCGCCAATAAACTTGCTTGCAAACTTCATGCCCATTCTGTCGTGTATGCCAACAAGCTTGTTACCACTAGGCGTGCTATTGAAAACAAGATTACTTCTTGCAGCCAGGTTATGGAGCCGGGTGCTTCCAATAACCCTCCAGATCCCCATTAGGGTCTTCTTATTGAAGCTTCGTGGTGGAGGGGACTCACGGCTCTTCTGAGCCAATGCGTCTCGTTTTCCTTAATTGATGTAGGGAGAGTTTCCTCTGCCTACGTAGTTTTTTCTTTTTCTTTTTTTTCTTATCATGTTCACCAAAAAATGATGAAAATCGAAGGACCCCAAATCACTCTCCTGGCCTCAGATCACCCCAAAATGGCCCACAGCTCCACCCCAGGACCAATTTTCACTTTCTTTGTGTTTGTCACCACCATACACACATTACTAATATCCTGTATATTCAAAAACAGGAAAGAAGGAAGTCTGAAATCGACCTTTTTGGCACCTCTTGTGCTGGTTTGTCTTAAAGGGAAATGGCTGAAGTTCTTTATCTCACCAACCACTGCGTCTTTCCATTTCATTCTTTTTGCAGTGACATTTTCTTAGTTCAAGGATTCCATTTATATCAATACACCCAATTTGATGCAGTGGGTGGTTAGATATGGAGTTTTGGTGGTAAAACTAGGTTTCACGCCGCAGCTAATGAGGCATGTGCACCGTAACCGGCAGCTCACAAACCCTAGTTCTATAGGGTTATACCAAATGCCCAACCCAAGTTTCAAAAGTGCCAGCTACGGCGCACGTTTGCAGGAAGCATGCAAAAAACACATGTTTTCAGACTTCAGTTAGCCACCTCTGTGACTTTCTTGCAGCATCAACTTAGTGTCCAGGCTGTACCTAATTTCCTATTGCAACGCCGCGTTGCGGCAATAAGAAGCTTTTCTATTTCATGTCTGAGCTTTTGGACTTGCTGTTGGCTGGCATGGACCAGCCACAGGCTGATCAGCCGAACAGTCTGGCTGAAGGTCTCCCCGTGTAATCTAATCTAATATAATCACCAGCAGCTGATCAGCCAAAGTCTCGGGCTGTAGGCCAGCCCCTTGTAACCCTCACACTTTGGAGCCCCTTAAAGAGCTTGGTCTTGACACTCATGCAGCCACCAAGCTCACTTTGAAGCTTCATGCTCATCCTGTCCAGTACGCTTATAGACTTGCTAGCACCAGACGCGCCTTTGAGAAGACTTCTTTCACCTCTCATTGCCAAGGTCAGGCACGTGCTACTGCTAGTAACCCTCCTGATCCCTATAGACTTCTTTCTTGTTTCTCTTGGTGAAGAGGATACTCGGTGCCTCGGCCCTAGGTATTCTCCTTCCCTTAATTGATGTGGGTAGTGTATTCACTGCCTGCGTAGTTTTTTTTAAATCTTTTCCCAGGTCAAAACTGGCAGTACGCATCTAGAATAGGAAGGAAACAAGGCAAGTGCAGACAGCGGAGATATCCAGTTTTTCATATCCATTTCACATCAGTCTTCAGACAAAGAAAACAAGCACATCATAGCTTTAGGCAGTACATCAACTTTCCCTATAAATAACTGTGAAAAAGCACAAGGTCTACCTCCCATGGCTGCAAGAAAAGGCGACTTCAAAATTTGAAAGGGCTGTCCATACATAAATTCAGTAAATCCTATCTCCCTCCCAGGGAAAGTCTTGCTCAAGGGTAGTGCAAATTCTGGCCAGGTTAAAGGCAGTCAGCTCAAAGAGTCCACGAGAAAAAAAAAAGTCATAAGAATCATGCTGCCAGTGGGTGACAATGTGAAAACATACAAGTAGCTTCCAGGCCATGTTGGTTCTTCTTATATCCCTGACATTAAACAGAAGGAAATTAATTGGCAGCAGAACCACCCCTTGCAAAAACAACGTGAAAGGAGGATGGCTTCGGCCAAAGGACCGTGCATCTCCTGCACCACAGTCGTTCTGACACATTTCACTTGTACATCAAACCCAGCTTTTCAAGCATGTACCTGCAAAAAAATTGCAGAGTAGAGAACACTTGCAATGATGAGTCCTAAGCATTCATGTATGGTTGAATGTTGGAAGAAAGGGAACCTGGTGATTTCAGACCATCCTGCTGAGTGCAACAGGACCTATTCATCTTCAGTGTTCTATTGATCAAACAGGTTGGACTCTATCAAACAGCAAGATCAGAGTCTAGTTACCGAATGAAATCACCATACACATAAGCTATTTTGCACACTTAAATATTAATAGGCTTCTTAGATTCAGTAAGAGCAAGGCAGTGGAGAGCACAAGAATAAAGCCACCAACTCATTGACAGGTCTATGTTTGTCAGCTCCCTTCAAGCTCGAATTTGGCCATGAGAAGGGCTCATTCATGAGCTTTTGCCTGGAAAGCTCAAAACAAAACTTTTCCTTGATGCAGCCGGCCTACGTGGACTGTGGAAAGCACCCTAGGAAGCACCCTAAATTTCCTACAACTGAACACATTGCCTTCAGGTCAGGCACAAACACAACAAAATGAAGTTGCCGAGAGCAACCGTTGCATTTGATGCGTTGCCAGAATTATTGTAGGTATGCTGCCGTTGCTTTGACTCAAGCAAATGCTGAGCGAGATGATTTAAGGGATGTTTTTATCTACAAACCTCTGTGATGCATTGATTGACAAAACGAACCCCATCAATTGAATCTGGAGAATCTTTAACTTGCCATCTGTCACAGAAACCTCTTTAAGACCTCCCTGACAGCGCACTTCCCAAAAGTTCTCATGCTATCCTGTTCTATGGTCACAGAAACACGATGCATAATACAGTAATGGAAACAAATATGTGTTATAATTGGGCGCTCAGGAGGGGATGGAAGAGGCAAGAAAGTGAAAAAAACTAGATATTTTCAACCAGTCCCATCTTGTCGAATGCAACCCAATTAGTGCAGCAGTGATGTAATAGAACACAGCAAAGGGAATGGGGTTCATTGGTGGTCTACATGGGGCAGGGGCGCAGGTGGACCTTTGAGCCCTGAGCTCTATTCTCACACAAAAGCCCTTTCTGATAGCTTATCTCCCCCTTTTCTGGTGTTCAAAATTCAAACAAATTTGGTTTTGAAGCGTTAAATTTGCTTTTTATATAGTGGCGTAGAATCCTAATTTCAAGATACAATGCGAAGTCACAGCAATTCAAAGTTGCACACATGAGTTGCACATGAGTGAGACCCCTTATCCAAATCCTACACACATACAAGGGCATGCAAACACGCCCTGCCTCGTTATTACTTTAAAGCTGGCAATAATTTCAAGGACGTCTCGCTTTAACATATTTAGCAATATTGACAAAGAGGATTCAGAACAAGCAGATGAGCGCTATGCAATGACTATGAAGTGACAAGACTGCATGTGAGGCAGTATTTTTGTGCAGCTCCACACATATACATGGCGGTAGCCCATCTTTGAAGAGAAGTCACAACCCAACTCACCTGCCCGCTGTAGTGCCCTCTTCCGAGTTGGAGCTTTCAATGGCGCGCACAGGTGCATAAAAATCACAGTTGCAGAAGAAGACGAGAGACACGCGGCTTGGTGCATGTGAGGTGCTGCTACTCGAAGGGATGCGCGGAAGGAGGACACGGTGAGGGGTGGAGCGATAGCGTCCGTTCGTCCTGAGTAGAGGCAGATATTGACTTTTCAGTTCCATTGATGTCAGTATTACCTTGGAGAAAGGCACAAGCTGTAGCTAATATGTATTGTCAAATAATGGTTGAAGAAGGCCTCGGCATTGTATGAAGCTTGTATAGCGTTGTATGAAGCTTGTGCTTTTCTGGCGCTAAATCCATGAGTTAGTCCTTCCTTTTGAGCAATAATTTGATGCTGGTCCAAAAATGTTTGCAAAACAATGAAGAGTGACACACATCAAATAGTTGCAATGACGAGTGACGCACGTCAGACAAAGGGAGGCGTTGCAAGCAACGCAGAAAATTGGCGAAGCCCGTGCGTGCGTGTGTGCATGCAGGTAAGTATGCTTGTTTGAGCGTGCATGCATACATGCATGCATGTGTGTGTGCTGCACCACTGCACCAAGTAGTACTCCAGCAGCAGTCCAACAACATTGGAGCAGAACTCCAGCTGCAGCAAGTCCAGGCCGGGCTACCTCTTTTGCAGCTTAGGCTCTCCTTTGACCAGCACTTGCACATCTCATCATCACCAAATGGTCCAGCTATTTAGGGAGCATTTCCAAGTGAATTAAAAAAGTGCAGTCGTTAATAAAGCGGAGCTTCCGCCAAAGACAGAGACCCCATAATAAATGCATTTTATATGCAGCACAGCACCTAACAGCGATCACCATGAACTTTTTTCCTGGCCCTCCCCGAACGGATTCTCTCGTTGGTGCAGCGGCAACGTGGCAGCACCGCCAAGTGAGGGGAGGGGAGCTGCTGGGGTGTCCTGGACGACGCTCTGCAGCTTGGTCAAACCCTCGTTTGGGCGAACCAGTGCACCCCATTATCAAATGAATATGCAGAGTTATTTAGCGGTTTTGATTACCGTACAGAAAGTATATCACCGCGCAAAAATAACGTTCTTGGCCCTGCGCGGTGACTGCGTGCTCGTTTATTATATATTTATTTTGATGGTGCGCGGTGGTGCGTGGTTGTGTGAAATTGACGTTTTGGGACAGCGAGCGGTGTGAGAGGTCAGGAGCGCCCTAGCTCCCTCCCCCCTGCCCCCCCGCCCAGCAGCTCCTTCCCGCAGCTCCTTCTGCTGCCCCTCGAGCAGCACCAGCAGCACCTAAGGGGCTTTATCAGCAAGGTGCGAGCAAGTTTTTCAAACCGCTGCCCTCAGCGACAGATGAAGAGAAAGCGCATCGCCGGGCGACAGGAGGGGCAGCAAAAGGCCAACCTAGCACGACTGGAGCAGGCAATTGCAGCGAGAGTTGAGTACGAGAAGGAGCAGTAAAAGAAGAAGAGGGGACCGAGCAGACCTCGCAAGGAGAAGTTTGGCCGAGCGCCTGGAGTGCGTGTGGTGTGTGGTGTGCTTAGTGCTTGCAGGGATGCACTGCAGATACCAATGGGTGCGCTGCAAATGCCAATGGGTGCCACTGTGCCACTGCACAGGCAATGACAGCTCAGGGACAGCTCATGCATGCGAGCTGCAGACTCAAAGGAAATCCTGCAACTGCAACCTTTGTGTAAGCAGTGAGGTCAGCAGCAGCAGCAGCAGCAGCAGCGATAGTGAGGGGGACAGCAGTGATGAGATGAGGAATAGAGAATGAAAGGGGAAGGGGGATGGGCAGGGGGGGCGCATGAAGCAAACGTGATGAACTGAACGAGAGACCTCTACCTGAACTGGCCAGGGTTTCTTTTGGTGTTCTTTGAGCTTTAGAGAACATTTGAGACAATGCCCCATGTGCTTTGGGGGCACACAGGGGCAGAAGCCCTGCGTGGTTGATGCGCAATTGTGTCAAAATATTTTTAGGAAGGGTGCGTGGTTGATGCGTGGTTGCATAAACTATTTATTTTTTTTTGGGGGTGCGGGATGAGTCCATTTCTGTACGGTATCAACAATACTTTCTCCAAAGAACCGCTGAGGGTGACCCGCACTTTCTTAGATTTGTTGGCAGAACTCAGCGCAGCATGCACAGGAGTGTCCTGGATTTTGGCAGAGGGGGGCAACTGAGGCCCCCAAAACAAGTGTTTTTGCATGCTCCCCCGCATACGTGCCCCCCAACTGGCTGTTTTTAGGCTTGGTTTCCTTTTATAGCACCTGCTGTAGCACTAAGGGTTTGAAAACAGCCAGTTGGGGGCACCTGTCAAATTGGCCGCGGCGTGACCCCTACTTTTTGACCACCAGATCTCCATTCCTGACCACCCACTGCGCCAAATTGGGTGAAATTTGATGATTTGGAGTCCATGGATCAAAAGAATATCATTGCAAAAAGAATGGAGTGAAAAGACCCAGTGGTTGGTGAGATACACATTTCAGCCATTTTTCTGAAAGAAAATCCAGCACTAGGGTGCCAAAGGTCAAATTTTGACTTCCTTCTTTCCTTTTCTTGAACATGCATAATGTTAGTAATGTGTATGGAGGTCACAAACACAAAACTTTGGGAGTGAGAAGTCGTCTTCAGGTGGAGCTGTGGGCCATTTTTGGGTAATTTGAGGCGAGTGATCTGGGGTCCTCCGACTTTCACCAATTTTGGGTGAACATGATAATTTTATGGAATAATAATGGTTAGCATGGTTAGACTTGAAAAACAGTACCGGGAAAGAGCATGTCCAGCGATATGGGGGAGTAGTCCCCCTCTGGGATGTTGGCAAGCCTCCTAAAAGGTTTTGTTATCGGAGCATTTCAAATCTCAGAGCCCGAGGTGGTGTGAGTGGGCCACAGTGGCCTGGTGTGAGCAAAAGTGTGCAATTGGCAAACCAGAGGGCTTGCCCCCTTCGGGCGTCGCCTCTGAATAGGGGGCTTCGCCAAAATTTCAGTGCAAAACAGTTGCAAGGACAAGTGACATGCATCAGATGATTCCAGTGCAAAACAGTTGGAATGACGAGTGAGACACCCCAGAACATTTCAGAGCAAAATAGTTGCAATGATGGAACGCATACAAAAACAGTTGCTGCCTTGAAGCACACGCAAGGACCGGTCAAAAAAGGCCCTAGGTTTTGAACATTTGCACATGGATGGCATGGTGTGACACATATGTGTCTCATTCATGCCTGTGCTGTTTGTTTGAAAAGGGGTGCGCGTGAAGGCCTGACAGCCATCAAAGCATGCTTATGACAGCCTTGAGGTAGGTTAGGCAGCCAGCCCCCAGTTTTTGCCATATTTCAGAGGCCATCAATCATCATTAGAACAATAAGAAACCCACCACATGGCAGCCATGTCCCCCAAATTGACCAGCAATGCTCCAGGGATAACTGGCGCTGCGACCCATGTGCCCTGTGAAGTGACAAAACAAGAAGCAAGAAAAAATAATGGCTCAAGCAGTCAGTTCAAATGATGGTGCCTGGTCCATTGAGCACCTGCAAAGTTTCACCCTGCATGCATGCTTGTGCACTCATTTGCAATTCAGCTAGCTTCTAGACGGCAGGTGCAGCAGGCTTGTTCCCTCCTCCATCCCCCCCCCTTTCTGTACCAAAGAGAATGCATGTTATATGATGCTGATGTGGAGACCAACTGCCATGTGCAAAAGATTGCATGGCACTGCTACGCACCTGCACGCCCGTGAAACCAAAGAAGCTGAGAGACTCCTCTTAAGGGAGCTCTTGATTGCCAGTGGATGCAAGGCTGACTCACATAATTGGTAATGAAGTTGATGGTCAGGCTTGCTTTGTCCCAGCGATACAAAACAAATTTACCCTCTCAACAGCTATATCACAGGGTCGTCACATAGGAATGAAATAGACTTCAGACAACTATTGGGGGAGGGGAAACCAAAGGGAGGTAGCCATGCAGGGGAAGCAGAAAAGAAGAGAAAAGAAAAGTATGTTGAGATTGGAACTTTTCCCCACATCAATTAAGAAAGAGAGGGTACTAAGGGCTGAGGCACCGTGCATCCAAGTAGAGCCACCTCACCTGAGGCGTGCACACTTCTAGGCCCTCCCCGTCGCTGCAAAGCAAGGTCATGAACCCGCAATCGGTGTGCGTGCCACAGCCTAGCAAACGGTCATCAGAGCCACTGCCAAGGTCTGGGCCTGCTGGAGCTTGTGTAGCTGCTGTGGCATGTGTGGCTCCTGATGATGGGGGAGGTGCTTGCATGTTGTACCTGAGTACACATGATGAAACTACGTTTGATTTCATTACATCATACATAAACAAACATGACAAAATTACGTATGAACATATTTAATCATTCCATACCTGAGCACACATGATGAAACTACGTAACGTATGCTCAGTGTAGGCGCGCCAGTGGCTGAAACTGATGCGGATACGTATCCGCAGAACCCCCTAAATTTGCTGCGCATGTGAGCACCACATTGATGATCACATGCGTGCCTTCAATGGTCGGCAAGCTGAAGCATCGGACAACACGAAGCTTTTGCTTGGGAGTGACCAGAGGGCAAGGCTTTTGACAAGACGTGCGCATTGCTTGAAACCCTTCAAGGCAGAGGAAAGGACGCGGTCCCAGGCACCCCAGCAAACCTCATGTCCAGTGCCTGACACCAGAAAATGCAGGATTAAAAAATCGCAGGCCCAGGTATTTCAACGTGCCCCACAAACACACTTGACCGTCGAATGCACCAAGGATAGGCCTCACATATATGCCAGGTATGAAGGGGGCCACATCCTTGATGTGTGTAAAGAGCACACTCAGAAGCACAGGGTCCCAGGCATCTCAACACACCTTACGCACAGCATTTGTGCAACAGGATCTTGCATTTTTGACACAAAGAAGCTGTCTGGCAAGTCCAAGGATTTTGCAAGCCCCAGAGCTAAAACCTGGCTCACGCCTAAAAGCTGTTGCCAATAGCTACGCATGATACCTGCAAAGCTCAAGTGTGGGGATAGGCACGTGGAGCATATCAGGCAGTATATAAAGGAATGATCCAGGCAAAGCATTCACAAAGCAGAAAATTGCTCACTGGCAAATTGTTCATTGGCAAGATCAGGTGCCCAGGGAGCCGATGGTCTTGCAGTGAAGCACACCTTCTTGCCTGGTTGACTTGCTCAGCTCATGAAGAAGCTCAAAGGTGCTTGTGCATGCATGTCATGCTGACATCCTTTCACAGAGGCGCACGGCATGCCACGGCTTGTAGGAAGCCGTATGTACAAGCGCAGGCATTGGTCTGCATGAACTCTGCTGACGGATCCAACCATGAAAGGGGAAAGAATGTAACAAAGGCTGTGCATAAGGCGGCCACCCGCAGTCTACATCCAGCGACAGGGTGAGCCACCCTGCCACTTGCATGCTTGCAGGCATGCAGTTTCTAACACCATCACCATCACTCAGTGATGGTGACTGAGTCACTGACTGAGAGTCACGGTTATCACCACGACCATGAACACCAACCGAACAGTGCCACAAAGCAGCTCTACTGCAGAAGTAAGGCTTTGACTGAACCCTGCAGATACCTGTCGAGTCACTGTTATCACCACGACCATGAACACCAACCGAACAGTGCCACAAAGCAGCTCTACTGCAGAAGTAAGGCTTTGACTGAACCCTGCAGATACCTGTCGAGTCACTGTTATCACCACGACCATGAACACCAACCGAACAGTGCCACAAAGCAGCTCTACTGCAGAAGTAAGGCTTTGACTGAATCCTGCAGGTACCTGTCCCCCCCAAACACACGCATACACTCACCCATTTCTACCAATGAATGATCTATTTCCAAACTAACCAAGTCATCACCAATCATCATCCCAGTCTGTTCTTAAAAACAGGGTTGGGTCATACGCGAAAATGCGTTTGCACACGTATTTGAAAGAATCACGTCTTAACCGCGTCTGCTAAAAATGGCTGTTTACCATACGTCAAAAATACGTCTGCAGGCGGTGCTTTGCGGGCCCACCCTAAGGGAACCATTTCAAATTTCAATGCTTCTTTTCAACAATTACAACACGCTGTGCCTCAGCTTCTACTCTGCATCGTCCTTATCACCTGTGAACCACTCATCCCCCTCGCTGCTGGACCCCTCCTGCCCCATCTCCTCCTCCTCCTCCTCCTCCTCCTCCATCCAAGGCTGAACCTTCCCCAGCTGCTGCAGGCCCTGGTTGCGCTTGAGCAGGCGCAGGTTGCTGTACAGCCACACCAAGTCTGTGGCATTCTTGGTGCTCAGCATTGCTCTCCCCTTCTGCATCATCCTCAGACTCTGGCACTGTAACATAATCCCACTCAAGACCCTTTTCTTTGGGCATGTTTAATGTACATGGCCATTGGGTGCCCGGGGGTTTGGTTGGGGTTTGGTTGGGACCCCTTTCAGGCGGCCCCAACCACCCAAGACCCCCGCCCCAAAATGGCCCTCTAAAATTACGTATTTTAGGTTCGCACACGTATTTGACACGTTTTAACGCGTACGGCTCCTCCCAAGACCGCGTATGACCCAACCCTGCTTAAAAACATCTTACCACCCTCAGAGCCCAGACTTTGCCCTTACTTCAAGGAAAAAGGATGACCAACATTAATGAGACACACCATCACAATTTATTGCATACATTCAGAAAAGCTCAAAACATTATATCAAGGGTTGGCCCGTCCCGTATATATCTGCGCTACATTTCAGCGTTTTAGCAGGGAAAATGCAACATATATAGCGCGTACATGCTTAATTGGCCAACCCATATGATATCAGATGCATAACAAGCAGGCACAACGGGTAAAAGCTATTGCCAGGGATCTATAATTGATGAGCAGTCCCTACCTTGGAAGCCGGGAAGCACAGACTCAGGAGGCAGCTGGTTGCTGCCGTGCATGGGTGACTGGGCATCTGCCGGTTCCTGGTCATTCTGTTGCTGACCCTGCAGCTCTCGACCTGTCCCTTGCGCCTGCCCCTGCTGATCTGCTGGCCTCTGGTCTGGCACGTTTGAATCCTCTGCTTTCGTGGGACAAGAATTCATGGCTGCCTCAGCCACTGGGTTCTTAGGAGGCTTGGGCATGTCTGCGTGCAGGTCAGGATCGATCTTGCATTGAGCCAAATGCCCACCAGAAATGATGGCACTTCCAACAAACGTGATGGCATCGACCCCAATATCTATCATATTAAAATGGTTGGCACGTACTCATCTTGCCTGGCAGCAGCAGTTTTCTCATGCCAATGGACAGGAGCTTGAGAAGGTGATTGAGCTGTATGTATGATGCTGCAGTTGCCCTAGTTTGTTTTTCGATAGCGAGTTGGTTGTGCATGTGTGTGTGCGTGTTTGCGCGTGTGCGCATGGTGCATTAAAGCACCTTTGCCTTTAGATCATTCCTTAATTACACACGCATGAAGCAATCAAAAGAGGGATGTTGTAGTCAGGGCGGTGCAGCGCCACCTATGGAGCAACTAACAAACACACACACACACACACGTGCACACACGTGCACACACACACACACACATACACACACACACACACCTGGTCCAGCGCCCAAGACATAGCTCTCTTTTGCATCTGGCATACAGGCCTTGCTGTTCTCACTGGGGTTGCAGTTGTGCTGGCCTCCCTGAACATAAATAGAAAGGAAAAAAAAGGGGACCGCACTGGTGCCTCAACAAGCTTGCAGGCGCCTAAATATGCAAGAATGTGACTGTGTGCGTGGACTCACAAGCATATTAACATTGGCAAAGCTTTTCCCAAGCATGACCAATGTATGAAGAGATATTCTCTGATTGAGCAGCAATAAACATGTGGGTTTGGTGCTGTGAAAGCAGGAAACTAAAGATTGAAGCTGGCTACAACAGGACAGGCAGGTGAGGGGGTTACAAATTTGTACGTGGAGGTTGTGCTGCCGCATGCACCTCTCTTTGTCAGGCTGTCAACATCCAGCAATCAGCATACCTGCTGCATAAAAGGAGCAAGTTTGCATGGTCACGCAAACTTGCTCCTCTAATGCAGCAGGACTCACGCTTTTATCTCCTGAACAGCACGTGCACATGGCCGGCTATAAAAACTTTGCCAAGCTGCTTCCATTCACAAGCTGCCTGTGATGCTCAACTGAGGAGAACATCTTTATCAGAAAAGCTGTACAAGAAACCTAGCAAACAAACTTGCCTGCGGAGTGTAGCCCCGCCGAAGAGGGGAGTTGAGAGAGTTCATTGCCTGCGCATAAGCACATTATGCACAAGCGCAGTGTGTGACATGGAATCAAGAGATAAAAAATGGCAGAAGGTGTGCAAAAGACTGTTGGCATCAGCCAGCATGGGCGTCATCCATGGCCATGATTGATGATGGCAAAACGCACCATGCAACCCTTGACATGACCAGCATGGATGTCGGTCATGACCACCAAGATCAACCATAGGCAACAAGATGTGCTGTTCAAGTTATATGATGAGAAGTTGTATGATGGCTGCATCCTCATTTACTTACACAAGCTCAAACAACATTTTTCACCCCACTCATCTCAACTCAAAATCACCTGTTCTCCTCTTCCAACAAAGTTCAAAAGAAGGCCTGGCGCACAATTGCCAACTTTTGGCACTAGAACTTTCAATTAAAGAACAAAGCTGTTAAGAGCGCATGCAAAAGGCTGCACCTATGCAAAGCTGAACAAACCCAGCATCATTAACAGAGAACAAATGAAGACTGCCTGATATGGACCTCTGCTTTAGTAAAAGTGTATAAATGCTCTGGTGAATGCTCCCGTGTAGCATCAATGAGAGGATCCAAAGGCGTTGGCTCGGATACAATACAATTTAGGCCTGAAAAACGTATGCAACGATGACAGCAATGATGTGTTGTACTGTAAAACTTGTACGTCACGTCCAAATAGGTAGGGTTGGCCAATGCCATATGTATAAGCCATGCACAGTGTGTTTTTCCTGCCAAAAAGTGATATATACGGCGCATGTATTCGGAATTGGATCCTACAAATAGGCCATGCTAGGAAGCATATCATGGTCAAGGTGACATGCGACTTCAATGGCTAAACTCATTGTTGTTGGGCCTGCATGATGAATCAAAGTTACTTTGTTGCTCGGAGAGTCCGATGGACACGTATTACTTGCTATGGCAACATGACATGACATGGCTACAGATCAAGAAGCAGACTCATTTCTACAGACAAAATAATCAGTCCTTTTCCCCATCTTCCTTGCTTAACATATGTCCCGAAGGTTCCTTGCTTAAAGCGGAGCGACGCTGGGAGGCTCGAAAATTACCACCTGGAGGCATGTGAGGAGTCCTGGCATCGCGTTCATGTAATACTCACCTGCTTTTGATGCACATCCAAGTCAAATAATGACCACCTGGAGCATACGAGAGGAGCGCTGCGTTTTGCACTCAGCACTCACCTGCTTTTGCTGCATGTCCAATTCAAACAAGCTCCTGGCAGCACCGATGGCCTCAGATATCTGTGCATCGCTCATTCCGTGTCCGGTGCAGTAGAAGAAGCCCATTCCTAAGGAGTGACACAAAATGCATGCGCACACAAACAATTAATGGGGCGCCTGTCTCTTAAAATCTCATTCATTTGCAATTGCAAGGTTAAAGCACACATGTCGTCTCCAGCCTGCTTGGTTTCACGTCCCAGCAGCTGGGCCAACAGCACAATTTCTGAGAACAGCTTATTGCTTGACATCATGCACTTGGCTTGTGTACTTGCAGTCCATTTTCAAAGGTATCATACTGATCCTGTGGCAGCAGTCATTGAGGTCAGCAAGCAAGCTTGGTCTTGTTGACTTGTATGGCTCACAGCTTTTAACAAATCAAACATTTCATT
Organism: Dunaliella primolecta; assembly: GCA_914767535.2. Classification (NCBI taxonomy): domain Eukaryota; kingdom Viridiplantae; phylum Chlorophyta; class Chlorophyceae; order Chlamydomonadales; family Dunaliellaceae; genus Dunaliella; species Dunaliella primolecta. The sequence continues at coordinate 6,604,789 of OU611754.1, read as the reverse complement.
GGAAGCAAGCCCAGCGTGAGGACATTCTCAGGTATTTTTCGTCCCAACCATGCTTCATGCAATGGATGTGGACTGGTGGGGAGCCAGCTAAGACAGGTAACACCACCCTGCTACCTCACAAGGCTTGCACCTTTGCACACGAATCCTCCTCTTGAGGATAACGGCCCATATCAATGGAAGGCATGACTTATATGTCACCTAATAGAGGGTTGGGTGAAAGCTCGTTTGATGCAAGCAAGGTTGTGTCACATGTATTTATTGTAAAGAATGTCAAAAGAACACATGTGGGCAGATGACGTGGCAATTCTGTATCTAGGTCCAAATCCATGAAAACATGAGCACAAAATTTGTGGGACACACACACACACACACACACACACACACACACACACACACACACACACACACACACACACACACACACACACACACACACACACACACACACACACACACACACACACACACACACACACACACACACACACACACCTGTGCAAGCATCAGCAATTGCTTTAGAAACAGAAGCCACACTGTCCTTCTCAGAGGGGTACTGGAAGAGCGGACTAATATCAATCAAAGGTATGCGTTGCATTATAAAGTCCAGCGATGATATAAGATTTTTCAAAAAGCATGCTATAACTGTATTCTACGATGGACCTGCAAGAGCTGCAATTGCATGGATTCACCAAATGATCTAAACCAATGTGATGCTTACTATTGTTGTAATCTTCATGTTTAAATTTTAGTTAATTTAGGCTCACTAGATGACCTTGTGACATTGTGTATGTACATTTAGTCTTGTTATCGCTTAACCAACCGCGTCCTTCTTCCTTGCTATTTTAGCAACGAAGAACACAACATGATTTTTCCTTAAATCCGGGGGAAAACACGTAGGCAGTGAGAACACTCCCTACATCAATTAAGGAAAAGGAGATACATTGGCTCAAAGAGCCGTGAGCCTCCCTCACCAGAGAATACGAGGGTAGCTATGTTGGGTATTTTTGATTTCAATGGCACGTATGCCAGTGGTAAGGTAAGTTTTTGCGCGTATTGCACGGAGAGGGCATGAAGATTCCATTAAACTTCAAGTCTGTGACACCTGTGCAAGCATCAGCAATTGCTTTAGAAACAGAAGCCACACTGTCCTTCTCAGAGGGGTACTGGAAGAGCGGACTAATATCAATCAAAGGTATGCGTTGCATTATAAAGTCCAGCGATAATATAAGATTTTTCAAAAAGCATGCTATAACTGTATTGTACGATGGACCTGCAAGAGCTGCAATTGCATGGATTCACCAAATGATCTAAACCAATGTGATGCTTGCTATTGTTGTAATCTTCATGTTTAAATTTTAGTTAATTTAGGCTCACTAGATGACCTTGTGACATTGTGTATGTACATTTAGTCTTGTTATCGCTTAACCAACCGCGTCCTTCTTCCTTGCTATTTTAGCAACGAAGAACACAACATGATTTTTCCTTAAATCCGGGGAAAAACACGTAGGCAGTGAGAACACTCCCTACATCAATTAAGGAAAAGGAGATACATTGGCTCAAAGAGCCGTGAGCCTCCCTCACCAGAGGATACGAGGGTAGCTATGTTGGGTATTTTTGATTTCAATGGCACGTATGCCAGTGGTAAGGTAAGTTTTTGCCCGTATTGCACGGAGAGGGCATGAAGATTCCATTAAACTTGCTAACAGACTTCATGCCCATTCTGGTAAGTATGCCTACAAGCTTGTTACCACTAGGCATGCTATTGATAACTGTATTACTTCTCGCAGCCATGTTTTGGGGCCGGATGCCTCCACTAACCCTCCAGATCCCCATTAGTATTTTTTCCATCTTGGTGGTGAAGGGGACTCACGGCTCTTCTGAGCCAACGTGTCTTTTCCTCAATGATTGATGTAAGGAGAGTTTCCTCTGCCTACGTAGTTTTTCTTCCCTTTTCTTTGAGTATTTTTTGGCCATGTCTGATTACAGGCCTCAACGTTTCCGCTCAGCTGCCCTTGTAGGCAAATGTAGCAATGTAACCTTACTCTACCTCAGGTAAAGGCTTTTGAACTTGCTCTGGGTTGTGCAGGTCATGCTGGTCCAAAAGAAACAATATGCACAAAGTTTGACCCATTAGAGCCTTTCCTAACCACTTCAAATCATTCTGCAAACAACGTTGTGACGCTCAGTTATCATGTTACGAATGGCAAGGCATTGGCAGCCTGAGAGAGAGAGAGAGAGAGAGTGTGTGTGAGAGAGAGAGAGACAGTATCTTTGCATTGTCTGCTTGCCTGAAATGCTGTGACTGAGCGTGTAGCTATTTTGAAATCTGAGGTGATGTGCTTCAATTCCAGGTCTGATAACCTGCCCCCACTTTACTTTGATGGTACGCAGCTCCCCTACACAGATACTTTCAAATATCTCGGCATGGTGTGTGACAAAACAATCAATCTGGATGTTGCGGCCGATGCAGCGTTGAGACCATTCACAGCTGGTACTTTCCGAGTCAAAAAGTTTGTTCAGGAGCACGACCTTGCCAACAGATTACACGCCCAGATTTGGCTCCTCAAGACGTACGCAATCCCTGCTGGCATGTATGCAAGTCAGATCTGGGCTACCCTTTACCTTCGGCAAGGCAAAGAGATGGACAATCCCATACAGAAGTGGCTACTAACAGTGCTTAAAAAAACTTTGGGGGTCAGGGACACTACTCCCTCTTGGTGCATCATGCAGGAATGTGGTCTGGAGCCTTTACAATTCAATTGGTTCCGAGCAGCAATGCGTCTTTACAACTCCTTGACCCGATGCAACAGCTCCACAATGAAAAAGATTTTGGAGGCTGACATGCGGCTGAGCTCGAGATCCGATGATTGTTGGTCTTCCCATGTTCTATCAGCCATGGATGGTTTGGCACACACCCATATTTTCAAACAGAAGCTGCTGAATTGTGAGCCCATTGATCTTAGTCGTTTTGTTGTAGATCTCAGGACCAGGCATCTACAATATTGGGAGCCTTTTTCCAACACACACCCTAGAGAGCGCAACAGTAAACGCTTGACCTATCACCAGTGGTGCGCTCCTCCTACTAAAAGAGCCTTGGTTATGCATTCTCCTTATAGTCTCCCCAAATACATGTTCCTTGACCTCCCCCACGATGTCATTCGCAGCGTGGCTCGGTTCAGACTCCGCATTCACACCCTTTGCTATGAGACAGCAATTTGGAACCACAACTCTTCCCCAAACTGTGACTTTTGTGAGGCTGATGATGATGTCCAGGATGAACAACATGTCCTCTTCCATTGCACACATCCCCAGGTGGTCTCTCTCCGCAGGAAATATGCTCCCTTGTTCTCACAGGCAGAATCCCATGATGTGTCTGCTTTTTTGGACCAGAACAACAACAAACTTCCTTATTTCCTTCATGAATTGATTGCCTTTTATGAGCAGCCTGCCTGAGGCTAGCAGTCGCATTTCTTGACTGAAGGCCTTATCCTTGTAAACCTTGTAGCTAATTTTGTTCCAGGTTGGACCGGTTTGGTTACAGGCACGTTTTGCTTCAAGCTGAAGTTCAGCTAAGCTGTCCCCACAGGCAGGTACAGCTATGTAACCCTTCCCTTCCCTTTGCATCGTTGCAGCACATTCAACTTCAAACATTTTCTCGATTTAAGCATTTCTCCGTTTATTATGATTATTATGATCAGATTATGAAGAATGTGATAATCTTATACGCCCTGACGGCTCAATTGTGAGCCAGTGTAACTCCTTTGCCTTGACTGATTTATAAAGAGTTCCCCCTGGCTGTGTAGTTTTCCCCTTTTTAATCTCTTTTTTAATGACAATAATCGTTTTATTTCCGATCTCGTGGATATTTTTTGTGCAGTTGGAACAGTTGAGCAGACCGAGCAGCCAAACTACCTGGCTGAAGGTCAAACCCCATTGTAACTCATTGTAATATCTTATTTACAGTTTTTCAGCCTAGCAGTCAATTTTATTTCGACTGATGCTTACTCATTGTGAAGTGTGGCTTCCAGATTTGGAAGTGGCTGCTTCAGTCTCAGACTGGTTCTGCCTTACTCTCCCTTTTCTTTCATGTCACACAAAGACACCATGGCTACTGCTGCCCTTTTTCCCGAACCAGCACTGATACTACCTAAAACTGAAATTTGAAGAAATCGAACATGAAAGCTATGGCGCTTTAAAGGAACCTACTTGCAGGCCCTGCAGAATATACACAAATGGTTACATATGAAGCCAGACTCCTGCAGGCCCGACCATTACACACAGACTAACACACAAGCAGCAAAACCAGGTGGAATCATGAGAATAACTCATTTCCAAAAGACGCCAGACAAGTGTCCTTGTCAAATCATGAGGTAGTGGTCTTCGACAAGCCGGCATGCGCCTTGCAGCAGACTGAATCTACTGTCTGTCTTGGGTAGCACCACCCAACTTGGCGAGGATGCAAATATGCCCCAAGATCAACACATGCACCTTAACAAAACCATTGGCAAGCATACAGGTCAATCACAACAAACACTGCTAAGCGGACGTGGAATCCTACCTCACCATAGCAACATTGAAGTCATCTTTCCAGCACTCATGCTCGCGAGTCAATTGCACATTATGCATCAAAAATGAAGCAAGATGCCTTCATGGTAAACTCAATTCAACTCCAAGACTGTGGGGACAAGTGGAGCACTTGCTGGATCTTGTTCTCCTCCAACAACCACATTGTTGGAGGAGAACAAGATAGAGGAGAACAAGCTGCGGTTCGCATGTGTGTAACAATATTTGTCCACGTTCATCCCCAGCAAAAGTGTGTTGAGTCCAATACGAAGGAGGTCTCAGAGGGTCCTGCCTGCACCTTCGGCAAGGTTGGCCTGGGAAGCAGTGGGGTATGCCCATTGCATCTGAAACACTGAGTCGCCGGGGTACAAGGTTGGCAGGTAGATGGTCTTGTCGCTCTCCTGCACATGGACAAAAAAAAAGAGCAATAAATTAGACCAGCAGCAGTCAGATGGGACTTTCCGTGAGCCATTTTGAAGGATCTCTAAATAAGGGCCTCGGAAACAGGGGAAATCCTGCTGCCAAGCTGCCTCACTCACCTTAGAGCGTTGGCGTGTCCAATTCAGCGTGGTGGAAGTACGGGCCAGGAAGCAGGTCAGGTGGTTGGTGGCGTACTGCAAGCATGGAGGTGCACAACATTCTAGCATCTTGTGCGCGTCACCGAGGGACACACCAGAGAGGCAGTCAAGCATGGTAGCCACGTTATCAGTGCCAACTTATGGCTTGCAGTAGTGCACATGACCAACCACAAGGTGTGTCCGGGCACGAGGCCTACACACGAGCCATGCGCAAGTATCAGCATTCAATGCCCTCATAACTGCATTATAATATCACCTTAATAATTTGCTGCCTCCTTTTCCCTGCTTGCAAGAAGATTGTGCAAGATCAGTGTTGAGGCGCCTGCTCGAGACGCCTACCAGTGCGAACGTGACAGCCGAAGGCTGCCCGCTGCACTCATGCTCCAAGACTATTTGGTCCTTGAGCACAAGCAATCACAAAAAATCAACATGCGCGCGCAAACACACACACACCTCCTTGCCCACGCAGTAGTGTGGCCCATGGCCAAAGACCAGGAAATTGGGGGCATACTTGATGTCCTCCTGGCGCTCGGGGCCAAAGCGGTCAGGGTCGAAGGCATCCGGGTTCTCATATCCCTGTGCAGTGGGGGAGGGTATGAAGGGGTTTGGGGGAGGGGGGGAGCCACAAACTGTGGCGGAGTGACTTCAAAGCATGTTTTGTGACTGCTGTGCTCTTGGGTGGTGGTTGAAAAGGGAGGAAACCACAGGCGTCAAAGCATGCATCCTGACTGCTGTGCTCCAGGGTCGTTGGCAAGGGAAGAAGAAAGGCGTTAGTGGTTGGCCAGAACAGTACAAGGCACTGCAGCAAGCCAGCCCCTACCCACGCTGGTGCTGTGCGCCTGTTGGCTGCTGTCCATCTTTATGGACTCGACCACACCAAGTCTACACCCAAGAGTCCACGAGTCTATAACAATGCGTTTACACCCACCAGAGGGCCAGCAAGCCAGCCCCTACCTGCATGGATGCAGACCAGACGGAGGGCACGATCATGGCGCCCTTGGGCGCTGTGTAGTTCTCCGTGAGCTTGAAGGGCTTCTGCGCAATCTGGGGCACCATGGGGGCAGGCGGGCGGTAGCGCAAAATCTCCTTCACCACCTGCATCACACATTTCCAACACAACATCAGCGAATCACTGCCACGTCCTAATCTCCCACACCTTATGCGCATCTTCTCATATACTCAAACAGCAACTGCTCGCCTCCCTCCACAGCAAAACTGCTCACTTTTTGTTGATCGAGCTGCTTTAATTGATCCCTGCACTGAACTACCTTGGCCTGGTGGTTCAAAAAACAAGTCAATGCTTCCTTTCCATTCAGCGTTCATGCCTGTTTTCTCCTTTTAGATAGACCCTGAAGGACAATTCAATGCTTCCTTTCCATTCAGCGTTCATGCCTGCATTCTCCTTATAAATGGACCCTGAAGGACAATACTAATGACGCTTCTTTTCCATTCAGCGTTCACGCCTACGCGCTCCTTAAAAATGGACCAAGTGAATCCTGCTGGAGCAGACCAGCTGTAAGTGATCCTCCTACCTACCTGCCGGGTGTAGGACATCTTGTTGAGCAGCTCGCCGGTGATGGGGGCATTCAAGTCAGGGCGCATGCTGCGCTGCTCCTCCCGCACCTACAGGCACACATGGGGCGCACATATCATACAGTGAGAAGCACACATGCGGAGGGGGGATTAATGTCCAGACGCACACTGTGCAGCTCTTCTTGCACCCACTTCTCCATGCACCCACCAGTACCCACGCCACAAGATGCGACAGCACATGCAGCAGGGGGAATAGACATCTGGACACATACTGCCCAGCTCCACTTGCACACACAGGGACACGTTCAACAAAGGTGAGACCTTGGGTATGCAATGAGGGCATGAAGGATCAGAGCATATGCTTTACAGCTCCTCTTGCACGTACAGGCACTTATGACACACAAGAAATGTCAAGGCACACACAGGCAATAATGACGGACAAGAGACATGTTAGGGCACACAAAGGCACTTCTGACTGAGACAAGACATGTAAAAGCAAACAGCACATCCACCAGTACGCCCGAGCTCCTGAGTGCTGCATTGTGCACAGGGTGGATCACATTGAGAAATTTGGCTGATGGTCCATAGAGCGCAGCAGTCGAGGGCGCACAGTGCACGCGTGTTGGAGGTCCAACACTCTAAAGCTGCCCTACTCATCCCTCATAATAACCCATGCCACAGCCATCAAGACTACGCTTGCTCTACGACTGAATGCAAGAGCGGAGCCCAAAGCCAGGAAATCCCTGAAAGAGGGGTGCTTTGCAGGTTTACCACTGAGTTTTAGAGCAAAGCCCACAGCCGAGAAAGCCTGTACGAGCTTCGGTGTCAGCAGCATCTGAGGGAGCATGGTCCTGCAGGCCCTGTGCCCTCACATAGGCCACATTTTCACAGATTTCCACCTACATTTCACACTGCCCTGCTCTTTGTCCTTGGCTCACATCCGTTCAAAAGCACACACGCCTGAGATGCTGCCCATTCCCCACTGCAGGCTGTACCAGCACTTCACAGCCATCCCTAGAGCTTGCTTTGCCCACTGACCTTCTCAAGAATGTCCGGGCGTTCAGCCATGAGTGTCAGGGTCCACACCAGGGAGGCAGTGCTGGCGTCCTGCAACAAAGGACAAGGGCTCAATACAAATATCTCACAAACTGTGTGTGTGTGTGTCTGCGCCGCCTAGAGAGCAAGCCAGGGCACTGGCCTCAAGCGCAGGCACCCTCAAATAGTGCCTGGGAGTTTTCATGGCAGCCTGAGTCCAAGCCTGTGCCCATGGCTTGATGCCTTTGGATCAGGGTTTCAATGCCCATGGCAGCAGGGCCCTGCAGCAGCCTGTCACAGGATCCGCCTAAATGCGAAAAATCAGCAGGCCTCCTGCCCAAGCTGCTCCCTTCGGAGTTTGGTTGCACCTTTGCGCACAGTGGCACTGCCACTCCGCACTCCCCCCCCCGCCACAAGCATGCATTGAGTTATCAATGCCCTACGGCCAAAAGGACACACTTGTTTGTAATGCACCTTTGCCAACGCAGCACTCAGCCACCACAAGGACACACTGTACAGTGGCGTTCAGACGCACTCATTCTTCTCATGTACTCTCCCAGCCACAATACTACCTCGCCAAAAAGGGTGCTCTCATCCTTCATGTGCCTTTGCCAGCCATAACAACAATCCACTACAAGGACGCATTCTTTCTTTTTTTGTGTTCTGCTGGCCTCGATGCTATAGGGCGCTCTCATCCTTCATGCGCCTTCTGCTTCCTTCCCTTTCCTTCATGAGCCTTTGCCTGCCACACCATAAAACCAACACTGGACCACATCCCAGCTTCAGCGCCAACTCAACATCACTTGCCCGATTCAACTCTTCCCAAGCTGGAAACCAACTAGACCCACAACTATTGTACACGAGGCCAAGCAGCAGCAACAGCAGCAGCAGCAGCAGCAGCTGCACAGCAGCTGATCCGCACCTTGCCATGCACACCCTTCAACACACCTGGCTGGCAAAAAGGAAGTCCATGATGCTGTCTGCCATCTTTGCATCAGCGGCGTAGAAGGGAGGGGGTTGACCCTTCTCCTTGCACTCTTTTAACTCTGCCAGCACCTGCGTGTCCAAATCGTCAAATTGATACAGCACTTGATGGCACTGTGTTGGTGCTGGGCAATGGAGAATCAAGAAATCGAGCTCAAGCATGCATCCCTGGCATTCGTCCACAGAGGACCTTGCCGGAAGATCGTGAGCGCTATAATATCCAAATCGTCAAAACGATTTCATGATCAACCTGTTGCGCCATCAATCTCTTCAAGTGACCTCTTCGTAGCCCTGCATGGTTGCATTGTAGTGCTGTTCACCCCCGGACCAAGTTGCTCCAATCTCAGTTTTGACTTCACAAGCAGTTTTATGGTGCAAAACTGGTTGACAAAACTGGTCTCAGATCCGGGATGGTGCAGTGGCTGGGGAGATACAGGGAGAGGGTGTACAGACATGGGTCGGACCCCCTCTCCAAAAAACACGTGGAGCTCAAGCTGAGCAATCGAACTTATTAAATGTAAATTTAAAAGTTTGTCTGCACTTGTTTTATGAGCCCCGGTGCACCAGCTGCCAGGTTCGAAAATTTGACAGGTTTGACGATATCGCCTTCCTGACGGGCCACCAACGACGCCGGTTTTGGGGCATGTTTGGTCTGTGTTATTCAATGAATCATTGTCTTGATTTTGAGGCAGCAACTGTACACAGCTGCAGCTACAGCAGCTGTTGCAGAGGTTTGACCAGCAGGAAGGAGCACCCTGGAGCCAGGAGCAGCCCGGACAGCCTGCCCCACCCTATCCCAGACCTGCACAAAGACGTGAGGAAGTACATCCTGTACACAGGTTGCTGCAGCTGCGTCCTGTGGACGTGCTGTGTGGTTGGCAAGGGGTACATCACACACGCACGCACCACAGCTGGCCTGCACAGTGCACTTCAGCACTCAAGAATCATAAGCAAGAGTCAATTAGGTCAAAATGCACGCATCTGGAGCTTGGGAGCACCACTGCTGCACACCTGACACACACCCTGCATGCACGTCACCAAAATGCAAAATGATGGACAGCTGGCCATGCGCTGCCCCAAACCGTGCAGGCCCTGTGTTGTAGGGCTGCTCTGGACACCTGTGAGGCCTGGGAAGGTTTTCAGGGGATGGCGTGCAAGGGCAAGGGAGCTGTGCATGGTGGTGTGCTCAAATGAGGGCTGTGGACAGCTGTCACGTTTTTAACCGGGCGTGTTTCGGCGTCCAGAAGCATGGACTGGAACTTTGCCTAGCTGTAGTTTCCTTTGCAAACAATGCATGGACAAATTTTTGCTCTGCACATGCGTGCACACCACCTTCAGCATGCTACCACGCCCTGCATGCACTTAACCCCTGGAAAATGAGCATGTTTCCCCCAGCAGGCACCCACACACCTGCACATTCCCAATTTCCCACACACAACCCCTTCAGAACACCATGCTGGACCCCCATGTCGAGTTTCGTGCCAAAACAACCATCCTGAAGGCACTTAATGCACCAAAACCCATTTTTTGTCTCAGCACTTAGGCAAATGAGCACCCCAAAATGGGGGTCATTCCGAAAGTTGTCTGTTTCGGTCAAACAGCACACCGTTGGATACCTTGTGACATAAGAAGAGGTTTGCAGCAAAAATGACCAGAAAATGTTGCATGATTGGTCCGGGGTGGCCCTAAACGTGCATTTTTTGCAGTGAAAAGCCATGATTCTGGCAGGCACTAGCCTTCAACAACATTGTTTCTGCCCCACTTTGCTCTTGCTGCTTTATCATACTATGCTAAGACCCTGTACCTAATTGGGAAGAGGGAAATAGCCCTCCACATCTTTTATGCCACTTTTTGTGTGAGCAAAGTGGTCAAAAATTGCAAAAAACACATCTCCCAGACCAGCTTGCCCATGGGAGTTGTTTCCCACAAATAGCATATCTACAGATAGGTCTCAATACATGCTTCGCTTAGGCGCTACGCCGGGAACCTGGGCCCTTACTGCTGCTGGGAATGTCAAATCTTTTATTATATTATTATTATGAAAGCACAACGCGCAGTTGCAGCGGGTCCGCAAAAGCGCCCAAGCTTCGCATTCCTTAGTGCACCAAATGCTCACGGCTGATTATAAAAATTAGATATTCATTTTCAGCATTTTCCGCTGAGCAAAACGGTGCCCACGGCTCCTGACACCACATCCGCATACTCCGCTCCATCAGCTCGCAGAGCAATCTGCTGCAATCTGGCGTAGCACAAGCGGTCATGAATGAATGCAAATGAAATTACTTAATCGCTCTGCCAAACTTTTATGGCCCAGCTCGCGGAATCCGGCTTCCGCTCCAGACGTAGATCGCTCCGCGGGTCCTTATGAAAGCGTTGGCTTTGGAGCCTCCGCAAAAATAGCAACTGTTCCATCCGGTTTTTATGAGCTGAGGTGGCTTACGATGGTTTGGGACCACGAATTTCGGATTCCGAACAAATTTTTACGATGATAAAAGTCGATTGGGGGTCGTCCAGCCCAAAGTGGCCTTATGTCAAAATCCACACCGAAAATTCTGGCCACTCCTAATGGCCCCTTCGGGCCTCCGGCCCAGGTTCCAATAACAGGCACCTGTCAGAACAAAAATGAAGCGATTCAGGCTGCTCCCTGGCCAATTATAAGGGATTGTGTGGGATGCGTCCATGATCTGATCTGAAACAAGGTAGGGAGCGCCCCTGTTGCCCCCTCTGGGCCAATTTTCGAAATTCCAAGTATGCAGCCCTTAACATTTACCTATTATACACCTATTGTCAAATTTTGAACTCATTTGGTGAAAGTCACCTCGGGGGGTGAACAGCCCTACATTGTTGTTTGTTAAGGCCATGGTCCACCAACGTGATCAGGCGCGACTGAGCAAGATCTCCTTATAAAACACAGCCATGCAGTACAGTGCTATGACAGGTCTTCAGGACTGACATAGCTGGCAGTCAGATGTAGCACTCAGCCTTGATCAGCATGATTCCTACTGAATGTGTGGTGAAAGCACCCTGAATACAATTCTAAAAACATGCTACTGCCGGAGCAAAGGAACACGTCCATGCGAGACTTGCCAAGTGGCGGAAACAGGCCTTTCAACCACTTAGGACAAAAATGGAGTCGTTAGAGGAAGGGGAGCCAGGACACGGTGCGAAGAGCAAGCCTACCTGCAGCGACCAGAAGTCCAGCAGGCAGGCAGGCTCATGCTTGCCTGTGGCCATCTTCTCCTTGGAGTCCTTGGCAGCCCTGGTCAGCACCTACATGCGCATGCGGCACAAAGGCAAGCAAGCAAGCGTGAGGTGGTATGAGCAAGACTTGGCGCACACAATGTGTTTGGGGGGTCTGGGGGCTGTTATGCACTTGCAGGTGTATGCGTGGCGCACGCTAGTTAGCAGACGCGGGCTTGTGTCAGTGTGTGCGCGCTTGTGTGTGTGTGTGTGTACCCGCAAGCGCATGCGTGGACATAAGTTTGTGTGAGCAGGGGCACGTTTGCATTCGAGCAACTTGGCAAGCACACAAGCTTATCTACGCATGTCAATTGCAAGGAGTATGACAAATGTCACATCGACATAAAAATTGACTTTTTGAAGCGTGAACAAAAGGAAGAGAGAGAATTCCTTCCTAATGTCGACAGGTATGGCTCGGTAGAGCTATAAATAAATACCCAAAGCTACCTTCTGTATGGGCCGCACATGCAAGCCTGCGCATTCTGGTTGGGGCAGGGCAATTTTATGCCCTTTGCCATGTATCCAGCAGCTGCCTATTCCTTTGCCTTGCAAGGTATGAAACATATAAGCACCATGCCTGAAACATTGGGCCACAATCCTGCCTTGTCTGTATGCCAACAGACAATTACCGACTCATTAGGCAGACACACATTGCGGCATCCGAACACAGCAAGGAATTCCCCTTTTCCCACGTGCCCTCCAAACAAGCAGCCATGCTCAACATGCCATCAAGACCTCACCTTGATGATGTAGAGTCGCCCCTTGTAGCCTTTCCACACTGCCGTACCCGGTAAGCAGATCGGCAGGGCTAAGAAGGCATCGGTCATAGCCCGGTAGGCAGTGCTGAACTTTTGGCGCACCTCAGCGCCATAGCTACGCAGGTAGGGGCCTGCACGAGTAGCACACACAGTCAAACACAGTCATGGCCTGGCAGGTAGCGCTGAACTTCTGGCACACCTCGGTGCCAGACCTACACAGGAAGGGGCCTGCACAGGCAGCATACACAGCAATGAAAACCTTAAAAAGTTCAGGATGATGCTGCAGCTGCCGCTCTCCAACTCCAGTACACAGCTCCAGCTGCTGGCTTCCTGGCAAGGTCAGGCTCGACTTCTTTCTCACCTCGCTTCAAAGTTGTGCAAAAAGAGGCAGGCAATGAGGTGCACGCAATTGAAGGCCAAAACTGGCATGAGGCGCACGCAATCGGGAGGGCGTTATATTAGTGTAGGCAGGGCTTGTTACAAGCCTGCTTCTCCCCTGGGAGAGCTGCGGGAGAGCACAGCTGGCATGCTGCCCTTTACTGAGGGCATCCAAGCCTTTGGGAATGCTCCAGTTGCTTCCACCCGGGAGATCTGGATAGCCCACAAGATAGGCCTCAGTGGTGCACCTTACCTAAATTGTTCGGCATGTGCTAATACATTATGGCAATTGTACAGGCAGATTTTCTCCGTCTGATGGAGCCAGCAGGATGAGGAGGCAGGGTTTGCACACTGCGGAAGGTACAAGCTCCGTGACAGCTAGAACTTTGCTCATTGCATTGAACAACCTCTCAGCAAATTGCAAATTCAAATTGTTACCCATCATCAGCATCATCCACTCTGGCTGGCCGATGGCAGCATGCACTTCTGATCTCTTTGAAACCTGCTAGTGACCCCCAACAAACCAACCTGCAACCACTCTCACGCAAGTGCTCATCATGCAAACGGCAATGCAGCTCATCCACACAGCCTGGACCCTGAGCATGCCCTTTTCATACACCACCAATCAGCACATGCACCCCTGCAGCTTACCCACACACGCTCCTTTTTGAATCGTACCCATTTATCACTGCAGCTCACCTACGAAGACCTCCTGTGATGTCATTGCGTTCAGCCGCAGCACAAACGGACGGATCTCTGTGAACGCGCCCCCTGACTCATAGCTGCCCCCCTGGTGCTCCAGCCACGCACGCAGGTGCTCACAGATCACTTGGTCCTGCTTCGCCACGTACACCTGCAGAAAAAGCAACCCATGTACACGCCCGTGTGTGCAAGCGCCGGCGCTCACAGATTAGTCGGACCTGCTTTGCAATGCCCAACTGTGGGAATCTTACCTCATGCATATGCCTGTATAACACGCACAGATGCAGTTCGTGCACATGCTCTGTGCAAGGCGCAGTTGCTCAGGTTGTTTTGTGCTACTCTGCCCTGCAAGGATTATGGCCATGCACATGCCAATGCGTACTGCAGAGGCACTGCAGAGGTGCTCACAGATCGACGGATCAGTCTACCGCCAACCGCCGCAGGTAGGATGTGCATGCATGCTGACACAAAGCTTGTTTCCGGTACGAGGATGTGATTGGGAAATCAGTGGTGCTCCTCTTGACTGGGTCGAGCTTCCCGTCACATGAATAAACACACACTGAGCAGCATCCTGAGCCTGTGTGAGGGGCCTCCGGTCTGGTTGCAAGGCCTGCTGCTCACCAGCCTTTACATTACAAGGGAAAGTCGAGGGATGATCAGGGTGCAGTACGCAGACAGAGTTGCCCATGAGCAGACATGTTTCAATGTTACAAACGGCGTGGCCATTTGCAGGCAGGCCACGAGCATGACCGGCACATCATTGTAAGGTACATCTGAACTTTTCTTGAGATGTGCTACACATCAGGTGTGATGCCCACATCTTATGAGACCTGTTGGGCCCCCCGGATAAGCAACAATACAAGGCTGTGAGAGCTCTCAGCCTAATGAAAAATACACGCTGCACAAAGGATCAGGACCAGTAAGTTTGCCAAATGCTTGCAGGGTGTCAACCCGGCTCCATCTGGACACCCACCGCCAGCGCCTTGCGCGAGAAGAGGGCCAGGAAGGACTTGCGCAGCTGCTTGTGGTCTGGTCCGTGCAGGAAGGCGATGTTGCGAGGCCCCAGCACGTTCTTGGCGCTGGGATGCAGCGCCATGAGAAGCGTGTCCTGTGCATAAGCATGAGTGATGAGCATAAACGAGAACGTCCTATTGGCACGTGCCACTCCGTGAAGGCCAGCACTTGCCTATATGCGAGCGGGAGCTCAGGTGGTGCTGCTGTGCCTAAAGGATTGGAATAATTATGTGTGCTTGCGTCGTATGGGACCCTCCTACACCACCAGCACCAATCACAGCCTAGTCAGCAAATCAGAGGGAAACTTGCTCGCAGTTAAGGTACCCCCATGGAACTATCTCGGCTGCGAGTGGCCAACCGTGTCAAAGGCTTGGCTGCTGCCGGCAACGTATGTGCATGCACAGCAGCACAGAGCATGAATATGAGTCATTTCCGTTCTCAGCCACAGCTGCGGCACCTCGCCATTGTGGCTGAAGACATGGTGCGTGATGATGGATGCATCATTGACCAACATACTGGGCGTCAGTGACATACCTTGCTGTTGTGGCTGAAGACATGGCGGCTGATGGCTGTGTTGGTAACAAACACACTTCAATGACAAATACACAGTGCGTCAGAGACACACACACCTCGCTGTTGTGGCTGAAGACATGCCGGCTGATGGATGCGTCGGTGACAAAGACCGTGAACACGCCCACGATGCTATGCCAGCTGAGGCCTGGGAAGCTGAGGGTGCGTTGGCGCTCCCAGAAGCCATACGGATCCTTCACCATCTCCACTATGCCCCCCAGCACAGGCGTGGGTAAATTAGGACCTGTAAAGGACAAGCACAAGGGAGTTGATAAAAGCTTTGACCAGCTTGTTAGAAGTCTTCACAAGAAACAACATGCAGAAGCGCATGCCACACCCCTCCCTCACTTGCCCCGATCCCCTGTGCACTCATGCGCGCGTGCACAAACACACACACATGCATGGGAGCAATACAGCTGTTTTAAATGAGCAGTAAGTATTACAGCAGCTCCACAGAGCTTCTCTACCAAGTATGCCTTTCTGAAACCTCCGTCCCCCTGGGTGCACACTTCCCAATTGTTAGGCATACCGTGTTTTGCAAAATGATTAACATTGAGAGCTTCCTCACCTGGCAGGCTCTTGCCATCCTTACAGCGTTTGGACCACTTGAATCTGAGCTGCTCATACAAGCAGTAGCCCGCAACAGCTGCCCCACTCCACACAAGCACGGTTCCAGCAGAGGGCGCTGAGCTGCCCTGCAGCTTGAGTCCACTGAGGCTGCTGCTGAAGGGCATGCTGGACCAGAGGCTAGACAAGCTGCTGCTGAGTGAGGAGGAGATATCCGGGGAGGAAGAGGGGGAGCTCATGTTGCCTGGCCTCTCCTGGGACTCAGGCCTGTTGTTGCTTCTGTTTTGCTGCTGCTGTTGCCGCTGTTGCTGCTACTGCCTCTTAGCCGGTTGGAGGGACGGCAGGGATCCCTGCACGCACAGCCAGAATGGACTTTTTTGAGAGTCAGCCGGAGTAACTGAGAGCCAGCTGTGCTGTGAGCCAGTTGGCTGTACTGGCTCTCCGCCAGGTTCCTCCTCGCGTCCGTAAGTGCATGCATAGCCAAAACGCTTGCGTGCCATACCGACACACAGCGGCATGAGGAAATCGCAGACGCAGTCAACATTTGCAAACGGCAGGTATCAAATATCTGTCGAGATGGTGAGCCAGTGAGCAGCTGATGCAAGTGCCCACACTCAGCCAGACTCAGGCATAACGTCGTCTGAGGGGAGTGGAAGTAGTCTTCGAATATGAACTATGCGCTCTCTCTCTCTCTCTCGCTCACCTACGGAATCAAACTCCCGGTCGCTTGTAGTATTGAATGTTACAAATGTTTGGGTCCTGAGCACGGGAGATCCTGCTCGGGGTAAGTAATTTCCTCGCACTTACCCCCCAAAAGACTAATTTTGCAACAATTACGTGCGTGAAATTAAATTCCGTATAATAATTGTTAATTTGGGAGCATTGCCCGGAAGGTTATTGCGAAAAGAAATGCGTAAAAAGTCTCTTACCCCTCCGTTGACATGGGGGGGCATGTGTGAGACATATGTTGTGGTAACTTAAATTCAGAAACAAATGCCAGTTATGCAGGCTGCAGCAATGGTTCTCGACCATGCTGAAGGAGAAATGCATTCCGAGTCTAGTGTCCTTTGAGGTATCCAGGGTCCTCCATAGAATGCAGGCTGCATTATGCAGCTACAGGGGACTCCTCAATCTGCACTTGAAATCCAATCTTGGGCCTCTCCTCCATGCCTGCACTACGGCATGTTTTCAACCAATCGTGGTTCAGAAAGATAATTTCGAATCTGAACCACAATCTTTTCTTGAACCACGAACCACGTTTCCAACAGCGTGGTTCATGAACCACGCTCAGATTCAAAGTGCATGATAGACCATTCTATTATCAATTCAGCTTGAACATCAAAAGAAACTTTACGCTAGCCCTTGCACCTGTGCTCTTCCTTTGTGTGGTCCTGACCTTGGCTGTCAGGAGTGCCCTTCCCCAGGAGGCATGAAGCCCAACTTGAGAGCTATGAAAAAGCAATTCTGGAAGAGGCTCATGGCTCCGCTGGTGATGTTGACAAACTTGCTTTTTGTGTGCATTCTCTAATTGTGCAAGCTGCAAGCGATAGGGCAGTTGGCATGACATCCTTGGCCAAGTGTGCTTTTGTGCGTGCTAGGAAGCAGAAAGGGCCTTTGAGCCCTGTCTGGTTTAATGAAGAATGCAGAATGAAGCGGAAGATGTTTATTGAGGCAGTGAAGCGCGGTGAAGCAAAGCATGCATGCCAATTCCTGAGGAAGGAAAGCAGAAGGTGCAACCGTGCGACAAAGCGCAGTTATAAGAGGCAGCAGCGTGCTGTTTTCCTGGATAGATTGTTTAAGAAGGACCCCCAAGTCCATGCCATGTTACGGAAGAGGCAGACCTTACACATTACTCCAGTCACAACAACAGCATGGAACCAGCACTTGCAAAGCCACTTTTGAGTACAATCAACAGTTGTGCCGCAAGAAGGAGGGCATGGTTGTTCAACAAGGACTGCTAGATTTACTTGCTTGTCAGGAAGAGATATGGCTGTGCCTCAAGGTAGGAACCACGCGCCCCCAGAGGTGCTCTTGAGACAACTTGTCTTGAAGTTGCTGAATCTGGGTGGGTTCCTCAACCTGACTGCTTGGAGACTCCTAGTACAACAGTTTTGGAAGGAATGGTCGGGTCCCACATCTAGAAATTGAATGCGGGTGCTTCATCTGTATTAGACGGTATTCCTATACCCTTCCTTAAACATGCCTGTTTGCCCATTGGGCGTGGTCAGAGAGTGGATCATGTTAACGTGCTGGTGCCTCTGATAGCACGCATGTTCAGGGTTTTTCTGAATAAAGCTAGGATCCCTGCATGTTGGAAAGTGGCGAAACTGAGTCCCCTTCACAAGAAGGGAGCTTTATCAAATCCTGGGGACTACAGGATGATTGCCGTCAGTGGAGTCATGTACCGCATTTATGCCAATGTGCTGAAAGATTTGGTGACGGATTGGTGTATCCAGAAAAATAAGGTCCCAGACGCCCAATTTGATTTTGACCCCGTTAGGAGCACTCAGCATCCACTCTTCATCCTGAGGCACTTAAAACATGCTGCAAAAAAGCTCAAGCCACAGCAATCACCTAGGCTGCAGGCTGCCTTCATTGACTTCTCTCAAGCATACGACACTGTGCCTCGTTTGCAACTTTGGGAACATCTACAACGCATTGCCATGCCTGCACTACTTCTCCAGGCCATTAAGGAAATGTACCAGGATGATGAATATATTCTAATGGATGGGGATAAAAGGGCACGTGTGCGTCCGACAAGTGGAGTTAAGCAAGGTTGTCCCCTGCCCCCTCTCCTGTTCAAAAGTTTTCTCTATACATCAATGACATGGGCAGAGATATTAGTGGAAGGTATCAGAGGTGCTGTGACAGGGGATGGAGTGAATGGCGTTTCGTACATGCTATATGCAGACGACTTGAGTTTAACTACCATGATCCAGGTGAAATGCAAGTTATGCTGAATAGATTACGAGCTGATGCAATGAGAAAGGGGCTGACTCTCAATACATAAAAACCAGAGGTCATGCATTTTAATAGTAGGTCGTGTTCTTCTCTGCCTACTTTCATGTATGGAGACGTGGCTCTTCCAGAGAAAGAGCACTTTAGATACCTCGGTATGCTTGTGGACAAGCACATGATTTTGAAGGTGTCTGAGGAGCATGCAGTGCGGTCGTACATGGCTGCCCAGCAAAGGATTAAGGAGTTTGTGCATGAACATGATCTAAGGAATAGGCCACATGCTCTGATTTGGCTCTCTAAGGTGTAAGGCATTCCGGCTGGGATGTACGCGTGCCAAGTGTGGGGTACAGAGTACTTACGAGAAGGCAGTGAGTTCAAAAGCCAATTGCAGAAAAGGCAATTATGCTCATTAAGGCGTTTTTTAGGTGTGAAGAGTACTGCCACGAACTGGCCAGTATTGAGAGAGTGTGGCCAAGAGCCCTTACAGTTTTATTGGTTTAGGGCTACTGTTAAAATGTTCAACAACACCATGATGCTTGTTTCTAACAGCGAAACACTAAGCCAAGTGCTTAAGGCAGATTTACACCTTGCTGCTTATGCAATGAGAAAGGGGCTGACTCTCAATACATAAAAATCAGAGGCCATGCATTTTAATAGTAGGTCGTGTTCTTCTCTGCCTACTTTCATGTATGGAGACGTGGCTCTTCCAGAGAAAGAGCAGTTTAGATACCTCGGTATGCTTGTGGACAAGCACATGAATCTGAAGGTGTCTGAGGAGCATGCAGTGCGGCCTTACATGGCTGCCCAGCAAAGGATCAAGGAATTTGTGCATGAACATGATCTAAAGAATAGGCCGCATGCTCTGATTTGGCTCTCTAAGGTGTATGGCATTCCGGCTGGGATGTACGTGTGCCAAGTGTGGGGTACAGAGTACTTACGAGAAGGCAGTGAATTCAAAAGCCATTTGCATAAAAGGCAATTATGCTCTCTAAGACGTTTTCTAGGTGTGAAAAGTACTGCCACGAACTGGCCAGTATTGAGAGAGTGTGGTCAAGAGCCCTTACAGTTTTATTGGTTTAGGGCTACTGTAAAATTTTTCAACAATATGCTCAATTCTAACAGTAAAACATTATGCCAAGTGCTGAAGGCAGATTTACACCTTGCTGATATGGATGAGTCTTGTTGGTCTGCACATGTATCTAAGTCATTTAATGGCATGCGCAATGAGGAGGTGTTTAAACAGAAATTACTGAGTGCTTCCAAGATACCCATGCAGGATTTTTTAGGGGATTTGAGGTACAGACAGCAGAAGGTTTGGAGGGAAGCAGACGCCCTAAGTCCCCGAGAGGTGAACAGAAAAGCAGTGACTTACCATCATTGGTGTGGGAAACCTTTGAATCAAACACCACGCACACCCTTCTGTATCCCGTCATATTTATTTAAGGATCTGGATAAAGGAGTCATGAGGAATGTGAGTAGGTTTAGGCTTCGTGCCCACTGCTTGAAGGTCGAGTCCTGTAAATGGTTGGGTGGTTCAAATATTTGTGATAAGTGTGGATGTGCTGAAGTCCAGGACGAGAAACATGTTCTTTTCTACTGCAATTGCTATGAGTTGTGTGAGCTGCGCAGAAAATACAAGGACCTGTTCATTGATCTTTTTAAACCGTTACACACTTTTGCCCAGCTTCCGACAATGATTTTGTTCCTTTCCTGGCGAGCTTTCACGTTGTGACTGATTTCGAGGCCAATGCTTGTCTAAATCAAGACTCGAACAGATTTTCATAATTTTTGTCTGAACTGGTTTCAATTTTTGATGCTGGATGAGAGTGTTTCACCAGCAGCCGATCAGCCAGATCCTCGGGCTGTAGGCCAACCCCCTTGTAACCCTTGTAACCCAACCACTGAATATTTTCACCCCATTTCTTTTGCAATGATATCCTTTCGACACAAAGACTCCAAACCCATTAAAATAATCTGGTGGAGTGGGTGATAGGGAATGGAGATTTGGATGTGATAAAGTAGGGTTCACGCCATGGCTAATGAAGCACATGCCCCAAAACTGCCTGCTTGTTAACTTCTGTGCAACAGGCAAGCTTACTACCAGCAAACTATGGGGCACCTATGTGGAGAGCATGCAAAAACAATTTCAGGCCCCAGATAACTCCCTCTGGAAAGAATCACATTACAATATTTAGGGACACGATGGAGAAGCGTGGCCTTTTCCTTAAAGGAAAAAAGAGAGAAAAAGCTACGCGACAAGCCAATGGCCGGAAGCGTCCATTAGGAAAGGACCACAGTCGACCCTAAAGAGTCGACCCCAGGACCTCACGCGCTATCTGGGCCACAATTCACCCTACTCACCCTTTGGAAACTTCCCTGGCCCAAACCTCCTTTTCCTCAACTGAGGCAGCATCTTCACTGCTAACATTACTTATTTCCTCTTGTCTGCGCCTTTCAAAGTTTGAGTGGTACAAAACATACCAGGCATCGGTCAGCATTTTTGCATCAAGGCCAAAAGATTGTGATGAAGTGTGGGGAAGTTTGGGGAAGTTTGGTATCAAGTCACAAGGGCTCCAGCTTCATGAACTGAACCACCACCCATAAATCAGCAGGAATAGACCTGGTCACAACGCATTTACTGGGTCCGGGCAGCTAGGAAAAACCAAAGCTTAGCCCCCAAGCTCTTCGTGGCTGATTTTTTTCCAGGCTGGCCAAACCTGCAGCACAGCAGGGAAGCATGTGGGTTCCAATCCAGTAAGTGATTCAATAGTCTCCTGGCTTACAAGTGTCCCATGTGAACAAATATTGAAGGAAATCGGCAACAAAGCAACAGGGAGAGAATGCAAAAAATAGCGCAGATGGTGACCCGATTGAAAAATTTGGACATGCAACCAGGCCCATAGTTTACCTGGTACAAGACTCTGCCTTTGACAAGAGCCAAAGGAATGGGCCCATACTCCCTGGAATCTCTTGAGTGCAGCAAATTGTCACCTTGGAGCCATACATGGCCCTTGGGAACCTACAGGCGAGATAAAAAGACGAGATGATGCAAAGGTAGCCACACTTAATATGCCATCAATCACCATCAATCACCACCAGAATGACAATATAAAAAAGAAAACCACGTAGGCAGCAATCATTCCCTACAGTAGTAAAGGAAAAAAGAAACCTTAGGGCCAAGGCACTGTGTATCACCCAGAGGAAGAGAACAGGAAGGTAGTTAAACAATTCCCACTAGCCTTCTCTGTTCTTTGTAGTACAGGAGGCTCACAGCTCTTTTGAGCCAATGTGTCTCCAAGTCCTTACTTGATGCAGTACTTATGCCTAATCTTGTCGATTAAAGTTGATATAAGCCTAGTTGGGAGCGTGTCTGGTGCTGGCAAGTATGTAAGCATACTGGACAGAATGAAGCTTCAAAGCAAGCTTGGTGGCTTAAAAATTGAGACCCAGCTCTTTGAGGGGCTCTGAATTGTGGGGGTTGAAGATGACCCCGCCCACTCATAACAGGATGGTATGGAGGGTAACTTGAGCTCAGGCTCTTGAAAGATGGCAGAGGTCACGGAGCTCCTGCTTGAAGACCTAGAGCTGGTTCCTGGCACTGGTGTCTTTGCAGGATTCGACCTCCACAAGGTGGAGCTGAAAAACCTACGGGACTGCGCACCTGCTCCCATCTTAAATCATAGGGTCTGTCCTGTTTTCAGGATGCAGCTGTCTAAAAATATACTAACTTCAACTGCCCAGCATCTTGACCCAAACCCAAAGCTTTGCATGTTGAGTGAATGCTACTGTTAGGTAATGCCCCTGAACAGGCTACCTCCCAACAAATACCATTTACCGTGAGGATTCATCCTTGGATCTATGCATAGCCAACTAAAAAGCCTATGACAGGCTGCAGAAAGCTGGAGTCTGGGGTCCCTTGGGGTGCTAGTGTAAAACAGTCCGGGCTACAAACACACATTTGTGTATATACATACACAAATCTATGTATATATTTGTGTATATACATATATTAAAAGTCATTTATTTCATTTGACGTTTAGTGCTTCTACCAACACCACTGAATAGAAAGACCTACTTGGGGCATCATTTTTGCAGTTCAGGAAAAGGAAGCTGGGTGCTTCCTTGCACTGCAGGCTCCACAACTTGATGGCGTGACTGTCAAGGGCCCTTAAAATGACAAGAAGCCCTGCTACAAGTATCTGCTTGCGTCTGCATGAGCCTCACCTTCACTTTCTGCAAGTCCGGATTGTCCTTGGTAGGGAATATTAGCACCTCCTCCCCTGCATGGAAATACCGCACCAGCAAACCACAGTTGTTAGTCCAAACTCAATTTTGGAGATTTGTCGGCCGAACATTTTTTTGCGAGTTCACACCCAAGCTCAACTGAATCAGCCACTGATTGCTGCAGCGTACAATGAAGCACTGCCTGCCGATTCTTGGTAGTATTGCTTGACTCCCTATGGCATGGCAGCAACA
This sequence comes from Dunaliella primolecta, assembly GCA_914767535.2. Taxonomy (NCBI): domain Eukaryota; kingdom Viridiplantae; phylum Chlorophyta; class Chlorophyceae; order Chlamydomonadales; family Dunaliellaceae; genus Dunaliella; species Dunaliella primolecta. The sequence goes on along the minus strand of OU611754.1, from coordinate 6,581,433 downwards.
GGAGCAGCATGCTGGGCATGCTAAAAAAGTTTGGGTAGCATGTCAGCCATGCCCGCACCCGCAACAGCATTCACGCGCTTGATGGTGTGCTCAGATGATCCACAGCATATGCTCTTATGGTCCACAGTGTGTGCTTGAATGGGTCCACAGCATATGCTCATACGGGTCCACAGCATTGCTCAGATGGGTCACAGCATGTGTTCAGATGGCATGCAAAACAAGTTTGGATAGCATGTTGGCACCTGCAACAGCGCTCACGCGCTTGACGATGTGCTCAGATGGGTCCACAGGTCGAATGCAGATGACCACATCACCTGCGTTAAAGACAGGGCCCCTTTTTGTTGTCAAACAGGAGAGAGAAAGGGATATAACTTACACCATATAAGTATTGAAAAGGAGAGAAAAGGCGACAGGGCTCCTTTGTTTGTAGAAAAGAAATGTGAAACAGGCTCTGAGCGCAGGCCAGAAGAAGATGCATGAGCAGCAGCAAACCAGGAGTGCAATTTCACCTCTGGTAATCGGGCCCAGCAAGGGGGACACTGCTTGCACAACTACAAACTCATTCTGTCCGCTGAATGTAGGGAACATGCTGGGCCCTGAAACCTGCGCCGCGCAGCAAGTGGTGCAAGGAAAGACTTGACATATTAAAAATGGTCCCTCCCAAAATGCCGCTTGTGTAAATGTGCGCACAAGTGCGCGCTTGCGAGCGTATGCGTATGTGTTTGTGTGCACGTGCGCATGTGCATGCTGTACATGTACATGTGTACACGTGTGCATGTTTATACGTGTGCGTGTCTGTGTGTCTATGCGGGCATGTGTGAGTGTGTGTATCTGCATGTGCGTGTTTGCATGTGTACGTGCATTTGTGTGTGTGAGGGGGTGTATGTGCGTGTATGCATGCGTGTGTGTGCGTGCGTGTGCGTGTGCGTGTGTGGTGTTTTTGTGTGTTGTGTGTGTGCTTACCGTGGACAAGTAGCAACCATACTGCCCGAACACATGGAAGACGGAAAGTGTGCGAACAAATGCTGAGCAGTCACGCAGGAAGCCCTTGAATGCAGTTTGTCCCCACATGCATGGAATGAGCTAACGGCTTGCATATACTAGCCTGAGCAGCGAGGTCATATCTAGCTGCCTACCCTCAGGTCAAAAGGACAGGTATGTTTTTGTTGGATGCATAAAAAATATACTGTTAGAAATTTTAATTAAAAAATGCTATCACTGTAACATCACGACGTGTCGATGCCTTCGTGATTTCAGCTGATTTGAACCTCTGCAGGCCTTGTTGGCAGTCAGGAGAGAATCAGGAGCTACTGAGCTGCTCCCATAGCATTAGCTCACGATGTCTGGGCTGTACGGCAATCTCCCCCAAGCTAAAAATGCTTCTGATGCAGCGCCTGCATGGGGAGCTGTTCCCAAGTTGCAGCCACAGCTCCGCAAACCAAGCACACCCTTAGCCCCACCACCATCAGTGCTGCGCGCTGGAAGAGGAGGCGGAAGGTAATGCAATTACCTGCCATCTTTCAGCAAATCACTCCTGAAGCTGCCCTTCAGGATTCAAAATCTGGCACATGCGTGTGCTCCCTGCTAAGCTGTTTTGACACGCCTGCATTCTCATGAATTGTGCCTTAAACAAATACACATGCACACACACCCGTGCACGAGTGTGCGCATGCACACGTACACATACACGCACACACAAACACACACACACACACACACACACGCACGCACACACACACACACACACACACACACACACACACACACACACACACGCACACGCACGCACGCACACACACACATGCTCGCAAGCAAGCATGCCCGCACTCAGGTTGGCTGCGCGCGTTGGCGAACATCTGTCCTTTTGCTACTGCTGCCCGTATGCAAGCAGGCATGGCCCACCACCGGCAGCAGGCAGGGGCGCAGGCCGCGGCCCCTCCACCCCTGGGGCTGCTGGTTCAGCCACGCCTGAGGCCCCCAACTCTGTCCACGAGGGTGTTCAAGGGCCAGGCCATGCACAACAGACGCCGCTGGGTTCTCACAGCCTGTTTGCGGCAGTCAAGGATGAGTATGACCCCATGCGGCCTAATGACTATGAGGAGGTGCGAGGCAATGAGGGTGTTTGTTCCTGCACGTGTGCGTGTATGTGTGCCTCAGCGTGTGTGTTAAGAGGGGGGATGCAATGATACTGTGTTTCATGCGATGCTGGTGTTCGGATGATAGGGTTGTGAATGGTTGCTGCATCTGGGGCTGGCGACACAAAGAGCTAATATAGCTAATATGAAAAGGCTGATCATTCAGAAACCTGAGATCATGTCTGTCCAGCCCGCAAGGATGGCCTCGTTTATCATCCTGTGTGGAGTTTAAGGGATGATCCCCAAGCAGCCATTGCTGCATACCATTGCAACTTAAGCATGCTGCTTGGCTCAAGGGTGCCACCTATCTTGTATAGTCATTCAGCAAGGTTTGGGCGGCCGCTCACTGACGCATCTGTACTTATCATTTCGGTGGGGAACAAGCCACCTTTTAAGGCTGCAGCAGCCATGTCAGGCAACCTTGATCATTCCCATCTTGTGTGGTTTGTTTTAAAACTGTCGATTAAAAGAAGGCATGCTCTGTTTGCTGCTTTAGAAACCATCGGCGCTGATGGGGGGATTTAAAAAGTTGCTGAACGAAGCTAGAAGATTGCAAAAATGGCTACCCACAAGCAGTTTGAGCAGCAAAATTGATGCGCATTGCGTGCTGCAGGTGTTAAAAGAGCGAGAGCGTGCAAAGCGTGAAGCCGAGATAGAGGCGGAGCGGATAGCCCGCGTCAAGGAGATGGAGGCCACGATGGAGCGTTTGAGAAAGGTGAGCAAGGATGGTTTGTCAAGTGCACACTACACCCATCTTGAGGGCATCATATATATATAGATATATATCCTTCTTATCCACAAACCTGTTACTTGGCAGTGCAGTGCATTTCGCAGACATGCATGCTCCTCCCTCTCAGGAGGGAAGGCAGCTCCCTCCACGGAGGGAAGCGAGTTGTATGTTTCCTCTTGAATGTGTGCTTCCTTACGGCTGCAGCAATATCGTTTGCATCCTGGATTGTTGGGAGGAACTTCAGCGTAGAGTAGAGCTCTGTAATTCTGGTGTGTCCCTTGCTATGATCATGCCAAAAACAAATTGCCAGATTGCTTAGACCATGCCAGAATCGTTTGCATCCTAAACTGTTGCGGGGAGCTTCAGAGAAGGGCTCTGTAATCCTGGTGTGCCCACTGCTTAAGCAGTGCCAACATTGTTTGCCGTGCTGCTTAGACCTTACCCCTCGGCTACATAGATCTGGCCTGTGCTTGCTGCGGTGCCGAGGACACCTGTTTTGCTGTGAGCCCTCATTGTGGACAGCATTTGATATGTGTGGTGTTGGACAACCTTGTATGCTCGTTCTTGTTGTGGTAGTCACATGGATTTTTCCAGCGTTGGGCACAAGCCGCTTACAGAGTGGCTGTGCTGAATGGGTTGTCTGTAGATGTGTGGCATTTCGCTGTGCGCTCAACCTTGCAAACAGCATCTGATACGTGTGCTGCATTCCTGTGTGCCCCTGCTGTGTGCTTGCAGCAAGAAGAGGGCCCGCTGCAGCCTATGTGCTCACATCTGAGGCTTGTATGATTATGCGGCATACTGCTATGCTTGCGATAAGAAAAAAATGAAAAGAAAAAAAAGAAGGGTCTACGCAGGCCACAGGCCGCGTGCATTAAGGAAAGGTCCCTTAACTAGCTAAGATAAGAAAAGGGCCCGTCACAGCCTATGTGCTCACATTTGTGGACTGCCTATATAAATATATGTACGTGGCATACTGCTATGCTTGGGATAAGAAAAGGGCCCGTCACAGCCTATGTGCTCACATTTGTGAACTGCCTATATATACGTGGCATGCTGCTATGCTTGCAGCAAGAAGAGGGCCCGTCTCAGCCTGTTCGAGACGAGGGGGCGTTCCCACCCCCCCCATCTCTGGATGTGTCCGGCGAGGAGGCTTTTGCACGCAGGGCGCGCTTGGGGTCCACAGGCTTTGGTGCAGGAGCAGGGCAGGTATGTGCAGATACCCTCTGGTGTGCAAGCATGCAGCATGCACAGGTTGACTGAGTGCCCTCTGGTGTAAATAGATGCTTGTTTGGTGGTAGGGGAATGTAGGTAGGCTGGCATCACAAGGGGGACCGTGTGATGCAGACAGCAATGCGCCTGGCAGGTGCTTATGAGGTCTGTGCTGAAGAGCTGTAATGTTGCCGGCCCAGCTGCACATGCAGTTGTACAGCAACTAATGGAAGACCCTTGCGCTTGTGGTCACATGCCTCTCTTCCAGTGCGACTAGCGGGAGGCTCGTGCTTTTTGCCATGTGCATGTACTCCAGTGAAAGCCAGAGACAGATGCACCTCATGTTTGGCTTGCAATCCCCTTTTGTGAGGCTGATGCATGTGTTGTCCATATCTGTGAGTGGCAGGCTGCGGGTGCTGACGGGGCTGCGCGGGCTGCTGCAGAGGCAGAAGAGAGTGAGCGTGGCATGACCCTGGCCCAAAAGATGCTCCGGAAAATGGGGTGGAAGGAAGGTGCGTGAGGGACAAGTGGGCGCTGCTTGTGTAACATCTTTTTAGGGCGCTCAGGATGATGTCATCGAATGCAGCAGCATGGGTGTGGCAGTCCTTTTGTGCACATGTGGAAATGTGAGGTGTTGCAGTGCCTGTGCATGAGAGCGCACCGGAAATTTGATCTGGCATGGTGGGTATAAGTAAGATTGTGTACGAGGGATAAGCTCCTCTGACATTGCATGATGAAGTGTCACTTATCGTAGTGTTGTGTGCATTGTGTTTAATTGCTGCCCAGCACTGTGCCTCATGTATTTCCTGCACCCTTTGCAGGGCAGGTGTGCTGAAGAAGTGTCTCGGTTTTGTAACAATTCATTCATGGAAGACAGCAGCAAAATGTTTTTGGTTGCTTACCCCTGACAAAATATTGGTTTTTCTCTTAAGGGAAAGGATGCCATTCAGCTAAGTTCTATCTTTGCTCCACCATGAGTAGGATGGCACTTTCTGACGATGTGACTGCTGCTACCCAACTGCCTGGTAAGCTCGCGCACGCGCGTGCGCGCACACACACACACACACACACACACACACACACACACACACACACACACACGCACGCACGCACACACACACACATGCATGCATGCTTTCACCACACGCAAATAGCTGCGCGCGTATGCTCCAACAAATGCACAGGCACATGCGCATGCCTGTTCATGAACAAGCCAATGTTCAGACAAATCAGACAGAGCCGCGTGCCTCTCTGCTTGGCTTGTCCGCTTTCAGGCGAGGGCCTTGGGCGTAACCGGCAAGGTATCAGCGCGCCGCTGATCATGCAGAAGACGAACGCACGAGCAGGTGTCATTGTAGAGGGCGCAGCTCCCCCAAGCTCCAACCCACAGGAAGCTGCCCCAGCCCCAACAAGGTAGGTTCCGCATGTGTGTGTGCTGCGGCTGACATCATTGACCATTGGTTGAAGAAGTTGCCAATGGCCTGGGGTCCTCAATCATGGGTGCATGCTGTGGCTGGCACTCAGGCCTCGACCTCAAAAGTTTGGCCTAGGGCCCCGGATCATGCTGTGGCTGCCACTTTGGCCTTGACCTCAAAACTATGGAATCCTGGCCTGGGAGCCAGGCCTCTGGGAGCATTGTTTTTGGGGTCGTGGGTGCACTTCCTGGCGAAAGGGAATGCACGTGCTTTCTCACGCTTGTGTTTTTGTTTGATGCGTCACCTGTGTTGACACAGATTGGCCTTGCAGCAACCAGCCAGAATGCTCAGTTTTTGCTCGCTCCTCACCAATAAGGCTCCGATGTTTAGAAAGTGCACCATGCCATGATGGGCGTTTGCTCAGTCCTTTACCGGACAAGACTTTAACTCAAAGTGCAATTTTTGGACAAGGCCTTCCAGCAGATGCTCGCCCCTCCATCTTAGCCTTTACTTCCACAGCTGCAGCCCCCTATTTTGATCCTGGGTAGAATGACCCTTTGTGACAGAGCATCGCTGATTCCTGAAAGTCGGTGATGCTCAGTGAAAGCATCGTGTCAGTGAAGGTGCACGCTCTCCATGAGGGAGCAGGAGCGGTATGAGTCTATGTTTTGTTTTGTTTTGCTGACACACAACATGTGTACAACACGGGCATGCAATGATGCACAAGAAGACACACAACATGTGTACAATACGGGCATGCAATGATGCACAAGAAGACACACAACATGTGTACAACACGGGCATGCAATGATGCACAAGAAGTGCACTTGGTGAGAAGCAGCAGTGTCCTGACCGGGGTGTCATCCGAGCTTGGGTTAATTAACACCAAGCTTTAACAGCTTCTACTGCTGCTGCTGATGATGATGATCATGATCATGATGCTGGGAGCAGACAGCAGGCTGTGTGGGCTCAAGTACACACTCACACACAGTGTTGCATGTGTTGACGCAGATTTAAGTCCTGAAGTCTTTTCTAGCAGCCGCTTCTTTAGGCGGGGTCCTTTGAAACATGTATGTTTTGATGAGCTGGAGGAACAAGTCAGCTATTTGGTTGCAATGACGAGCTAATCAAAGTGTGTAGAAAGCCAGGCAAGAAGGAAGTTTAACTGGGCTGACCTTGTACCCCTTGTCCTCTTCTGGTGCTGCGTCTGACTGCCTGCTTACGAGTATCAGTCAGCACCAACAATAAAGTAAGGGGTCAGCCTGATTGAGTGTTCTCATCCAGCATGTTATACAGCCTCCAGAAGGAAGGGAGGCATACTCCTCACAAGAGACATCCTCAATAAGGGAGCATCACGCTTGCATTCACCCATGGTAACGCAGTCTTATTGCAGGAGCGAGGAAGTAATCAGTTTGTTTTTTCCATAATCCCTGCGTCCAGGCAAGAACCTCCTGAAAAGAAGCCTCGCTTGGGTGCTGCCTTCACAGGCACACCGACACATGTGCTGTGCCTCAGGAATATGGTGAGCGTTGCATCATTTTGGTGACACATGTGCGGTGCCTCAGGAATATGGTGAGCGTTGCATCATTTTGGTGACACATGTGCGGTGCCTCAGGAATATGGTGAGCGTTGCATCATTTTGGTGACACATGTGCGGTGCCTCAGGAATATGGTGAGCGTTGCTTCATTCTGGCGTGATGGGATTGGACACTATTGAAGCTATCATTCCTGCTCGAGATATCAGCTCTAGATCATGAACCTGCCGGCATTCTTGACTGCGATCAAATGCATCAGACCTGGAGCATTACAGGACCGAAGAGTGAACATGGCTGGCAAAGAGGACTGCCTTGGTCGTGCTCACAGCAGCTGCGCTTGCACTCATTGGCAAGTAGGAGGTTGGTGTGCCAAAACGCGCTTTAGAAAGGCTAGTTACATTTGGCGGCAGCTTGAGTGACCAAGCAGGACATCTTTTGCACTTTGCATGGTTCGCATTTTTCGTGCATCCTAATTGTTGCTGTTGACATGCGTTTTCTCAAAGAGTGCGCAAATTTTGTGAGTACCAAGAAGATGTCTTGAGTAGAAGAGCAGTGATGAAAGGTCCACACATCCACACATGGTCGCACGTTTGTTCGCCCACACAAGGTGAATGGCTGTGTATGCTCCCACCATTGCATCTGCCATCGTTGGCCATGCACTTGTTGATATGCCATGCACTTGTACTTGAAATGAATGCAATGAGTGCGATGCATTTGCACCTGCGACAATGCACTTGCACTTGTTGATAATGCCATGCCTCAGGTTGGTCCGGGTGAGGTGGATGATGAGTTGGAGGAGGAAGTGGGTGTGGAGTGCACCAAGTATGGGGCGGTTACAGACGTCATGATCTTTGAAGTCACTGCTCCAGGATACCCATCAGAGGAGGCTGTGCGCATTTTTGTACAGGTGAGCTTATGAATGCTGATGTCATTTATGTCATTTCATCCATGATGAGCTTACGTCATTGATGTCATCTCATCCATGATAGGCAAGCAGCTCTAATTCAGATGAACCTCAGACCATTCCAGCTCCAAAGCGCTTTCGGCTGTTAGCACTGGCACCTTTGGACTGTGCACACTGGCACCACGTTTGCAATGACATTTGTGCTCGCGCCTCACAATTTCTATTAGGTAGATGACGTGACAGATACATCAAGTGACAACACAGGCGACTCAACCCCATACACAACCTTTTTGGTTAGACTCATGCTCTCACTTCCAAACCAATATCCAAGTTGCACTCTAGCGATCATACTCGCCCAGTGTCATTGCAAACAAGACGTACAGTCTATGGCTTAGGTGTACCAAGTATTGTGTAGTCTCAAACCAGTCTCAAACCCTCATTGCACACATTGTGTGTTCAGACGTCGGTGCAGCCTTGCACTCTCACTCCTCAAATTGAGGTTTAGCTTAGGACAGCTGGAAAGGCTGCCTCATTCAAGAGTAGAGAGTTGTCACTGCCTCACGATGGAGCAATGTATCTGCCTGGTGGCCTTGGTTGGCCAAGAAAAAGGTTGCACAGTCGTCATGGGCTCAATTCTTTGCAGGAATGTAGCGCCTTGCTCGCAAGGTGGTGGGCTGTGCCTCATGCCCAATTATGTCTCCACATGGACTGGGAAAGAAACATTACGAAGGCAGTGAAAAGCACTTCTAACATCAAAGAAGGGATCATTACAGTGGCTGCACCAGTCAAGCTCGGCCGCAAAAAAACAGCCGTGCCAAGCTCAAAAGATAGGGGTCTACCAAAAGAGGAGGCACCTCCTTTGCAGTGTGAACACACGGGCAAGATAGTCTGCGACAGACAATGGCTGCATGTCACCTGGGGCCCACAACACCATCCATCTTTCTTGCTGCCTCTTTCATGTGTTACTTGCAGCAGTCCATATTTTGACTGCCTGTTCTTACCTGGGAGTAGGTTGCCGATAGGTTTTGCCTCTGGTTTGACCAATGAAAAAGCTCAATAAAATGGCGTTGCCATTGGTGCTCCCAATCTTGACAGTTTCCTTCTGGAAAACTACTTTATAAACCCGTCGCATCCTCTAAATACGAGTCTGTTCAAAAGTTTTTGAGGGGGCATCTAGATTTTAACCATTGAGTCTATGACCCTCCTGCTCCCTCAACGCCGTCACTGCAATTTCAAAAGCGTAATGTGCAGGGCCTGCGTCGATGATGGTGGTGAGGCCCTTGCTAGCTTGCTAAAAGAAGAACCTTGCCCTCATGCACGCAGCCTTTTTTTAGGCTGGCACAGTCTTTTCTATTTCTTTCTTTTGCTTATCAGTAACTCAACGCCCCTGTGCTTCATTTCCTTCCTCTATACTGTGATAATGTTTGCTCCCGCAGTTTGAGCGTGTTGAGTCAGCCACAAAGGCCCTCGTGGACCTCCAGGGGCGGTATTTTGCAGGGCGCAATGTGCGTGTGGCTTTCTTTCCGGAGGAGCGCTTCCAGTCTGAAGACCTCGCTCCCAAAGCTGGCGAATTTGACTGACTTCAAGTCGATATTTTTTTGAGCTGCATGGTTCTGATACTAGGTGAACATGCGAATTCATCTTGCTTCACTTTTTTCCTTGCCCACGTTAAGCTCACCAGGAGCGCTGGCTGCACATGCTGGCTGCACATTCAGAAATGGGGACTCTTTTTTACACCTCAGTGTCGATGTCACTAGGATGCACCTGGATTGGAAATCCGAGCTGTCTTCAGTAGCTCTCTGCCGTGGCAGGCACGCTTACTGCGACAAAAGATTGTAGCATGCTGAAAACTCATATGCAATAACCGCATTAGAGAAGGTAAGTCATGTAAGCAGCGTGGCCACCCCCTTCATTTGTTTACAGGGTTTACGTGCAGATGCCACTGGTCAACGCGCATGACTGCAAGGTTAGAGGAAGAAAAAAGAGAAAAAGTCTATGCCAAAAAGTCTACGCCAAAAGGCCGCGTGCATTAAGGAAAGGCTCCCTAACTAGCAAGCAAGGGCCTTACCAAAGGGCCCCCAAGCCTAAACTAGACACAGCTAAATCATAGGCTAAAGCATACAGGAGGAACAGGAGCTTACATGCAATGCATTGCCTGGCAGGAGTCATCAGCCAAGGCGCATGATTGCCAGACTGTAAAGAGATAAAAGTGATAAGAAGGGGTGAATGTGTTAATAAGGATTTTGTAGAAAAAGAAAGCAAAACTACGTAAGATAGGATTGGATAGGGTTACATAGCTGTACCTGCCTACGAGGGCAGCTTAGCTGAAGCAAAAGGTGCCTGTAACCAAACCAAACCAAACTTGTGTAAATGTCAACTGAAAGCCTTGAGCTGACAGTGGAAATCAGACAACTGGAGGCCCATTCCAATAACTTGGAGGCCCGATATATCCCCTTAAAGTTCCATACCTCCTGGGAGGGCCCCAAGTTGCTTTATTCGCCAGCGATACCTTGTGCGCTCGAGCCTGGCTGTCTTAATCTGAATTTGCTGCTTGTCCTTTCCTCCCAGTTCCTCCCGTGTTCTGCACTGGTGCTGCTGCTCCTGCTACTGGGGGATGGTGTTGGTGCTCAGTGGTGGGGGCTGCTGTGCTCTGACTGTAGCTGTCCTCCGTCCCTATTGTTCATTGGCTGGAACGAGATGCGCTCGCAACCCGGGGTTGCAATTGCCGGAGCTGCTGTTGTGACTGGGCGTGGAGAGGAGTTGGGGGCTGTTGCTTTCTACTTTGTTGGAGTGGCTGGAACCGCTCCTGCTCTTGGTGGCACTGTTGATGCTCCTGGTGTTGGTGAAGGGGCTGGGAATGCAAAAGTACAGAATGAGCACAAAGCTTTGTAGCAGACTTGGTGGCTATAAGTATCGAGGACAAGCTGTTCAAGGTCTTTAGTGTGAGGGGTGTAGATACCCCACCCACAATAAACAGAAAAGAAAAGACGATGCTAGCCCAAAAAAATGTGAGCATTGAGGAGCCCAATTAGTAAGCTAGCAAGGGTGTCTCCACAGGGCCCTCAAACCTAAGTTAGACACAGCTAGCCCAGGAGAAAGCCAGGAACAGAGCTAATGGGGATCTAGAGGGTTGTCTGCCATGCTCCTGGACGCCCGGACTCTCCTTCTCCTGCTCTCCACCGCCACGCACCCAGCAAACCCCCTTCCAGAAGTCCCCTGGAAATGAAGTGCATGTCTGGCGCTAACCTTTGGATAGTATGGCAACTTAATTTGGACGCTAAGGATTTAGCCTTTTGCCCGGCTAAACCCAATTTGAGAAGGAGTTTAATTGTGTAGTCATTATAGACAGTACCTGCAACACCAACTAAGGAGACATGCAAGGTCACCTTGTTGTTCCTGTTTGGGTTTCTTGAGCTGCGGAGGTTTTAAGCCTGGTGTATTTGGCATGATGGACAGCCAGTGGCAGCTTCCAGAGTGGAAAAGGGGTTGGTATCAGGGCAGTAATTAAATTATACAAGATAAATGTCCCTGTCCTAAGGAGGGATCTTATTAGGATCAAGTTGAACAGACCGGCCTGGGATAAAGTGCACAAAGACAGCATCAGGGCGGCTTTGATGCCAGGCAGAGGAGCCAGAACTGTCAGGGAAAAATTACAAGGCCCTTACAGACCCGGGGTTACAAGGGTTACGAGGGAAAAAGGCCTCTGTCAAGACGTTTGACTGCTAGCCTGTTCATTAATACACATGAGGTCATAAAGAAAAAAGGAAGTTTGTTGTTATCCTCAGGATAAACCAGGCTGGTTTAGAAAAATATTGATATTCTGAAATTCACATGGTGAATGGTGCCTAGACAGGGCATCCTGTGGGAGACGTGGAGGTGTAGAAAAGAGAAATTGTGCTCAAAAAGTGAGGCACACTTTTGAGGGAGAGAGCAGACCTGGGGATTGGGACATCTGAACAGCACATCTTTTTCATCTTGTATGTCATCAGAATCACAGATATCACAGACCAGAGAAGTACTATTGGACCAAGTAGCCCGTTCAACTCGGAAAGCGTGTACCCGCAGCCTGAATCTGGCAGTGTTACGAAGGACATGATGGGTAAGATCCAAGTACATGTATTTAGGCATTGTATAAGGTGGGTGAATGGCATGTGCATCCCTGACAGGGAGAGCGCACCATTGATGCTAAGTCAGCCACTTAATGTTGCTTCCTCTTGGATCAGGGGCTGTGAATTGTTTCCAATAGCCCAGGTGTCTAGATCTCAGGTCCACCACAAATTGACTGAGGTTCACAGGGTCACAAGCCATAATTTGACGTTTCATCAGATCCGAGTGAGCCAAACCATCCAGCGCAGATAAGAGGTGGGACGTCCGATAAGAGTCAGTCATGGAGCTAAGGCTGATGTCAGCATGGAGAACCTTTATGAGAAGGAGACTGTTGCACTTTGTAAACGAGTTGTAGAAGCACAAAGTGGCACGAATCTAATTGAACTGAAAAGGTTCAATGTCGCATTCTCGTAAAATGCTCCAAGATGGTGTTGTGGATCTCACTCCAAGAAGGTTCTACAAAACATTCAGGATCCACTTCTGCAACTGGTTGTCCATTTCTGCGCCCTGCCGTAAGGAGTGGCCCATATCTGGCTGGCATACATTCCTGCTGGGATAGCATACATTTTCAAGAGCCAAATGAGCACATGCAGCCGATTTGTAAGGTTGTGGTCGTGAGCGAAGGTTTTGACACGATAAGTCCCCGCTATGCATGGTTTCGGAGCAGCCTCAGCAGCGGTGGAAAGGTTGAGACGTTTGTCACGGAACATACCCAGATATTTGAAAGAATCAGTGTAGGGAAGGTTGTCACCATCATACAACAGTTGGGGAAGAGTGTCAGCTCTGGAATTGAAGCAGACGACCTCAGACTTTTTTGTGTTGACCGTCAGGCATATTCTGGCTGCATAACCCTGTGGTGGAGGGGACTCACGGCTCTCTCGAGCCAATGAGTCTCCTTTTCCTTAATTGATGTAGGGAGAGTCTTCTCTGCCTACGTAGTTTTTCTTTTCTTTTCTTTTCCTGCAACTTGTTTAACACGGCTTGCATGTAGATGTGGTTGTAAGCAGCCAAAGCGAGGTCATTTGCATAAAGCATATGAGAAACATGAAAATTTGGTAAGCCTGTCACCGCGCCTGTTTCCCCATTTGTGATGCAGCCAATCATGATGTCATCAACGTAGATTGAGAATAGGAGTGGTGACAGGGAAATACTCCTCAGGGATAGCTAATGAGATGTTTTAAGGGACACTGATGAGGAAAATGAGACACATTTGCACAAAGAGCTACAAGTATCCTCCACCAGGAAAAAAAGGAGGAAGGAAATCAATAAGGTTCAGATGAATATGTAACATTATAAATTGTTAAGGCTTGATTTGTTGCAATTGTTGTCAGGTGTAATGTGCAGAATGGGCATAAAGTTTGCGCGCAAGCTCTGAAGTTTTTTTTGCCATTGAGTTCCAACTGCTTGAATTGTTTAAGGTTATGTTGGGCAAAGTAGGAAAAGAAAAGAAAAGAGTAATCCTACGCTTGCCAAAAGGCCGCTTGCACAAACGAACATACTTGCACAGGATCTGTATACAGTTCGTACTCCTTGTCTGATTACTCTAAATTTGACAAAGAAAAGATTGAGCAAAGTAGGTACCACCTACATCAAATCGAAGGATGTGGAAAGTACTTGTGTTTCCCCTGTTTTTTTCAAGAAATCCACATGATAATTTGCATGCTGCTGCATGGAGTGCTGATGTTTCTTGTGCCCGTTACCTATATGATGCACACAATTATGTTCAGGATGAGCAGCTTGCTTTTTAAAGGGTGAAATATCCCCAGGCTTGTTTTATGTGGCAAAAATGTTCCTTCTCATTCTCAAGTCACTGCCACTCTTCAAATCTTCTTTCCAAATGGCTCCCTGCTCGCCTTCCTTTCACCAAGTCCAATCTCTTGAAATATTCACTCCGAATATTGAATGAGAGTCTCATGGACCAGTACAATAACAAACTGTGTTTTTCCTTAGATGAACTCTCCTATTTGATGAACATATTTTGACTGGAGGCGTTTGCCTCTGTAACTTGTATCCTGCTCCGCAGCTGCTGCGTCCAACTGACAAGATACTACTCTTATTACCAAAGCCTACTTCCTAGAGTTCATAAAAAGGTTAGAAATGCCTTCTGGACCATGCCAAAACTTCCTTTTAAAATGAAACGAAACGTCTTTAACTACCGTACAGGTACCCTCTTCAATCAAAAGCATGCAGTGCGCTTTAAAATGTCCACCAGCCTACAATGCCACCTCTGCGGAGAGCCAGACAATGCCCTGCACATTCTTTCAGGATGTAAGCATTCCACCATATCAAATCTGGTAACTGAGCGCCACAATATTGCCAGCAGAATCCTCCTTAAAGGTGTCAGCAAAGGCCCTCTTGGGGCGGGCCTTGCCTCCATGGACATTGGCAGCACAGATCGTCTTGCTTTACAGAACCTGCAGATCCCTGAACACTCAACAAATAGAAACCTTCCCAAATACATTTCCCTCGTCATTTCCCTGACAAACAAAGGCTCACTTCTAGTCGCCCTGGTGCAAAACTTATTGCTCCAATCAAAGGAGCCACAAGAACTTCGGGTTGAACTAATCCCGGTTCCCGTTGAGAAGTAGAGGGGGGTGCAGGGGAAACAGGGAGCACTCAGCGCCAGCCACAGCCACTCTACCTACTTCTAAGATCCGTCACCCCAGTCAGCTCCTCCCAAAACAGAAGCACGTCCATCTCATGGAGGTCAATACTGTGAAGACACCAGGCCCAAGAACCAACTGGAGGCCTCCAAGCAACAGCACCGCGACCTTTAGAGATCTGTCGCGATCTTTCAAGGGCCTCAGCTCAAGTCACCCTCCATACCATTCTGCTAGGTGTGGGAGGGGTCATCTACACCCCCCACACTCTGGAGCCTCTTAAAGAGCTTGGTCTTGACACTCATGCAGCCACCAGGCTTGCTCTGAAGCTTCACACTCATTCTCTTCAGTACGCTTATATTTCTTGCCCAAATATTTCTACTTGGATTTACCTAAACACATCGTCCGCAGTGTGGCTTGATTTCGCCTTCGTGTCCATACCTTGAAAGCCGAGCAGGCCACATGGGATGATGCTATTTCCCCTGCCTGTGATCTATGTGATGCCCAAGATGTGCAGGATGAGCAACACGTTCTTTTCAAATGCATTCATCCCCATGCCTGTTCTCTTTGGCTTAAATATGCTTCCTTATTTTCTGGTCCTCTCCTCTCTTTATCTCTCTCTTCCATTAGCGTGGATACCTACGTGCCTGGCATTCACCATGTACAGTCTTATCATATCTCTTCTTTCTTAAATCAAAACAATAACAAGCATAATTCTACATGAATTATTGCTTTGTTTTAGCAGGCTAGCAGTCAACCGTTTTGACTGGAGGCCTTCTTTTTCCTGTAACCTGTAACCTGTACGCTTATAAACTTGTTAGCACCGAACGGGCTCTTGAGAAGACTTCTCTCAACTCTCATCGCCAAGATCAGGCACGGGCTACTGCTAGTAACCCTCCTGATCCCCATTGGCTTATTTGTTTTGTTTCTATTGGTGAAGGGGATACACGGTACCCCAGCCCTAGGTATCCTCTTTTCCTTAATTGATGTGGGGAGTGTTTTCACTGAAAGAAAGAAAGAAACAGAAAACCTACGTAGGCAGTGATACACTCCCTACATCAATTAAGGAAAGGGGGCCACATTGGTGCACAGACCGTATGACCCACCCACCACGAAGTTCAGACTGAGAGAAGCATGGCAGACAGAGAAAGAAGACAGGTCCAGCAACGAGAAAAGAAAGCAGGATGACTTCACTGCTTGTGTAGTTTTTCTTTTCTTTGCAGTTGATTGTAATAAAGTGCAATTACTAAGGTTTAAGCCTAATAAACAGCCCCTTGGGAGCTGACCTAATGCTGTGTCAGTAATTTTTCATTCCCTTCCTTTGCCAGGTTTGTATTAATGAGAACTCTGGAAAATGTTGCTTTACTTAAAAGCTCCCCACAGCGAAATAGATATAGATTCCAGAAGTCATCGATAGCAACATTGCCATGCATGATTGAAAAGACAACATATTAAGTTGTTCATATTATGGCAAATAAAAGCTACTCGTGAATATGCTCTATTATTCTATGGTACAGGTCGACCATTGAGCACACTAATGGCCCCAAAAGAAGCAAGCACTGCCCCTAACCCCTCTCATGCTGTTTTTGACCCTATTGTACATTGCTGCTCATCAAACTAGAGCAGAGCTGCATTTATTCCATGGTGGCGTTTGCTACCTCGCTGCCCACCTGCACACAAAGCGGCATTGCAAGCAATGAGCGGTATATGCTTCCAGCTGCCCATTATAGTTGCTAGAGCCAAGTTCTATGTTGTAGGCAAATCATACTTCAGAGCACAGTCCCAAGCCCCCCACGAATTCCTTACAAGATTACATTCAAAATATTCTGCTACCCAAATTCTTAGACTGGCTCAGCGACTGGCCAACCAGTTGTCAAGAACTGTAACGCGCTTGGACAAGAAGTTGTTCCAGCTAGGCATTTCCAATGGTCTGGATTTGGCATCAACTTTTTTCAACCGTGTAAACCAAGAAGATGACTGAGTAACCTTCCCTATGCCCTTCCCTGTGACATGTGCTCCCGGGTTGGTGGTACATGTGGCGCTGATCTCGCACAAAAAGAAACACAACAGCCTGACTTAAATACACGTGCCTGCGGAACTTCCTCACAGATAGGACCCGTTTAAGTTGCTCTCCAGGACCGTTTCCCTAAACATTTTTTCCAGATTTACTTAGCCTCAACATTTCTTTCATCTTTTTTACTTAGTCAGGGAAGGGGAACCAAAGCAACTCAGGCCAAAGTAACCTTCATGTTCCCCTGAAAATTGGTGTAATATGCTGTTCAAGCAGTGTTCTTGGTCTCCTTCTGAGTTTGCAGCATTTAGGAATGCAATTGAAGGAAGCCTCCATTTGTGTGCATTACTAGAGCTGCAGGAAATGGCCGGAGGGGTCTATCTGAGGCCCATATTAAGCCACTTTTTGCCTGCTCCCCCGCATATGTGCCCCATAATGGGCAGTTTTTACGTTTGGGTTCCATTGGTAGGTTTCTGCAACATTAATTTCAAAGTTCCCAGCTCCAGCGCACATGCCTAATTAGCCGCGGCGTGAACCCTAGTCTTCACCACCAAACTCCATATCTGACCACCCACTGCACCAAATTGAGTGCTTTTTCAGTGATTTAGGGTTCTCGTAACAAAAGAATACCTTTGCAAAAACAATGGAGTGAAAAGACCCAGTGGTTGGTGTTATGTGGTTATTTTAGTCATTTCCCCATTAGAAGCACCGAATCAGGGTTTACATGCAACCTGTGAGCTTTAGCCCAGTCTACCTAAACACACAGGGCAACTTGAAGATAACTCTGAGCATATGCTCTGGTAGCTTGTAACGCCAGCTACACTTTACGGCAAAAATTGTCCCAATCAGATAAAGTGGATGTGGGTGGGCGCACTTTGAATGCAGAAAAGGAGCATATTTGGGCACATGCTCAGATAGACCCCTCTGGGAAATTGCTGAGGAAATTGCATCAAGAACCGAGGGGTTGTTATTTTTTTAATCATTCTACAGCAGATGCATGTTAAGGGCATGACCAGTTGAGTACAGCAATGTAATTTGACCAAGCTTTCTACAACCCTTTGGATCATTGCCTCACGTTCAACCATAATTTGAATTTCTATGAAGGCATGAGGACAGTTTTATTCCTTAGAACATACATTTCTCAGTGTGCAAACAGCCTGGACAGGGGTCTGTCAGCTAGTTTGTCAAAACACATAAGCTATGACGCACAACTGTTGTTGAAGACTTGCGGGAAGCTGCTTCACATTTCATTTCAACAACTAGAGTATGAAGCTTGACTTTCTGCATGCAACCAAGAACTTCCAGTGTGAAATTCTCAGCAAAAAAACAAGAATCCCTGCTCTTTCTTTTATCCTTTTGTTGTTGTGGCTCAACTTGAGCCGACAACAAGACTGATTCCAAATTCATTCGCCACCGTTGGATAACGTTTCCATGTGCCCAGTTGAGAGCATCACTTCCTACATTTGTTCTCACCTGCTTGTTAACACCTGCCATTCCCAATAACGAGTTGGGATGGTGAGCTGCTGGCACGTCCTCGGGCACGTACTCCAGGTAGCGGATGGGGTGGTCGGGGATGAGGGGCTCTACCTTGACTCCAGGGGATGGAGGGGGTGTCCATTTTGAGCGCTCGCCAGGAGACCGCAACAGGTAGGCAAAGTGACTCGGGTAGCCTAGACTGGGGTCTCCGCTAGTGGGACTTGTATACATGATTTTGCTGCTGTAGCATGTGCCGTTGCTGTCCGCGTAGTAAAGCTCGGCAGATGCGATGTTGGTACAAATGCTTGCGCTTGACCGAGAGGGCTGGAAAGCGGAAATATGTGTGTACTGAGGTCAGGTATGTATTAAGGTCAAGTGCTTAGAGCGCAGGAAAAGCAGTGTAAGCAGGGAAAGCGCAAGGAAAGCAAGAATCCAGAAAACAGAAGGAAAGCAGGAGAGGAAGAGCAGGAAGTGCTCGAGTAAGGGTGCAGGAGCGAGCACTGGTGGAGAGGTACCTCTCCAACTGACATGATGCACACCAAGCCAGATTGCAGGGATTTCGGAAGCTGCTCCGTGGTTGCTGCTCGAGCTCTTGCATCCCTGAACCATAGGAACAAGCATCTGCGAACTAGGCTGCTTCCAGCCCATGTTACTCACCGCGACGGTCTCACGTCGGGGGCCAGACCATACTGTGAGCATTGCTGCTTTTTGCTGGAGCTGTGTTAATTTCACTTTGTCCACCTTCAAACAAAGAGCATGAGTATCGAAATACAAACGTCTAATCTAGGAAGTTCTAGGTGGAACTACCTGGTCATTGTGCCGTGTCCGGAATGCATCATGGTGGTGAAGATAATTGTTAATTCAACCATAATGACATGCCCTGATCCTCAGAACAATTCCTGCTGCATGCCTCCTCAGCTTCTGCTTTTGCGCAGGCACAAAGTGTAGCAATTGTGAAAGAATAGGTTATGCAGATTTACGTTATGTACGATTGGGGCTCTTAGAAGCCTCCCTGAAGAAATCATCATCCCTTTCAGGCACGTGTTCCTCTGTTCGTGCGACCAAATTAGTTCATTAAATCATTTTGTTTGAAATTTGTGAAACTGAACAATCTGCCAGACCGCCTCTACAAATTTCCAGAGCATTCATTGTGAAGATGCATCACTAATTGTACGAGGGAGCATAATTGGTGATTTGGGATCTGCTGGGTGAATTCATTGCTTGCTTTGCTGCAGTCCTCTGCTTCACCAGGGTATATATACACATCTACAAACAAGAAGGTGTGCAGATCTGAGATGACAAGACAATATTTTCGCAGTCCTGGCCAGGGCCCATGGGATGATCCCTTAAAAACTTCCATCTTGCATACAAACAAAGGCATCACAATTGCCTTGGAAGCTGCTGGGTTGCACATGGAACTGATTGCTTACTTTTCTGTAGTCCTTCTACTAGCTCTACTCCTATGTACAACTACAAATATACACAGGGAGTTGGCAGTGAAAAGGAGTCTACACTTTTGTATGTAATGACAGGAGCCCCAATTTATTTTTGCTCTCATCATGTATCATCTGAGCAGCTCAGGAGTCTACTAAATGCGCCATAAAACCAACTGCTTGCTTTTCTTGAGCCCTCCGCTTGACCTAACTAAACCTATACAAAATCAGGAAAAATTGTGAATTGATCAAAGCACTGCGCATACTAGCAGGAACTGAAAGGAGCCACTTTCTGCTTTTAACCTAAACATATTAACTGCAAAGATTATGTAAGCTGCTCGGTGTTCCATGCTCCAGAGTGTTCGCCCTTCTGAAGCTTGCTGCCTCATATAGGTGAGCCTGAAGGGTTAAAAGGGTTACAAGGGAAAGGGGCCTCAGTCAAGACGTTTGACTGCAAGCCTGTTCATAAATGCATATCAGACCATTAAGGAAAAAAAGGGATGTTTGTTGTTTTCCTGGTTTAGAAAATATTCAAATCCTGGGCACTTGGTGAATGGTATATGTGAACCTTATAAATACAAGAGGGTGTGTGTACTAATCAAAACAGTGCATCTTTGCCGCTTTTTGAAAGACTCGTTTCCTACCTTCTTTCAATGAAACAAGTAAGTAAGTATAAGAGTTGAATTAGCCAATGCAAACACTGCGCTTGCCAAGTAAGCACCTACAAAAGAACAGGAGGGTATGTGTATTAGTCACAGTGCTATTACAAAGGCAAGCTCTCTGCCTTTTTAATATGAATCCTAAAATGAGTATACAAGGCTTACGATAGCCTTTTGTTTGATCCCGGGCTCTGCCTTTTCATAGGCGTTACAAACTCCACTGGATGCATTTACTTCAGGAGCCCAGGAAGCGTCTGTTTGCATCATAATATTGGATGCTTGCTTGACATGAGCCCTCTGCTTCACCTCAACGACCTCATTTTCCCGTGTAGGGTCGCTACACGGGAGAATGAGGGTGTACGTATTGATCAGAGTCATGCATATCTTTGCAGGTCATGAGAGCAACCCCTAATTTTTGTTTGATTTTCATCAATAGTCATTCAAGTATTTCAGGAAGCTACTAAATGTGACACAAAACTGATTGCTTGCTAATCTATTGCCCTCTTCTTCAGCAAGGTGCACCTACACAAATATACCGATAGTAGGGGGTGTTGAAAAAAACTGTGCAAAACATTTTTATGCAACGAAAGAAGCGACATGCTGTGTTTTGCTTCCAAACAAAGTTAATTTGTTTAGTTTAGGAGCCCCTCAAAGAGCCACCAAGCTTGCTCTGAAACTTCAAGCTTATTCTATCCAGACCAGACCAAAAAACCTGGACACTAGCATCCAAGTGAGTTGCCATGCTATCCAGATATTAAAATTATAATGTAAACCAGACACGTTCTTTCAAAGGCCTCAGCTCAAATTACCCTCCATACCATTCTGTTAGGTGTTGGCGGGACCATCCGCACACCTCACACTATGGTGCCCCTTAAAGAGCTCGGCCTTGACTCTCACTAAGTCAACAAGCTTGCTTTCAAAGTTCATGCTCACTCTGTCTAAAATGCCTATTAATTTTTAGCACCAGATACAATCTGGAGAAAACTTCTCCCAACTCTTGTCAACAAGAAGAGGCGCGGGGTACTGTTAGTACTCTTCATGAAGGGGACCCCAATGACCTTTTCTTTCTTGATGGGAAGGGTGCGCGGTGCCCCAGCCCTCGGTATCCTCTTTCCTTAAATGATTTGGGGAGTGACTCTTTAAGTGGCCTTGCACAAAACTGCAGTGGCTGTCCTGAAACACCCTACTCCCTCTGAAAGGACAATTGGCCTTTTAGAAAAAAAAGAAAAGAAAAGAAGAACTACGTAGGCAGAGGAAACTCTCCTTACATCAATTAAGGAAAAGGAGACACATTGGCTCAGAAGAGCCGTGAGTCCCCTCCACCACAAAGTGTTAGAACAAGAAGTGTTTATGGGGATCTCGAGGGTTATTGGAAGCACCCGGCTCCATAACCTGGCTGCAAGAAGTATTCTTGTTTTCAATAGCACGCCTAGTGGTAACAAGCTTGTTGGCATACATCATGATGACAGAATGGGCATGAAGTTTGCGAGCAAGTTCATTGGCGCCGCGTTGGTGGTCAATTCCCAATTGTTTAAACTGCCAGTGGTTAAGGGTGTGCTCAGTGTAGCAGGTCCCACCAACACCCAAAAGGATGGTGTGGAGAGTCACAACTTTTGCATCAATGAGCTTGCAGAGGTCTGCATGCTGCTGCTGTGCCGCCTCCAACTGCTGTCCAGGACTTGTGTCTTCACTGTACTTGGCCTTTTACAGTTCTAAGTGCTGTGAGCCCCACCCATCAGTATAAAACTCTCAATCGACAGCAGTAATTCTCATAAACTTATTCTTCATGCAAGTGGCAGGTAGCAGTCCTCGGAATGCTGCTTATTAAGGGTAGACATTCCCCCATGCAAGTGAACAAATCCTGGTGGGTAAGAGCCTTTGGACTGCTGCTCGTTAAGGAAAGGCAGCACCTAGCCCTAGAAAGTTTTGGGATCTTTAGGCCGAGTAGGGTGAAACGTGGCCCAGATAGCACGTGAGTTTCCGGGTTCAGCTCTTGAGTTTAACTTTGAGGTACCGGTAGGGACTTTGGTCCTTTCTTTAATGGACGCAGGCCATTGGGTATCTGCGTGGCTTTTCTCTCTTTCTTTTCTCTTTTTCCTCAAACATTATGCAGTGTAGCATCCACATCCCCTTGCCAATTTTTCCCGAAAAGAAAAATCGCAGCAGAGAGGGGTCACCAAACTTTTCCGAGCCTGCTGAAGCCCTCAGAGGAAATGTTTTTGATGCAGGTGTGCTTTTATGTGCGTCAAGCTGGTATGAATCTGCCAGGTTGTCTGCCTCTTGTCCAGGCGGGGCCTCGCCCTCCTATAACCTGTCCAGCAGAGACAGAGTAGAGAAAAAGCTCCTTGAAGGACCAAAAACGTGACGTTTTCCTCAAATGATGCCATAATTACTCTTCCTGCCAATGTCTTTTCTTTTCCGCCCTGTCAGAAACCCACCACAACCATACAAACTGTCTTTTCACCTGTGTAGAAAGAAAAGACAAGAAAAACAACTACGTAGGCAGAGGAAACTCTCCCTACATCAATTAAGGAAAAGGAGACACATTGGCTCAGAAGAGCCGTGAGTCTCCTCCACCACAAATCTGAAGGAAGAAAAAGCTAATGTGGATCTGGAGTGTTACTGGAAGCTCCAGAACCTGGCTATGAGAAACATTACCATGTGAGTACTACAATAGTAGTCTTTTAAAAAAAATTTGCAAACCAGCATCACGAGCACCAATCAGGATTATGTGTAGAGTCACTTTGTTGTTCCTGTTTGGATTCCTTGAGCTGCGGGTTTGAAGTCTGGTTATAGTGTGAGCATGTTGAGTTGCTGCAGTTTCTAAAGTGATGATGGGGTTGGTATCTGGACAAAATTTCAGTTCATCAAGGTGTATGTCTCTGTCTTGAGGAGGGATCTTAGAAGGATCAAGGTGAGCTTGTCTGCCTGGGATAGATCTTACAAAGATAACATCAGGGCGGCTCTGGTGCTGAGCAGAGGAGTCAGTACCATTAAGAAAAACCCAGCCTGGAATGGTTCGTGAGATGTTTTCTGGGACTTGTATCCCCTGATCCAAGAGTCTCTCATTACGGCAGGCATCCATACCAATTAGGGATGAGCCAAACCTGCCTTTGCTAAGGGCTTTAACACAGAAGCTAAGGCCAACATGGTGTCTGTTGGTGTGCATCAAATAGAATTATACCCCCTTACCTCTTTACAAGAAATCTTTCAAAGATATCTAGACTCACCTCCAGCCATCCTGATGCTATACTGATTACTCCGAGTAAGGCTATTGAAAACAAAAAACAACCGTTATAATTCAGGTGCCCTGGCAATGCATCATGTTATCTACTCATTCATTCTCAACACAGAGGCCACTGCTACTTTCATGTTCCTCCCTGTATGGGGACAACACATGGTAACTAACCCCTATTCCAAACTCACCACTGCCTATCCACATCTCTGTTGTGAACTTGGAACCATCGCTCGTACCAACCTTTGCTACAACAATCTACAATCCTCCATGAACCAAGAAATACCCCTTTCTCAGCACACCTGGGACATACAAATTATTGCAGCATGGAACACAGCTGCAAGGATCCATTTAAACAATAATAACCCAGCTTGGCTACAAGGCCTGGCTTCGGCTGTACCAGAAGTTAACTGGAAGCTGCACAGTATAGGCAACCATTCTACTCTCAATACAATGCATGCTGATATGCCTGGATTCAATAAATGCCAACGCCTCCCCTCTGACAAACAACAAATATCTAGAAACCCAACCTGTCCACATTTAAGTAATCAGGAAGAACTTTTTGTACCTAACCAATCTAGTCCAACCCTCAAGCTCAAAGTCCCTGACTGGAGGACATGGGCTTACACTGATAGTAGTTGTCAAATCCAGAATGGCATACAAGACATTGGAGCAGGCGTCTACTGCCCTCTCGCTGACAGCAGATGTTTTGTTGATCCCAACGGTGCTGGAATTACCAACACCATATGTTGAGCTGAATTAGCAGCATTTGCTGCTGCAATCACGCACTCGCATTTACACATTGCTTCAGACAGTCCCACCTCTCTTCATCAAATACGTGAACATCTTTTTCACCCAGAGAAGCACAAACAACATATTCAAGGGGACGTCCTAAAAAACATATCTACCCTCATTAGCAATTCACAGAGCAATATTTGTTTCTACAAAGTAAAGTCTCATGCTGGCATTGCTGGTAACGAATGTGCAGATGCTATTGCAAAATATCAAGCAAGCCAAGCAAATAGTAATGTGGCTGACACTGGGATCCCTGGCGCAGGCCCCAACGGTAATCCTTTTTCTCATTTATTCTGGTTAGCCAAGGAGGAAAAAAAAGAACACAATGCTGGTACATCCACAGCTTCTACACCCAATCCTAAAATCACCTACCTCCCCAATCTTCAAAACGCTCTCAAGTCTCACATGCATACAAAACACAGACTTGGATATGCCAACTCCGAAACAGGCTACTACTCAGATTATCAGAGTTTGTTACCACATGTAGATAAGAAAATCAGCAATGCCTTTAGGAACATGTCCTGTATATCCACACCCATGAAGCGCACCATCCTACAATATTGCACTGGCACCCTCTATAACCAAAAACATGCGGTTCGCTTCAAAAGGTCCACTAACCTACTTTGCCCTCTCACAGGCTGTCATCAATTAGACAGCGCACTCCACATGCTTCCAGGCTGCCAAAATCATATAATCTCCAGCATGAAAACTGAACGCCACAATGTTGCTGGAAGAATGATCATCAAAGCTCTTAGCAAAAGCCCGTGGGGAGCAGGCTTGGTTAACATGGACATAGGGAGTGGTGATAGGTTGGCGCAGCACAACCTTCAAATCCCTGCACATGCATCAAACAGAATTATACTCCCTTACCTCTTTCCAAGAAATATTTCTAAGAGAACTAGACTCACCTCCAGCCGTCCTGGTGCTATACTGATTACTCCCTAAAAATCCAAACCCACTTCCTTCTCCTTCTACCTCCTGCTCACACCATCATGCGTTACGCAGCAGACACAACCCCACACTGAGGGCCACAACAGCCAACCGCGTGAGGCAACCCCACCAACTGAATGTAAACCAGCGGCATGTGCACTTGATTGAAATCAAGTACTGTGA
This sequence comes from Dunaliella primolecta, assembly GCA_914767535.2. Taxonomy (NCBI): domain Eukaryota; kingdom Viridiplantae; phylum Chlorophyta; class Chlorophyceae; order Chlamydomonadales; family Dunaliellaceae; genus Dunaliella; species Dunaliella primolecta. The sequence goes on along the minus strand of OU611754.1, from coordinate 6,556,076 downwards.
AGACACGAGGCCTGGACAACAGTTGGAGGCGGCACAGCGGCAGCATGCAGACCTCTGCAAACTCATAAATGCAAAAGTTGTGACTCTCCACACCATCCTTTTGGGTGTTGGTGGGACCTGCTACACTGAGCAAACCCTTAACCAGTTTAAACAACTGGGACTTGACAACCAACGCGCCAATAAACTTGCTCGCAAACTTAATGCCCATTCTGTCATGTATGCCAACAAGCTTGTTACCGCTAGGCGTGCTATTGAAAGCAAGAACACTTATCGCAGCGGGTGCTTCCAACAACCCCCAGATCTCCATTAGAACCTTCTTTTTTAGCTCCGTGGGGGAGGCAATTCAAGGCTCTTCTGAGCCAACGTGTCCCCGTTTCCTAAATTGGTGCAGGAAGAATTTTCTCTGCCTATGTAGTTTTTTTCTTGCAATTGCACAGGCGGTATGACCTCCCCACCACAAAGTTCAGACTGAGAGAAGTACGGCAGGCAGAGAAAGAAGACAGGTTCAGCAACAAGAAAGAGAGCAGGATGATAGCTGAAAGACTGGAGTTCCAGGCCTTCAAAAACAAGCATAGTCTGCACTGTCAGCCTTTCAACCAAGGAAAGCCATGCCCAGCAGCTGTCTACTGAGCACAACTGCAGCCTGGATTCTGGCAGACTAGCTTAACTTAAGCTAGTTGAACTAGCTGCTAGCAACTGCTGACCACGCAGAAGCCTGTGGAACAGCCTTTAGAGCACTGGTGCCGACACATAATAAGCACATTATAAACCAATTCAACGACGCCTCAAACAATAACGAGCTAGCAAGCTTGCACTTAAACTCCATTTTGGGTGTTGGTGGGACCTGCTATACTGATCATACCTTGAGCCAGTTTAAACAACTTAAGCTGGACCATCAATGGGCCCATAAACTTGCTCAAAATTCCATGCCCATTCCGTTCAGTATGCCCATAAGCTTGTTACCACTAGACGTGCTATGGAAAATAATAATGGTTCTCACAGCCAGGTTCTGGAGCCGGGTGCTTCCAGTAACCCTCCAGATCCCCATTAGCTTTTTCTTCTTTGTAGCTTTGTGGTGGAGCTTACATTCTGCCCAAATATTTATACTTGGATTTACCCAAACACATTGCCTGCAGTGTGGCTCGATTTCACCTTTGTGTCCATACCTTGAAAGTCGAGCAGGCTATATGGGAAGACACTGTTTCCCCTGCTTGTGATTTATATGATGCCCAAGATGATGTGCAGGATGAACAACACGTTCTTTTCAAATGCACTCGTCCCCATGTTTGCTCTCTTCGGCTTGAATATGCTTCCTTATTTTCTGGTCCTCTCCTCTCTTTATCTTACTCTTCCAATAGCGTGGCTTCCTACGTACCTGGCATTCACCATGTACAGTCTTATCATATCTCTTCTTTCATATATCAAAGCAATAACAAGCCTGTTCCTTTTCTACATGAATTGTTGCTTTTTTTAGCAGACTAGCAGTCAACTCTTTTGACTGGAGGCCTTCTTTTTCCTGTAACCTGTAACCTGGATGATCCAGGCATATCATGTATTCCTGAACATAAATTCTGAGGATAGTTTTCCTTTTTTTGCTGAAACAAACTACTTGTGCATTACGTAACATTGCGTAACATGGTAACTCAGCTGTTGAACTGAGCGTCACAATATTGCTTGCAGGATGATTTTGAAACTGGTCAGTGAAGGCCCTTATGGGGCCAATCTTGTGCAGTTGGATGCAGGCAACACAAACCGACCTGCAAGTCCCTGAGCAAATCTCCATTCGTGCTGTGCCTTCCTACCTCTTCAAACCCATGATTCCTATTCAAACCAGATGCAACTCCAGCCGCCCTGATGCAATCTTGGTCACTCCTCATTCAACTGCCCCAAACAGACCACCCACTCAACTCTCACACCGGGTACTGCGCAGTATGGAAAGGAGCTCAACTCCAGCCCGTCAAATTCACTTGATAGAAATCAAATACTGCAAAGATACGAGGCCTGGTGCCCAGCTAGAAGCCTCACAGCAACAACACAGTGAACTGTGCAAACAACTCCAAGGTGCAGAGGTTACTATCCACCCAACTCTCCTGGGTGTGGGTGGGACTATTTACATTGCCCATACCCCTGATCAATTCAAAAAATTAGGGATTGACTCACAGAGATCTGAAACCCTTGTAAGAAAACTCCATGCCCATTCTGTACAGTTTGCGCACAAACCTACCTCTACCAGATGTGCCATTGAAAATAAAAACACTCATCACAACACTGGTGCCCTGGAGCAGCGTGCTGCCAGAAACCCACCCGATCCACATTAACTCTTCTCTCATCTTCCGGTGAGGGAGACTCACGGCTTTTTGAGCCAACGTGTCTCTTTTTCCTTAAATTATGTAGGGAGAGTTTATCTGCCTACGTAGCTTTTTCTTTTTCTTTTTCTAATGGAACTTAATCGTTCAATTTCTGAAGCCATGGATTCTTCTGTTTGGCTGGAACAGGTCATATCCCAATGTAAACCTTTAAGGAAAACCAGGGGACATGAAAGGCTGGTAGCAACACCTTGCTCTGTAGAGCCTGCCGTCATACAGACTTACAACTTGTGTAAAATTCGGATCTCTGCATCAGTAAAAAGCCTGATATGCTTGCAAGGGTGGAATACTGCAGCGGGTTGGTGGCTGCAAGTGTGGTGCGCTCATCAAGGCCTGGCTGCTTGAGATGCTCAGGCATGTGTGACCTGGTGCAAGAGTAGGATGCAAAGCTTCCTGGGCTAAACCAGCCTGAAAGTGCATGCAATTACCTTGGCAAGGTGTCTCCTTGGCTAAATTTACAATCATTGGATCTGAGCAAAGAAGGACCAAGCAGAGAGGAACACTGGAAAGCGTGTTTGGCACACACCAAAATACTGAAGGGTGGGCAAGGCAAGCAAGCACTAGCTCCAGGTGAGCAAGTGCATCATCATCATCATCCATCCTGGTCTACCCTTAAATTACAAAGGCGACATTGAAAACATTGAAAAGAAAAAAAATCTAATGGAAGTGGCCATCATTAGTTTCATCAAGGTGTACATAGTGCAAACAAGTTTCCATATTACCATGGCCACTGGAAGTGGGCACATCATCAGGAACTGGAGAACCCTGCAGACAAGCTAGCAAAGCTTAGAGCACTAGCACATTTTTGCTGGAGATAAGCAGGATCAGTAGGATTAAATGACAAAAATTGGTTATTTGATGCTATTCTTGGCTAAAAAGGATTCTTTATGTGCAAAATTATGGTACAGGCTCCCTAGGTTACATATGTACATCAGAGTCTTCAGCCTCACCAGAAGTGCGTGCACACACACACACACATACACACACACACACGCACACACACACACACGCACACACACACACACACACACACACACACACACACACACACACACACACACACACACACACCAAAGGCGATGCTCATTGAGGCGAGGTCAGATTGCATCACAGCAAAGGGTTGCATTTCAGCCTTGACCTTTCACTTCTTGCTCCCCCGCCCCTTGCCCTTGCCCTTCCCACCCTTCTTCCTTCTCTTTTTGCTCCCCTCCTCTTCTGCCCCTGCCTCAAATTTACCCCCTTCCTCATCTTTCACCCCAACCTCATTGTTTAGTCCTCTTGCAAGCCCATCATCTTCAGCCTTGACCACTGTACCATAAACATTCCCTGGGCCTCCTGCGCCAGTGGCTGGCGGTGCGCTGCTCAGGCCCATAGACTCTGCACAAGGAGCATCCACAAAGACATCATGTTCGCACAATGTGCGATTGTACAGACATCGTGGGCACCTGTAAGAGTGTTTCCACACTTTGATTGGTGCCCACGACCGTGGCACCTGTAAAAGTGGAATCCATGCAGACTGTCTTCCACACTTGAGTTGGCGCTCAGGCCCATGGCATCTATCAAAGGAAAAGCCATATAGACATCACTGTCCCCAGTCCTGGTCACTTGCCTGTGACCATTTGGAAAAATCCTGATCCTTGATAGAGCCGCTGCAGCATTCTTTTGATAGAAACCTTCAACTGGCCTTAACGACTACACGCCTGTTTGCATGGCTAAATTAAGAGTTCAAGCATACTATTATAGGTTAACATATATAGGTTATTCAAGCATACTATGATAGGTTAACAATGCACAAACACTCCCTCAATCCCAGTCTGCGACAAAACAAGAAAGGTGCTACCACCAGATATCGAATCCCCCTCCTTGCCTTCATTACTGCTGCATAAATCATTCAAAATCATGTCAACAAATGAAGAAGTAAGAACGATCAAAGATAAGCGTGGGACCACTCTTGAACAGTTCCTGCAGTTTGTGACTTTCTGACGGACATGATGGGAGCAGTCAAGCATTCTTGCCTGAACAAGCTCACTGCTCTGCTCTTAACATCAACCTGCAAAGCATTGACTTTTAAACAGCACCAGTCTCCGTTGGATGACAAGACTATGACCATTATAGCATGCTCTCAACCCCCTTGTAGCCCTGGACCTATTCAGCATGCTCTCAACGACATTTATTTTGGGGTATAAACGCAAAATCCTAACGTTAAGTAAGGAGCTTGCCAGGAAATAGAATGGTTGAAGGTCAGCCGCAATCACATGGTCAAAAATAAGACGAGTGCTACAGCGTACTATTAAACTATTTTTTGACACCAAGCAATTTTCTGACTGAAGGCTGCTGGAAGGATAAACTGTTTGCACACTGGAGGGTACACCTTACATACCATGCAGTCCTCTCTCATACTACTGGCACGTTTGTCCAGCCATGCATACTACCAGTGTGTCAGCCCGCCCAGCACTTCTTGCACACCATGCAGTCCTCCCTCATACTACCGGTATGTCAGCTCACTTCTTGTACACCATGCAGTCCTCTCAAAGGAGCATTGCTTGTCAAAGGTGAGGATGCATTGTCTGAGTATATATATACATATTTATATATGCTGTATGCAGTTGGACTGCACACTTCTTGCACACCATGCAGTCCTCCCTCATACTACCAGTCTGTCAGCCCAGCCTATCCTCAATCTCCTGCCCCGCAGCTGCCAGCCAATTGAGTATTTTGAGCAAACTGCAACCTCAGTATGCGTGCAACCCCCTGGCACAGGTGCCCAGGGTGTGATAAGTGAGTCTTACCCATGGCATGCAGGCCCGGCATATTACACCTCTCATTGGACCTCTCTGAGCCAAAGTGCATACTCAGCATGCATGCAGCCCCCCGGCACAGTGGTGCCACACAGGGTGTGGTAGGTGGGTTTTTCCCATGGTATGATATGCCAGAATCTGCTGATTACAATGCTGAGCATCATGAAATCACAACTAAGACTGGCCATTCTTGTACAAATAAGCCAAACACGCCACGCATTCCATGGCTCTTCTGCAAAGGAAGAACAGAGGTGAGATGTACGGTACACGTACTCAGGACTGGCCAACCGTAGCCACAATCTTCCTAGTTACATAACCACAGCCGCTGGATCCACTTAGGCACAATCATGCACTGTAGAATCTTCCTAGTTACATAACCACAGTAACTGAATCCACTTGGGCACGATCATGCACTGTAGAATCTTCCTAGTTACATAACCACAGTCGCTGGATCCACTTGGGCACAATCATGCACTGTAGAATCTTCCTAGTTACATAACCACAGTCGCTGGATCCACTTGGGCACAATCATGCACTGTAGAAATGTCACAAGCAGTTCATGAAGGTCGTGCCACAGCCACCTCAAAGCAGAGAGCTCACCTGCAATGGCCTGCAGGCCTTTCTGCACACGTTCTTCACTGCTCAGCATGAATTTGTCATGCACTGCCTGCGCGGGGGGGGAATACCGAGGTGCTCAATGATTTCCCAACTTCAATGGTTCAAGGCGATCAAACCAAACAAGTTTGAGCGCTCGCCACCCTAATTACCAGGCAAGGTATGTGTTAGATTTTACCACCAAGCAATGAATCAATGTACCACAAAAACTACCTGTAGAAACTGGGTTTTGCGCCAGGGACTTGCGGTACACATGCTCACAGGCACAACAATTCCCATCTGACTTGCGCCAGGGACTTGTGGTGCACATGCTCACAGGCACAACAATTACCACCTGACAACATGTGCAGCTACATGTGCCTCCTGATGATAATGGACGCATCAGCAATCAGCAAGCATGTAAACAACACAATAATTGGTCGTGCAGCTCACCTGTTTCCATGAGATAGGGTATTTGTTGAGCCCCAATTGAGTCTGTATGAGCATGATGTGCTTGCAATCTCTCTTGCGGATGCGATGGTCCATACACTGGCACGTATTTTTGTTATCACTGATGGAAACCAAGTAGTTGTCTCCACGGCTGCCCTTCACCACAAAAACTGCCTGCGCGTGCAAGAAGCCAGGCAGATGTGTGAGGCCCTCAGTGAAATGCAAAATCCGCAACAAAACTGTGTAGCACCCCTGCTTGCTTCACTCCACTCTTAGCGTTTACAGTGGCTGCAGCATGGCCCACAGACGATATTAAGGGAGCATAGCAACAGGTTGCATATTGCTGCTTGCAAGACTGGCAGTGAAGCTGTGGTACCTGTGCATGGTGCGTGCACATAATGCTGGGACATCCAAGTTCCCATGAATGTTTTTGGGACAGGTTCTTTCACAACTAGGCCCTTACAGGATGTGTAGGTCAACTCACAGATGGTAGAAGGAGTGCACCATATGCACATGAGCAGGCAGGGTACTCCTCTAAGCCCTAGCACATGAGCCCATTTACAGATGGTTGGGGCAAAGAGGAAGAATGAAAAATGTGTGTTGGCGTGGCAGGCTCTCCTTACATCATCAAGAAATGGGAGACTCGTTTGGGGGTACTTTTTTTTACAGGAAACATGTGTCATATCAGACGTAGTAAGCAAGTTTTCTTTTGCTGCTTGCAACAGCACGTGAGTTAATCCCTAGATGCTCAAGTGTGTTATCATGCCCCTTCTAATTGCAAAATGATCAGAGGGATAGCAAGCTTGGTTCACTTTTAACTAAGAGGAAAGAAGTTCTAAGCATTATTAAAGACAACAGTTTTACATACTTAGGAACTATCATCTATATTCCTATACAGCATGGTCACAAGTGCGACTACTGAGGCCTTTCTTTTCCTTTCTCTCTCGGTAAAGGTGATACACGGAACCCCAGTCCTAAACATCTTCATTTGCTTTATTGATCAAGGATGATTCATTGCTGGCGTCATTTTTTCATTGACAGTGAGCAAATTGAGTTAAGGCAGCATTGCCCCAGCCATCAAAGATCTATGGGAGTTGGTGGGGAAAAAGACCCTGATCCAACAGCTACACCACCTTTTGATCTGTCCAGTCAATGAGGCCATCAAGCTTGATGGCTGCCATGCGCTGATCCACAGCCCGCATCACCTCCTGCAGTGCAACATCAGTGTTAGCAGCACTTGGGTGAAAAGCAAGCAGAGGAGCAGCAAGGCCGTCGAGTTGGAAGGCTGCCGTGCACTCATCCACAGCCCGCATCACCTCCTGCAGCACACCACCTGTTTGGGCAGGATTTGGGTGGAAAGTATGCAGAGAGCAGCAAGGCTGTCAAGTTGGAAGGCTGCCGTGCACTCATGCACAGCCCGCATCACCTCCTGCAGCACACCACCTGTTTGGGCAGGATTTGGGTGGAAAGTATGCAGAGAGCAGCAAGGCCGTCGAGTTGGAAGGCTGCCGTGCACTCATCCACAGCCCGCATCACCTCCTGCAGCACATCACCAGCAGAGTGTTTTGAGTGGTTTTCCCACGGCTAAACAGAAAGCTTGCTTTACCCGCTGTGCACTGCATTAGCATAAAGAATGCAGGAGAAAGCCTGCAGCAAACTATGGAGTCGCCATCGCATACAGCATGTCATCATCGAAACGAATGTTCAAGACAGCTTGTCATCAACGTGCTGCAGCACGTTCCCGCTCAAATCAGAATTCATAAGAGGCATGCACAGCTGAAGCCCATCTAAGGGCTAAGCAATCTGAAAGCAAAAACCTTTCTGCTGCACCCTTCCTGCTGCAGAAGGATGGTGCAAGAGAGAACAGAACAAAAAGAAAAGACGGTGTGCCAAAGAGGAGAGCCTGAAATGCTGCACCACAAGGCCGCAAGTTACGAGGGGAAGCAATTTGGGCAGAATGCTGGTTGGGACTTGCCCATAACATGGGACCAAATAATATAATCTACTCAAAGGAGGCAGAAAGAACTGCGCAACTGGCCACTGGTCACCAAGAGCCCTAGTCAATGAGTGCGAGTGTGTTGTGTTGTGTGTTGTATACGTGCACGCGCGCGCGCGCGCGTGTGTGTGTGTGTGTGTGTGTGTGTGCGCGCGCGCGCATGCTCACGAGGTATGCGCCGAGCTAAGTTCAGCTTACTTTTTACCATTTCATGGACATGCGGAATCAGAGGCTTTGACCTTCACTTGCAACAGAAAACAAACAGCCAAGCACCGACCTTCAAAAGCTCGGGCGCTGAGCTCCCACAATTAAAATTAATACTTTACATGAACTGTGAGGACAAAGTGGAAACTGAACAAAATGATCTGAAAGCCTTGCATGCAACTCACAGCCACTCAAGCAACTCATGCATCCAGGGTGCAGACCTTTTGCCATTAATATTTCCCGCAACCCTTCCCTCTTCATTTCAGCAGAGTAACCAGTGCGCTGTGAGGAGACTACAAGCACATGCTGACATGCCCCCCACCTGCTGCTTCATCTCCTCGCTCGTGAGCTGTATGCTCTGGACGCCGCTGTAATGGGACGGCAGGGTGGGGTGCCTGGGCGGGTAGGTTGCTTGAGAGGCGCTGGGCTTCCTGCTGACCTTTTTCTGCAAGCGTTTGAATGAAAAAGGGAGGTGCGCGCGTGTGTGTGCTGTGTGTGTGAGTGTGTGTGTGTGTGTGCTCACAAGGTATGAGCACGTGTACGCTGTGAAACAACCAGACCAAATGGCACTAAGATTTTGCAGGCAATGGACCTATGGATGTTGCACTGAGAGATGCACTGAGTTAACCCCTGTCCCATGATGAACAGCAACCGGGACCCTCCAACATGCACAAAAGAAAAGCTGTGGGCAACTTCTTTGCCACCATAATGCACACCTTTCCTCAGTAAGTTTTTGCCTGCCAGAGAAGGCCATTCCCCCAGGCATTGAAGCCTGCACCCTTGGCATGGATGTTTGCACTCCCGGCATGGATGCTGGCACACTCAGAATTGAAGTCTGCTGGACCTGTTTTGGGAATGACTGGGATATAATTTTCACACTTGGCGGCAAATCGCAAGGGCTTGTCACCCCAAATTATTCAGTATTGGTGCAGCATGCATTGGGACAAAAAAGCGAGTTACACTTGCATATTGACCACTTACTTAAATTGTAATTTGAGCAGTGTGCCTTTTTAGGGTAAACATGTTTCAGGTACAGGTGTGAGTGGACATGGGTGCATACAATTCACTCATGCCACGGATGTCTGCCTCAGCATCCCACCACAACCTTTTTTCCCTCAACAATTACAAGTGCTATGGAAGTATTGACCTGCCAACGAGTAAGTAGAAGTGAAGAGAAGTGATACTCGTTTCATAGTCAGCGCGCGTGCCCACCCACCCACCCACCCACCCCCACCCACCCCCACACCCACCCACACCCACCCACCCACACACACACACACACACACACACACACACACACACACACACACACACACACACACACACACACACACACACACACCACACACACACCACACACACACACACACACACCTTGGGCTTTTCCTCCACCAGCTCATCCTCATCATTTTCTTTGTAATCCTCGGGCAGGCTCTTCCCAGGGGCCTTTTCCCCGCTGATCCTCTTTGACCTCTTTGCTGGCTGCTCCTTGGGCTTTGGCTTTGACGCCTTTGGGGCTGCCTTGGCCTTGGAGCTGGCACTGGACAACGGATCAGGGAATCGGAGGAAATGGATACAGAGCACTGTGTACAGGGCAGGACATCAACGAATCATGAACAGGTCGCACAAACAGCGCTTGCGTACTCAATAGATGCATGATATATAGTAAGTGCCTTTATTTGGAAAGTAGCAGCAGTTTATGAGCAAAAATCATGTTTGATGTATCATGCAATGCATAATCCTGGCATGCTTCTTTGCTGACCCTTTGCTTAAAGCCATCATGAGAGACGGGTTCAACCCCATCTTTGAAGGCCCTATGCAGCTTTGCCAACACTGGCAGTCAGGAGCAACAATCACACGCGCATTGTCCTTGCGCTTTATTTTCAGTCACCTGATTGCTGACAGCTCCTGTGCGGCCATTGGGATACCCAGCTCAAACTGCAGGCGGAAACAGTAAAGGATTCGTTTGAGGTTGACTTTGCAACGTTCTTGAGCAAGAAAATGCACCTCAAGGCACAGCATCAGGGTGAGCCCTCTGCGCATAGACAAGAAATAGGAAGACAGACAAGAGAGAGAGAGAGAGAAAGAGAGAGAGAGAGAGACACACACAGAGAGAGAGAGGTATACACGGGGGAGCCCCGAGGCAAGCAGCTGCAGGCTTAACCCTTAAGTCCCCAAGACGAGACAAGAGCCGGGAACAACAGGAGTAGCTAGCGCATGTGTGAACCTCTATCATTTTAATACACATGTGCACAAGCAAACAGTGAGTTTGTGGGGGGGGGGAGGTGCAAACATGCTAAGCACGCTTTGCCGCACCATGCGCTGCCTGTTTCTCGCGATGAGGGCTTGGCGCTCCAGCTCATAGGGAGTCAATTCTTCCCCCTCTCCCCCTGCAACCTGGAGAGGCTCTGTAACTGCCGCAGCTAGCCCCCTTGCAACAGCCGGCCCTGCAACAGCTGGCCCTGCAACAGCCTGCTCTCTCTTGGGCACTGCATCATTGGCGCACTCATATGAGTTATCTCGCATCCACGCTGGCTGACTCCGTTTCCTCCCCATGACGACTGTGTACTGAAACTAGGCTGGCGGGAGAGAGGAGGGCTGACAGCTGAAAACTTCAACTAGTGCTGGTACATGACGGAAGATAGAAAAAAACAATGCACAGTTTGACGCCCTCACATGCCTCGTTTTGATTAGCAAATCTTTGAACTGCAGATCTTAAATTCGCGAAAGAGGTTGCCTTCTTTGTTGTGAACAGAGCAAATTATTGATCTGATCTTTTAATTTTTGAAACCAAAGCAAGGAGAGGGAGGTGCATCCGATCTGAGGTGGGGCGTGCGTGCACAAACACAAACGCGCACACACACACACACACACACACACACACACACACACACACACACACACACACACACACACACACACACACAAGCACGCACACATATGCGTGAGAGCGCGCGCGCACACACACACATATGCACATGTATGAGCACAAATGCGCACACGTTTATGCGCGCGCACACACACGCGCGCACACACACACACACATACACACACACGCGCACATTCACTCGCACACACTTATGTACACGCACAAATGCGCGCACACACACACACACACACACACACACACACACACACACACACACACACACACACACACACACACACACATGCACATGCATATGCATGCACACAAAAACTCACGTGCACGCACACAACACGTACACACACAAACACACATGCTCGCATGAGCGCATATGCGCGCGCACACACGCCCCACACAAACACGCACACACTTCACACATACACAAAACACACACTCATGCTCCTACAAGCGCTCACGCAAACACACACAACACATACACATACACACATACTCACAGACTCGTATACACACACGCACACATGAGCTGGCATATGCATGCACGGCCTACACGGTTTCCCGGGTGTTGGATTGCGTTGCTCTTGCTCATAAGTACACAAATGGCACCTCAATCCCAGGTAAGGATGGCCAATCTGGGCGACCGGATTGCCTTACGTACTCATGTGCGCCACCAAATGACAGCACGGGGATACCTCACTTTCTGTGATGAGGAGCCATGGGATAAAAGAGCGTGGGAGGACTTCAGGCTCATCCAAAGCCAGTGGACTGGCCTATCCCAGGCTGAAGGCTGCAGGTTAGTCCCTTGAATGGCAAAGTCTATGTATCAGTCCATCCTGATTCTTGTTGTTGGCAACTGTCCACATCTGGCTGTCCATACTGCACCCAGCAAGCAATGAAAACGCACACCTTCTGCAGCATCTCACCCTGGCGGTCCACATATTAGCAAGGAGAAGCAAAAAAATGAAGAAAGCAAAAAGAGGAGGATGCACTCATCAGCATTTTCAAGCCCACCCACCCTTAGTGAACTGTGACGCCTTCCCTATTCATGCAACCTTCTCTCAGGGAAACCCTGCTTAAGGAAGGCGTTGCTGCATCCACCACAGATCATGAGCTTCAAAGCATTGAGGCTACGCTGCATCCCAACCACGGGGAGTTTTGGTACGTGTAAAGATAGTTTAATTGCACACACTTTTAAACGATGGTGCTTGCAATTTTCTGCAACATTCAGTTCCAGAGTTGTGCGCAATCTTTTTGCATATGCAAAGCAATCACCTGAAACATGATTTAATGTGTAGAGGTTTAAGGAAATGCTCCTTGCAACTTGATTTTGCGCCCTCTTTTGTTTCTAAGGACAGAAAAAGAATTAATCACATAGGCAGTGAGAACGCTCCCTACATAAATTAAGGGAGAGGAGGCACATTGGCTCAAGGAGCGTGAATCTGCCTCATCAGATATGAAGAAAAAAGCTAATGTGGGTCTGGTGGGCTCCTGGCAGCACGCGGCTCCAGGGCACCGGGGTTTTGATATGTGTTCTGCTTTCAGTGTCTGGTTGAGGTAAGTTTGTGTGCATATTGCACAGAATGGGGATGGAGCGTTCGTGTAAACCTGGTAGACCTTTGCAGGTCAATCCCTAATTTTCTGAATTGATATATACACGAATAAATCAGAATCTGGCAGGTGGGTTTATTTTGCAATACCAGTTTCATGGGTGGCTACTAACAGCCAATACGGCTTTGCTTGTCCCTCGAGGACACATGCCATGCAGACCATATACAATACCAAAAAATGCACCCATCACGCACACTCCAAAAAACAAACATCTTTTGCAACCACGCATCAACCACGCACCCCTGCAATAAACATTTCACACAACTGCGCACCAATCACGCACAGGCTTGTGCCCCCTTTTGCCAAAAAATCACATTGGGCATTGCTTGAAAGCTGATCAAGGCCCATGGACACAAAGTAACAGGGTGTGTTCAAGCACAAATTAAGTCTGTTTCACCTCTTTCAGCAGTCCAGCTGAGGCCACCCTTCAACAGTCAACTCTGCTCCATGCATTTCCCCTGTTCGAGCCCCCCCACCCCCCCCCGCTTCCACCCTCTGTTCTTTATCACTGCCACCTTCTCTGCTGCTTCACACTTCACTGCTCCCCTCCCTGCTGTTGCCATTGGAAGCCTCCCTCATCTTTGCTGCTCTCCTTGTTGCTGCTGCTGCAGCGGCTGCTGCTGCCCCTGCTCTTGGTGCCTGTGTGGTGCGCAAGCTGGCCTTGCCTGTGCTGGTTTGCCTGAGGGGCGGGGTGTAAATGGGGGGGGCATGGGCACTTGCTGACTCTTCATACCTCTCGCTGACCCCAAAATGTTAATTTACACAACCACGTACAACCGCGCACCTTGGAGGTAAAATTTGATAGACGTTATTTAACTAACAATCACGCTGTCGCTGCGCAGGGTAAAAAGTGTTATTTTTGCACAGTGATATATATACTCTGTACGGTAAACAAACCTAAAGCAGGGGTAGGTGGGGTTTCTATCTCTGCGCCAGCCATGGCTTCAGCTCTGCAGATGACATAGGATGAGGCTTCAGCTTCGCAGGAAACATCGGATGGGGTCGCTGGGCTTGACCAAGGTCTCATCCGGCATTTGCCTGGCTTTTTGTTGGTGCTGCTACTGCCTTCCTTTTCTCCTCCAGTGTTGTCTGCAATGACTGTTACCATTAAGAGATCCTCTGCAGCGTTCACATTGGACACTGACAAGTGTCTTTTATGACCCAGTGCCATCTTTATGTCCTCAGTGTCTATCATATGGTCTCATGCTGTGTGCAGATCCTCCCCGGGTGGCACGGCAGACATGCAAGTGTCCATGCAATAGCTTGCTGTCGTTGCCTCTTTACCATTTTCAGGTGTTCTCATGTGCCGACTGTGTACGCCCCATGCTATGTGCAGAACCTGACATGCCTGCCATATGTGCCTCATGCCATTAGCAAATCTTCATGTGCCGACCGTGTGTGCTACCATGCGTGCCTCATGCTACGTGCAGGTCCTCCACAGGAAGCACAGAGGACACCGAAGAGTGCCTGCTGTATGCCATGGCCTCACAGAGCGTGGTGCACTTTGCCCGCCTTGCCTTCTACCGTGCCACTTACCAGCATGGGTAAGAATATGTGTGCCTCTGTGTGCGTGGAGGAGGTGGTGGTGGGGGTACACTGAAGGTCTCGTGCTAATGTCGTCGTAAAGAACATGCATCCATGTGCGCATCTGTTTGCTCATGGGCACCCTTTGTTTTCTACAGCATCCGCTGATCTGCAAAGCATCGTTTGCCAGCGCTTGCAGCATTCTGGGAGGGACAGCCCTGCGGCATCCCCTGCTCCGCATCTTCATTCTGGTCATCGATTGATGCATGCCTAGCTATATGTGCGTGCCAAGCGTTCAAGCTTTTCAGGCACCTGGTTCTGCCCAGCCGCTCAGGAAGCATAGAATGAAAGGGCCGTCTTGTCTGCATCTGCAAGGAAGCCCTGCAATTGCCCTCTTTCCTCGGCAGTCACTTGCATCTTTTTCCCAGCGGGTGGTCCACCTCATATGGCCAATGCAACTGTGAGCACCACAGGCCTACACAACTGTGAGCAACACAGGCCTATGCAACCGTGAGCACCACAAGCCATGGGTCCCTAGGATCAGCCTGATACTCTTTTTTTCAGGACCATTATGACCGAGCAGCACTCACCAATGTGCTCTGCGTGGGCTGGGTCCTCTCCCATGCATATGCATTTTCATGCTGTGGCTTTTGCAAGCAAGCACAGCTTAAGGAAGTGTTTCAAAGCACAATCCAGCATGTAGCTTGCATGCTCACACGCCTGGGCCCTTGATGCAGGGACCCTGTGTATCCTTCTCTGGGTGTATCCTTTTACGTCGGCCCTAGCCCCTCTCAAATGCACCTGGCATCCCCGGTTTACGCAGCAGAGGCATCTGACAGGCTCCAGGCACGTGCGCTTCCCTGTGTGTGTGTGTGTGTGTGTGTGTGTGTGTGTGTTTGTGTGTGTGCGTGCGTGCGTGCGTGCGTGTGCGTGCGTGCACATTGGTGCTTGAACAAAGGAAGTGAAGTGCCTGACTTGGACGAGCTTTTCTACTTGTGACTACAAGGCTTCCAGGACTGGTGGCGTTGCTTTGTATCCATGGACAGACTGAAAGCAAAAGCTGTTCTCTTTTTTCACTCGTCAGGGTGTCAAAATGGTCAGGTGTTTGCAAGACAGGGCATGGATCATCATCTTGAATCATGAAGTCTGGTATACTGCATGCAAGCGTGCAGAACAGTCATTGCAGGGCATGCAGGGAAATGGGCTTAACCAAGATTAAGCCCATGTGTAATAAAATAGGAAGAAAGCCTACGCTCGCCAAATTCATCAAGGAGCAGACGACACTTGTAAAGAATGCATGCTGAAAACCGTTGTGGTTATATCCACCATGCAGCTAGATATGGATCAAGAATGAGCAGCCGCTTCCCCTGCCACAGATCATGTGACTGGTGTTTGCGAATGTTGGCTTGTGTGTCTCTTAAGCCTAACTAGGCTGGGTCTTGCCTCTTTGGCAGATTGCAGGTCTCTTACTGGCACATATCATTGCCAGGGCTCTTTCTGTACACGAACGCTGCACATAGCACATGCCCCTGCCTCACCATAGCAGCAGGTGGTGAAAAAAACTACTCAGCGTGGCAAAGTCAAGATTTGTGTGGAAGTGCTCCCTAGCATGGGCATATCTGTATCAATGCTTCATGACACATGCTGAATACTAGCTTACTGCGTGCTGCAGCAGCACTGCTGCTGCTTGAATGAAGCAAGAGTGATGCTCAGGCCACGAAAGTGTTGTCAAGACAGGCCATGAAAACCTTGTCCTGAGGGTTTAGTGCTCACACCCATGCTTGGCTGCAGATCTTCCCTCTGAGCCACACTGCTCCCCCCGGCAGTTACTTTGCTGTCCGCTTCCATTCAAGAATCCAGAGGCAGTGGGAGGGTAGGTGCTCCAGGAGCCCGCGCATGCATGAGTCCCACATCCATTGTGAGCCTTGTTGAAACACACCTGGAAATGTGGCATGGAAGTGTATACTATCCAAGGCTAGCAGTCAGTTGGTTTGACCGGAGGCCTTTTTTGCTTGTAATGTATACAATCCAAGCAGGCATGGAGCACGCACCTGCAGTTGGAACCTGCTTGCGAGTGAGCTCCTGTGCAATTTTTGCATTCTTATTGTCACGAGGCTGGCTTGCTTCAGCTGCTACGTGTTGTCGCTCCTGCGTGCTGCACATTAGAATCCCCGCCTCCTCTGAGTCAGGTTGAGCCTGTTTTTGCTGGGGCATGCTTTTGGTTTGGGTTTCACAAATAAGCATCGGCTCGTTGGTCATCATCATGTCACGTACGTGGCGCGCATGCGCGCTTGCATGCACACACACATGCACGCACACACGCACATACATACATACATACATACATACATACATACATACATACATACATACATACATACATACATACATACATACATACATACATACATACATACATACATACATACATACATACATACATACACACATGTACCGACATGTGCTGCAGACAACCAGTTCTACATTGCTGTGCGCCATGTGTCTGCGCTGGGCAAGGCGCTGCCTGCCCACACCCTGCCCAGCCTGCACCGTGCCATCTGTGCACGCAACCTGCAGTGGGGTGCCAGCCTGCCAGGGACACAAGTGTCCCACAGTGGGGAAGAACGGAAGGCTGAGGAGGAGACTGCTGCAAGTGGGTGACAGGGGTACTGTCAGTGCTTGGCTTACCAAGACACAGGGACAAATCAATGTTTGAGCATGCCTTGTGACTGAAGTGGGAGCCGTGAGGGTCTGTAGAAGCGAGAGCTTCTGCTGGCATGAATCGCTGCGTCAGCATCTGGGGTGTCAGAAACACATGCCTGTGTTTTGTTCTGGTCGCGCACACAGCTTTCCCTGCGACATGCATCCTACAGGTCTGCAGGCCCTCAATCCTCACCCTGCTTTGCTTTGAAGAAGGCAATAAGGAAAGCCTTG
This sequence comes from Dunaliella primolecta, assembly GCA_914767535.2. NCBI lineage: Eukaryota > Viridiplantae > Chlorophyta > Chlorophyceae > Chlamydomonadales > Dunaliellaceae > Dunaliella > Dunaliella primolecta. The sequence goes on along the minus strand of OU611754.1, from coordinate 6,538,718 downwards.
GCCGTGCTCGGATCACGTATGCTTTGCTGCCATGCCGACAGAAGGGGGATCATGCACGACACACTCAGATGTGCAGATAATGGCTGCTCCATTGTCTGCACGCCCTTATCTTTGCTGTGTCCTGCACGCATTGCGCGCACACACACGCGCACACGCACGCGCGCACACACACACACACGCACACACACACACACACGCACACACACACAACATACACACAGGGCTCATCTTTGGCACTCTACCGATCAGCAAGTGGTCCGCCCTGCCCGGTGTCTTCTCTGCTGCCCACGCGCGCCATGGCCTGTCCCACACTTCAGCCAGCACTGATGCAAGATTGAAGGGGGATCAAGGCCAAGGCTTGTCTTCTTCCAGCCTCATGCGAGCCCTCCACTCCTGCCACGCACGCGCACACGTCCTCAGCTATGCAAGCTTCAATGGTGGTGGTGGTAGAGGTGTGGAGGCGCGGATGGAGCTGACCCGCAGGGAGGGAGAGGAAGGATTAGAAGGAGGTGTGGGAGGGGGGGATGCAGGTAGGAAGCCATCCTGGACAAAGGGTGCAAGTGCTGCAGCAGTACCGAGCAGTAGTGGAAAAGGGGCCATTGCCCATGACGCGCAGCAGGGTGTTGGAGGGGTAGGGACCAGTGGAGAGGGTGCAGGCACCAGCAGCAGCAGCGGGAGTGGTGGTGGTGATGGCAGCACATCGACAGGCAGATGGAGCTGGGGGAGAAGCAGTTTACGTGGGTGGCCGTTTGGTTATAGGAGCAGCAGGGAGGATGAGGCGCAGGCAAGGGCAGTGGCAGAAGAGGAGGGCCAGAGGGCACGGGCGGAGGAGGAGGCGGTAGGTTGTGCCTGGTTGTGGGGTAGGGGGATGGATGTGCTCAGCTATGCATGGCACACATGCTTGTGAGCGCATGCGTCTGAATATAAATGTGCGAGTGCATGTGTCTGAATGTACATGTGGGTGTGGGTGTGCGTTGTATGTGCTTGGGTGTGGTTTGGAGCATCTCCTCAGAACTCCAGGAAGCCACTTTCCATGAACAAGCTTTGAAGGCACCAAACAGCTTCCAGTCTGCAAACCTGCCCTATGGTTTCTGGCCTATAGCCAGTGGGTTGCCTGAGCGACTGCGCTTTGAGCAGCCCCTGTCATGGATCAGACTGGCTCCTGCCCATGCAAATCTGTAGCATTGCGATGAACAACATGTACACTTTGCACTTACTGACTGTTGCTTGTAGGATCAGCTGCCTGCCTGCGCTACACCAGCAAGGGTCCTGATCCAATCTGTTGCATTGCGGTGAACAACATGTTAACCTTGCACTTACTGACTGTTGCTTGTAGGATCAGCTGCCTGCCTGTAGCACAGGCAGTGTGTGCTACACCAGCAAGGGTCCTGATCCAATCTGTTGCATTGCGGTGAACAACATGTTAACCTTGCACTTACTGACTGTTGCTTGTAGGATCAGCTGCCTGCCTGTAGCACAGGCAGTGTGTGCTACACCAGCAAGGGTCCTGATCCAATCTGTTGCATTGCGGTGAACAACAACATATTAGCTTGCCAATTACTGACTGTTGCGTGTAGGATCTGCTTGCTTGTGCTGCGTCAGCAAGGGTGGTGACCCAACAAACCATCAGTAAGGCTTGGCTGCTTTGTTTTTTTGCATCAACCGATGGAAAAGCAGTTCCCGCATGACCTGTTCTAGAGGCCAAAACATGCAAACATGACTATTGATGTGCATTCCAGGCAGCATTAATAATATGCTCACTTTTTGTGCCAATTGCTCCTCCCTTTTGGTAATCATCTCTGTGCAGATCCAGCCACCGAGGCGTGATCCTCTCTTTTCAAGTCGTGGTTCTTCCTGGCTCTTGTGTTGTTGGTGAGACCCTTGCTAGCTTGCAAGTGGGGGACCCATTCCTTAGAGCGCGCGGCTTTTTGGCGTGCGTAAACTATTTTTTTCTTTTTTCCTTCTGTGTGTGGTGCAGGCGAGGCAGGCAGAAATGGAACGGAGGCGAAACATGGGACCACTGGTTGCCAACCTCATTCACTGGCTTCTCACCAGGTGAGCGTGGCCGCGATTTGCAGATCCTGCCACTTTCCTGGCCTCCCGTTCGCATTGTAAGCTGTCTCGCAGAGCAAGCATTTCATTCACAGGCTGTGCATCTGCTGCAGGCCTGCTGGAGCACACACACTCCCTTGTTTGTGAGGACTGGACAAGTCAGGCTGACCTGATGTGTGCTGTGCCTGTGGTGGTATCCACCCGAGCTGCTGCAGGCAGGTCACGTGCCTCCAACCTACATATGCTTGATCATGTGTCCTTTAGAAGCTCACCCCGGTCACTGGTGTTGTGCCCTGCGCGTTTCAAAGGTAGGCTGGGAGGTGTTGAACTTAGGCTCGGCTAGTAAGGTTGCAGCCATGCTTTCCCCTTACGACGGAGGCCCATCAAAGGCATGGCCGTGGTCATCAGTGCCAAACTGTGGCCAGCTTTATCTCAACTTTTTCCTCTCTGTTTTGCTTTGCAGTCCTCTTTCTCCCCCTCTCCTGCCTATCATAGTCTGCAAGGCGTCCTTGTAGTCTGATTTTGCCATAACGAAGAAATCAACAGCAGCACCTAAAGGAATCTGCACAAGCTGCTGGTGTGTTCAAACCTGCGGTGACTCATCCACCTTTGTTGCGACTCATGCGCTTGTGGTGTGCCAGGATGCAAACAGCCCATCCGGAGGAAATGGCGGAGCAGGCCCCTGGAGAGAACATGGATTACCTGGAAGGCCTGGCGGAGCGCTTGGCTGAGGGAGGTGGGGAGGGGGCCGCAGGTCCGTTCCTGATGCAGCAGCTGCTGCACATCCAGGTGCGTGCGTGCATGTGTGTGTGTGCATGCATGCAAATGGACAACTTGCTTTTACCTGCTGAGAGCGCAGCAGTCTTGTTATTATACCTCATTCAGCAGCAACCGCAGCGGCAGCTCAATCATTTGGACGATGAGAATGATGAAACCAGGCGCTTGTGTTTGTCAACCCACTCAATCCATCTGCTGCGACGTGCACCAGGAAACAGACACCTTCTGGATTGGTGTTGCATTTTGCTTGCCGTTTTTGTGCTCTGATTGTGCTCAAGAATTTTCTACATTGCTTGTGCTGCCCAGAGTGAGATCCTTGCTGAAGAGGAGGAGCAGCAGCAGGAGGATGCCGGGCAAGATGTAGAGATGATCAGCAACGAAGAAGAGGCCGAGGGCATGGATGTGGCAGAAGCGCTGGTGAGCTCTGTTGTTGAGACCTTACGCATATTAACAATAGCACTAACTGGCACTGCGTGTGCTGCACTAAGGCAATATTGCTGCCTTTGAACCAGCCAGATGGTGGGGTGCAGGATACTGATTGCAGTCCTGAGCGAGCACCTAGCAAAACTCCCATTTTGATCAGAATCCACATTCTGATAAGAACTGCATATAAGTCCGTCAGCTTTGATATTTGAAATATCAACCCCACCAGGTGGGGTGCAGGGATGCTGATTGCAGTCCTGAGTGAGCACCTAAAACAAAAACACCATTTTTGATTAGAATCTACATTTTGATAAGAATTGCATATAAAGTCCGTCAGCTTAGATATTTCCTGTGGGACACCACATCAAATTTTTTGGCTGCTGCTCCTCCCCCTAATGTCCCTGTAGTTACTAATAAAAGGTGTCGAATTGCTCCTATTCAAATGCTACATCCATCTAGCAATCACGGCTAAAATGCCAGAGGGGGTTATCTGAGGCCCCAAATCAGGTGTTTTTTGCATGCTCCCTGCATATGTATCCCGTAACGGGCACCTTTCAAACTTAAGTTCCTCTGGCAGGTGGTGGTATTTCTCTTGCACTGGAGTATGTTTTTAACCAGTCAGGGGACACGTGCCTAATCAGCCGCGGTGTAAACCCTAGTTTTTACCACCAAAACTCCAGATTTGACCACCCACTGCACTAAATTGGGTGGTTTTTGTTGATTTAGAGGCGTTGTAACAAAAGAATATCATTGCAACAGAAACGGAGTGAATAGGCCCAGTTGTAGGTGTTTTATGGTGATTTCAGCCATTTTCCCATAGTAAGCACCAAACTAGGGTTTACGTGCCCCATGTGAGCTTTTGCCCAGTCTATCTAAGCACACAGGACGACTCACACAAATCTGAGCATATGCTCTGGCAGCTTGTAACGCCAGCTACACTTTAGAGTAAAGATTTGCCCAATTGCATGGAGTGGCTGCGAGTGGGCGCACCTAAAATGCAAAAAAGGATCATATTTGGGGATTTGCTCAGATAGCCCCCTCTGCTAAAGTGCTGATTGCTGCTGAGTAACAGGGAAAATACTGCAAAATGGATGCCCTTTCTAGTATAGCTTTCCAAACGAACCTCCACGATTAGCCAGCGATGTTTTGCAGGTTGCCTTGTCATGGTGAATCATGGCTTCATGGTTTAACAGTCAATTGGTATGTCTGTTACTCTTAGAGTTAACCTAGCTCAACGACTGGCCAACCAGCTGTTTATAACTGTTGTGCACATTGGACACGTAGTTCTTCCAGTCAGTGATATCCAATGTTCTGGTTTTGACAACAACTCTTCTCAATTGTGTGAACCAAGCAAATGACAGACTGGTCTTCCCTATGCCCTGGGAGAGGGCTTAGGGGATGGAGCCTGGCAGCCAAGTACCACAGCTGAGTATGTTCTGTGTGTGAAGCCTAAGTGCTGTGCTGCATCATGCGGGGGTGCAGCAGTGAAGAGCAGACCCCGAATCCCAGTGACCCTTGCCCTTTGTTGCATGGATATTGGCGACTGGTGATTGGCAACTGGTGTGCTCCCAGGTTGGTGATGTTTGTGTGTGTGTGTGTGTTACGCTGATCTCGCATGACAGCCTGAAATTCCTTGTCATTCCAGCATCTCACCATGGTTCCATCTGGCAGGTTGGGACTCGTTTGCTGCTCCCTTTTGTCTGTGCACATCTCGTGGCCAAACCCCATGCACGCATGGAATTGACTTCTGATCATGCACGCAGGCTCCCCTTCTTACCTTATGCGCCCAAATTTTGATTTTGGTGCCTCAGATTTAAGGGTGGGCATGGTTGCTCATTAGAAGTCACCTGCAAAATCATTGAGAATTCCATAGAGAACTTATCCACTTAAGGAGACCGCCCACCACCATTCACCGCCAAATGGATCAATGCAACCATAAACGACCAAGAGACCACTCTACATGGATTCAAAATAGTGCTTGTTCCAAGGTTGGACCCTTAATTTCTATGCAAAATCCATGATGCTATAATCTCTATGTAATATCTCTTTACCTGAAGATTTGCAAAAACTCTGTATATTGTTCATGCCTGGTTTCCAATACAAAACTTGCATTTCATCAAAACACCCTCTCCCTCTACGCAGGCACCTGCTGCGCTTGGCTCACCAGGAGCCGATGCTGGAGATGCGGAAGCAGAAGCTGTGCAAGGCCTGCAGCCAGAGCAGCACAGCTTGCAAGGCTGGCCAGTGGCAACCCAGGAAGATATGAGAAGCCAGCACCTGGGCGCAGGTGAGCAGCAGAAGGAATCTGCCCCCCCCCCCCCCCCCCCCCTTCTACACACACTCACTCACTCACAGACATGCACAGTGAGGAGCCTTGTTTCACCCGTATACATTTTGGGATGGCTATCAAACACAAGCATCGCATGTATAGCAGACCTTTGTATCATACGACATTCACTCTTGAATATCCACTCTTGTGCAGACCTTGTATAGCAGACCTGTGTTTCATACAAAATTCACTCTTGAATATCCACTCCTGTGCAGACCTTGTATAGCAGACCTGTGTTTCATACGAGATTCACTCTTGAACATCCACTCTTGTGCAGACCTTGTATAACAGATTTGCGTTTCATATGAAATTCACTCTTGAATATCCACTCTTGTGCAGACCTTGTATAGCAGACCTGCGTTTCATATGACATTTACTCTTTTGCGCCCTGCCTTCCCACACTACAGCTTCCGCTGCCAATGTCACAACTCGCCTCTTGGCGCCTGGCTGGAAGCAGAGCCCAAGAAAACGACTCAAGACACAAGGCGGGCAGCAATCACCTGCTGCACTCGTCCTGTTCAGTGGTGCTGAGGGCCCACAGGACCCATGGCCGCTGTCTGAATATGATGTAGAGTTTTTGTAAGGATGGACTCTTGCGCAGGTGTACAATAGGAAGGAGCTTCTGAGTTGCGAGCAAAACAGAAAGCGCTAATGGGGATCTGGAGGGTTGCTGGAAGCACCCGACCCCAAAACCTGGCTGTGAGGGGTGCTATTGTTTTCAACAGCAATACATGGTAACAAGCTTGTTAGCTTACATGACAGAATGGGCATGAAGTTTACGAGCAAATTTAATGGCACATTGGTGGTCAAGTCCCGGTCGTTATCTTTTTTCTTTTTATTATGTTGCTGTGCAATTTACAGCACTACATTTTGCAAGTGAAACCTTGGTCACATGAATGCCATTCAGTGGACATACACAGTCACTCTTCTCTTGGATAGGATAGGATAGGGTTACATAGCTGTACCTGCCTACAAGGGCAGCTTAGCTGAAGCAAAAGGTGCCTGTAACCAAACCAAACCAAAATTGTCTAAATGTTGACTGAAAGCCTTGAGCTGAGTTCAGAAATGTCAACTGTAAAAATCACACACACTGTCACTCTTAATGAAACAAGCATGCAAAGTCATGCACAATAATTCCATAAGGCTGCAGTGTCAGGAAAATACACTTATGTGTTTCCACAAGAAGCGCAGAAAGTTTGAGGACAGCATGTCATGCAAGATTAGCGTCATTCACGTATTATTGTTTCACCTAGGCATATCACATGTTTTTTTAGAGAATGTTGTGCTTAACATCCAGAGTCGCCTAAAGCCATGCGCCAAAGGACAAGTTCACTCGAAACTGATGGATTGAGATGTGAGTGTACTGAGCTCTACCCTCTTCCCTTCTCTTTCTTGCAATGCTAGTTCAATGCTTCCTTCTGCTTGCTCTGTTCTAATGCTCAAACACACACGATACGTACACTGGTTGCCAGCTGCCTTCCGCCAACAAGGTCCCTCCCCAAGGACTACCTGTTTACGCTGTCATCTTCTCTACCCCGGGCACTTTACAAAAGGGTTTTGAGCACGTCTCTTATCAAATCCAGAAACAGAGAGTTCTCTAAAAAAACAAGGCACAATGCAGCCTTCCAGCAATAATAACCTCCAACCGAATAACTAACCCAAATAACCATGATTCAGCAACAACCATGATTTGACGTGACAAGCATCTCTATAAAAAGGTCCAAGAGGCCATGATAAATGTGTCCATGTGATGCTTTGTACTTCAGTTCTCAGCATCCACTGTTATAGATGCATTGCAATGCTTCAAGAAGGGTAGCCGCCGATACAGCCTGGTGAGTGCACATGTCAAGAAAAGGCATCAGTTGCATTGCCTTGCTCGAATCTCTTCAGCAGATAAGTACCCTCTGTAGTCTCTCCAAGACATAACAAGGGGTATGGACGGCCCTTGAGGACCCCCATACACTCCCCCATACCTCCTATTAGGGACCCATGTTGCTTTTTTTGCCTGCGCAGTCTGGTGTGCTCTAACTCGGGTATCTTGGTCTGCAGTTTGTCCTTGCCTCATGGCTCTTCCAAAGGTACCTGCATGCATGTGTACTGATGACGCTGCTCCTGCTGCTGGGGGAGGGCAGTGTTGGTGCTGGACAGGGTTGGGCTCTTGGCTGGTGCGCTTCCGCTTGGTGGCAGTGACTGGGGCTCCTCTTGCTGCAATTGCTGTCGCTCCTGCTGCTGTCTTTCCTGCTGCTGCTGCTTGTGCTGGTGGTGAGGCAGGCGAAGTAGATGCTTGTGCTGCTGGCCTTGCTGCTGCTGCTGCTGCTGCTGCTGCTGCTGGTGATGGCGGAGGAGGCTTGAGTAGCTGCTTGAGCTGCTGCCCCAGTCGGCCTGCATTGAGGTGCCAGGGCTGGGGAGGCGGCCTGAAGGGAGGTGCTGGCGGAAGGGGTAGGGAACCAGCTCCCCCTTCCCAAGTTTGACCAGCATCCTTGTCCCCCTGGCTTGCACCACCAGTTCCTTTCATACCCACACTGCACCCGGCCAATCTGCTGCAGCTGTATGACCAGGTCCACCAGCGCATTCTGCAGGCGCGTCTTCTTCTGCACCAGGAGTGCTTGTGCTGCATTGCTGCTGTCACGGAACCCCGTACGCTGCAGTCGCTGCCTCTGCCGTGCTGAACCAGACTCTCTTGATCACGCATGCCTTTTCTACCAGTAAGGTCACAGGATGTCTTTTGGAAATCTGGAGGCTAGCTGTCCCAGCACTAGAGCCAGAACCTGCTCTAAGGATTGTTCCTGATTCTAAAACTGAGAAATCACAAATGGGAACACACAGGAACAACAAGGGGCCTTTTGAGGGTGGGGAAAGACAGAAAAACCACGTAGGCAGAGGAATCCATACATACATCGATTAAGGAAAAGGAGAGAAAAGGGGACTTGGGTGTGCAACAGTTGAGAATTGGAGAAGGAGAGTCCAGAAGTCCCCCAGGTCCTCATTAGCCTAATAGCCTAATAGCCTGAGGGCTAAGCCCTGTTTCTGGATTCCTCGTAGGCTAGCTGTTATATCCTTTACTAAAGGATAGCTAGTAGCTGTGTCTAGTTTAGGTATGAGGGCCTTTTGGTGAGACCCTTGCTAGCTTTCTTGCCAGTGAACCTCTCCTTCATACACATGGCCTTCTTTTGGCTGGAGTGGCCTCTCCTTTCCTTCCCATCATGGGAGCCGCTCCCATTGGATTTAATCAATGCGGCATTGATTCAATTCAAGCTACTGGCAACCCTATTATAGAGGACCACCTGGCTTGCCTTTGAGGAAACTGCCTGCACCCAAGCAAATACATCAGAGCGCCCCAACTCATCTGCCCTAAAATCTAAACATTATTCCAACCTTCACGATGCTCCCAGGCCGCACATGCACTCAAAACACAGACTTGGAAAGGCTAACATCGAGACAGGATACCACTGTTATTATATGTTTACTTTCCACAGTCCATACAAAAAGTTAGCAATGCCTTCTGGACCATGCCAACACTCTCAAATTGAAACAAAACATTTGTAACTACCGCACAGTAACCCTTTTCAACCAGAAGCATGCAGCGCGCTTTGAAAATTCCACCAGCCTATAATGTCCCCTCTGTGGGGCGCCAGACAGCACCCTTCACATTCTTCTAGGATGTAAACATTCTACCATGCCAAATATGGTGACCAAGCGCCGGCGCGTTTTGCTTCACAGAACCTGCAGGTCCCTGAACACTCAACAAATAGGACCCTTCTTAAATACATTTTCCCTCGTCGTTTCCCTGATAAGCAAAGACTTACTTCTAGTCGCCCTGGTGCAATACTTATTGCTTCAATCAAAGGAGCTGCAAGAACTAATCCCGGTATCCATTAAGAAGTAGAGGGGAGCGCAGGGGGAACAGAGAGCACTCAGCGCCAGCTAGAGCCACTCCACCTACTTCCAAGGTTCGTCATCCTAGTCAGCTCCCTCCAGAACAGAGGCACATCCACCTTGTGGAGGTCAAACACTGTGAAGACACCAGGCCCAAGAATCAGCTCGAGGCCTCCAAGCAGCAGCACCGCGATCTATGTTGCCATCTTTCAAGGGCCTCAGCTCAAGTCAGCCTCCATACCATTCTGTTAGGTGTGGCTGGAGTCATCTACACCCCTCACACTTTGGAGCCCCTTAAAGAGCTTGGCCTTGACACTCGTACAGCCATCAAGCTTGCTCTGAAGCTTCATGCTCATTCTGTCCACTACACTCCTGAACTTATTTGCACCACACGCGCTCTTGAGGAGACTTCTTTCAACTCTCATCACCAAGATCAGGCACGGGATACTGCTAGTATCCCTCCTGATCCCCATTAATTCTTTTCTTTTCTTTTGGTGTCCACCAAAAAGGGAAAACATGGTGCCTCTGCACTACGTATCCTTTTTTTGATTGATGTGGGGAGCGTTTTCACTGCCTGCGTAGTTTTCCTCTTCTTTTCTTGGCAACCCTATTATAGACTCTCCACACCATCCTTTTGGGTGTCGGTGGGACCTGCTACACTGAACACACCCTTAACCAATTTAAACAACTGGGACTTGACCACCAATGTGCCTATAAACTTGCTTGCAAACTTCATGCCCATTCTGTCATGTATGCCAACAAGCTTGTTGCCAATAGGCATGCTATCGAAAACAAAAATACTTGTCACAGCCAGGTTATGGAGCTGGATGCTTCCAATAACCCTCCAGATTCCCATTAGAACCTCCTTTTTGTAGCTTCGTGGTGGAGGGGACTCATGGCTCTTCTGAGCCAATGTGTCTCCTTTTCCTTAGTTGATGTAGGGAGAGTTTCCTCTGCCTACGTAGTTTTTCTTTTTCTTTTTCTTAGCGAGGGTTTCATCTGCCTACGTAGTTTTTTCTTTTTCTTTTTCTTAGCGAGGGTTTCATCTGCCTACGTAGTTTTTCTTTTCTTTTTTTCTTCTTGTACCCTAAGTTACAGAGGCTAAATATCTTGTGCTGGTTTGAAGGTGTGCTGAGAAGCTTCTGAAAGTTGCTTTCGAATGTGGGTCAGATTCCCATTTTCTTGCGCAGTAGGTCATCAAGCATCATGCTTTAACATGATGTTAAATTTAAAGCCATGCCACTGGATCCAGTCTTTCCTTGCTTTCTGACGTGCAACGAAAAGTCACGGCAATTACAAACAAATTCTTGTACCCCAGCTTTGCATCTGTCCAGATGGAAAGACTTCTAGGGCAGCCCTGCTCACGCATTGGGGCTCAATCCATATGCATTCAGCCTCTTTATAAGATCTAGATTCTCTTTTCAATTCCTTTGAGCCTGCAAGGCTGCGTCCTGGAAATAAGGGAGACTTTCAGACCTTGCTTATTCTGCTGGATCAATAATATTATTGCTCGGGATCGAGTTTAAATGTATATTAATCCTCACTTCGGCAGAGCGCGATCGTCACTTGGCTGGACAATTGGCTGACCAGGTGCAGAAAAAGAGTTTGAAAGTGCCATTGAGGTCTGTCAACATAAAGCAACATGACATAATATAATCGTCTTCAAAGCATGCATGCTAGGCTCAATCATGCTTGCAGGCCTCTAGAATAGCAGCAGCTCAAAGATAAAAGATGTCTGACCTGGTGTCTGCTGTGAAATCTGGGGATACAGAGCAGGCCAGTGCGTTGCTCTCCTTGTCAAAGCCTGCACAGCCTCAGCTCCTCAGTGCGCTTCTACAAGCTGCAGAAAATGGAAATGCTGCCCTTGTGGACATGCTATTGGTAGGTTTTATTTTGACACAGCTCCAGACAAATTCCTGGACGTAGGCAGGAAGCTGCGTGCTTGAGAGCATGTCCGACGCGTGTGCAGGATGCAGGTGCTGACAAAAACGGGGCAGTCAAAGGAAACTTTCCCCTTCGCGCTGCTATTCTTAGCGGTGGGTTGCTCGCCTGCTCAAGCCTTTGGTGCTTTCTTGAAGGCACTTTAGTCCTCCCATTGGTTGGTCAAACTTGGTCAATTGTGGTGGTTTTCCATGTCCTCCCTGGGCCTGAAAAGTCGGACCAAGTTAGGCAGGACAGGGTGAGAAATAACAATGCAGTGAAAGTCTGTCAGTCCTGAACATAAGACACTCAGGGTAAGGAGTAAGAAGGAAAGCAGAGGATTCGAATTTGTTTGTGTCTCTCAACAGAGACGGAGTGGGAAAAGGCTCCAGGATTGTCTGAGACAATAAAAATCCACTGGCCTACCAGGACAAAGCATGCAACCCAATCAGATGCGCATGAATCAGATTTCTATGCATTGCTGATCTCGTGTGCAAGTGTGTTAAGAGGTGCATCACCTGCGGTCCATTTCCCTTGATCCAGGGGACCACCACAGTGTTCTGGCCCTGTTGAGACGAGGTGCAGATCCCAACTTGGAAACCTCACGTGGGACCCCTTTGCTGGTGGCTGTCCAATCAGGCTTGGTTGAAACAGTCAACCTTCTTCTGGTGGGTCCAAGCAGGCTTGCGAAGGCGTTGAGGCTTGCTTGTAGCAGCTTTCACAAAAGCTTTGCCACTCTTCCAGGTCCTGCCAGGTCAATACTAGTGAAATCATCTCATTCTTTTGAAATTCATACGGGAACAAGTAGCATTGGCTTTGTCTGGCAATACATCCCAGGAGCTCACAGCAATAGTTCAGAAGTAGGTACATCAATATCCAGTGGTGATAAAACAAGTCAGAGGCAGACTGGTCCACGTGTAGAGACGTTTTCTTGTGATGCTCCATTGGAGGCATCATCTCTGAAAATCCCATGCAAACTGTTTGCTAGCTTAAAGGCAAACATACCCATCTTCCTGGAATTGGTGCGCAGGGGCTACTATTTTAAGCTCCATTTCAGCCAGACATTGTTTAGAGAAGTAAGATAAGAGTAACGAAGCTGCCAAGGCACTGATTTGCTCGTGCATGCCCTCACTCATAAAGACCCTGAACCTCTGTCATGGTGGGACTTTTCTGGAAGTCAGAGGGGCTGCCTCACTACCAAGTCTCTTCCTCATCATGGTACTGAAGCAAATGTACTTGAAAATTCGAGTTCCATTGTAAATGCAAGACACGTTCCTTTTTGTGCTAAGTAAACAATGCAGGAAAGAAACTTGATACCTGGTATTTCAAATTGCAGGACCATGGAGCAGAAGTTGACTATGAAACAAAAGATGGATTTTCGGCATTGCACACAGCTGGTAAGTCTGGCAGATAAAATTGGCACTCCTTTGCATCGCGCCAGGCTTCATTCGCGTTGTGTGCGCCATCCCCCGCCTTGGATCCCACCCTGATCAGACGCACCTCCTTTGCCTTCCGCATGCTTAGATGATTTACTGTTTGCAGCCCTTATTTGTGGCCATGTATTGCTTGGCCTGAGTCAGCTCTTCAACTTGTAGGCATCCAACATATAGTGCAGAGCGCTAGGCATGCAAGGCCAGTGGCTGCACTGCAGATAGAAAGCTTGTAGGACATCTCCTGTAGAATCATGGGCTCATGCTCAAGATCCATCATTTGTGTCATGTAATGCCTGTGTTCATTGGTTATTTCCTTCTTCCCCACGACCATCCAGTGCGAGAGAACAAACGAGCACTTTGCGCTCTGCTTCTGAAACGCGGCGCTGACCCAAGTAAAAAAAGTATGGACGGGAACATGTCTGCATTTGACATTGCTCAAGCCAAGGTAAAAATTGCGGACTCTTCAGCACTTCTTAAATGGCCTGTTGATGTTTTTCCAAAATGAAGCCGCTTTGCTCACAGCCTTCATCTCTTTTCCCTGGGATCGCAGGTCCTTCCAGACATTTATAGGTAAGTCTGTGTACAGTACCTGTAGTGATTTCGTGGCATCTTTTGATTAGGTAAATAATTTCGTAAGTTTCAATGTTTCTGTGCTTGCACCCTTTTAGGCACTTTTTTTTTGTCCGATTGTGACGCTTGGTTAGGTGTACTTGCTGAACCAGTTTAACCTCTGCAGTGTACATGCTGATCATCACAAGTAGGAGGTGGCACCTTCATTCAAATGTGCATGCAACATGCTTTGTGCGCTTGGCCCTACTTCTCATTACTGTCCTCTAGATACCAATGCAGGCGGCATTGTTTCCTAGTGAAATGATGCAGGCATAATAAATGAGGTTCTCGTTCTTTGTTTGTCGGCTTTTTTAAATAAATTGGTACACCCAACCTTATGAGATTTTTTTGACAATACGTGAGGGACGTCCTCCCTTTGCAGCCTCTTGATGCAGAGCTCCATAACAAGTTCTGCAGAGCAAGCCCTAGCTGACTCAGAGCGTCGGCAGCAACAGGCTCGACAAGAATTGGAGAGGAGCATGGAAGCTGAGCGAGAGAAGCTGCAGCAAAGTGCAGCAGAAGGCAAATCTGAGGTGAGGGTGCATGCCAGGAATTTGCGTTATCCTTGCTCAATGTTTTACTTCCTGGCTTAACAGAGACATGACTCCACCATGCTCTACAGGTAAATTCACGAGTCCAAGCATTGAGGTCAGAAAATGAGGAGTTGCTCGCCAGGTTTAACTTAAAAAGAAAGTGAGCTCTGGCGATGTGCCTTGCTGTCTAAGACATCAATGAATGGGCTCTGCTTGCCAACTAACCCAAAATTTCGTATTGCTCTGTACCTCTTATTTTTTATCCAACGTTTTTTTTTGGCCCTCTGAAAGTGTTGGTGGATCCCTAGCTAGGGGAACCTTCCCTTAATGCACGCAGCCGGACCTGGCTTGCATAGTCTTTTCTTAAAAAGTGTAACAGAATCAGGTCAGGAGCCTCAAGCCAGGGCCCGGCTCATGCCCGAGCCGTTTCCCGCTTGCGCACATACCAGGCAGACGTAAGATATGGATGATGGAGGGATTAGCAACTAAGGCAACCAATAGCAACAGGGCAAGAGGACAAACAAGATGATGGCAACAATGGGATAAGTCAGCTGCAAGAATTAATTGTCCTTGTATTTAAGGCAACCTGTCCTCATCCGCACTGCAACAGAGAGGAAGAAAGCTCAGCAGAAGCAACCTCGTCTCAATGAGCTCCCAGTGCACATATGGAGAATACCCCCATCAGTGCACTTTCTTAGCTTGTGCTCTGTATAGACATTGTACACAAAGCAATGGCCTGCAGAAGAAAATCCTGTACTAAAGAATGGAAGTTGCCCTGAGCACAGTTATGCCCTGGCTGCTTGCATCAGCTCTGGTCTAGGGTGCAGTGTGATGGGGCCTTCATGCCTCACATCTTGATCCAGGACAAGCAGCCCACAGCCCTGCAAGAAAAGGTTTTAGATTATAGGCGTAAGAAACTTCTCTTGGTATAATGGTGAGTGAGCCTCACTCTGAGAGCACAGCTGTTCCAAGTGCAAAAATCGTTGTGGCATGCACTACCTTGAGTGAGGACAACATTGACTCAACTTGGACCTCTCCAGACATACGACTTAAGAACTAGCTGCCAATTCAGTTTCCATGCCATCCAGATATTAACTACTAGCTTGAACACCAGACATGCTCTTTGTCTTAGGAAGGCTTCAAGCCTTCCGGAAGTTCCGGGGGGATGCTGGGCATGCGGTGCGGGACGAGGGCATGAGAGTCTGGTCGCACAACGACTGGCAACCTTCCAGAACCCATGAGCTCTATTTTTAGCTCTCTGCTACGCTATGCGTGTTTATTTCGGGCTTGAGGGCCCTTTGGTGAGGCTCTTGGTAGCTTGCTAGTTAGGAAACCTTCCCTACATGCACGCGGCCGTATTGGCTGAAGCAGCCTCTTCTTGATTTCCTTTTCTTTCTTTCGATGATCAGGTTGCATTTAGGAAAGCCTCAGCAGCCAATGATAAATCCATGGAATGTAAAAGAAGAGAGGAATATATTGCTGGCAGAAGGAACTTTTCCCTACATCAAACAAAGAAAAGAGACACATTGGCTGGAAAGCGCGATGAGTTCCTTACACAGCTAAAGAACAATGGTGGGGGGGCTCACGGCTCTTTTGAGCCAATGTGTCTCTTGCCCCTTGATTGATGCAGGGAGAGTTTCCTATGTTGGGAAATTTTTACAAGTGGAGCATCACCCCAAGCATTGATTAAGGTAAGGGGTCATTGTGGATGCAAACACTGGGAAAACCCCAACCGAAAAAGAAAAGAAAAGTCTACACAGGCCAAAGGCCGCGTGCATTAAGGAAAGGTACCTTAACTAGCAGGCTAGAAAGGGCCTCACCAAGGGTCCCTCAAAACTACACCAGCTATAGCTAGCCTAGGAGAGGGAAGAAATAAAACTAATGAGGATCGGGCGGGTTGTCAGCAGTGCCCCGAGACGCCCGGACTCTCCTTCTCCTGGTATCCAACCCCAAACTTCACAAGGGCCTTTCCGTAATTTTTTTCTCTTTTCAAAGGACAGGGAAGGCTAGTAGGTACTACCTATAATATCTGGAGGGTTACTGGAAGCATCCAGCTTTAGAAGCTGGCTGTGAAAAGTAATCGTATATGCCGCGCCTAGCGGTAGCGAGTTTGTGGGCATGGGTTTGCTAGCATGGTCAGGTGCCCAGCCAATTGAAGAGAGGGGTAGAAATCAGCATGAAGGCCCCTATGGGCCAGTGGGTGGCTCTTTATTTTTCTGTTTTGAAGCTAGTCCGACAGCAGTCCTGAAAATGCCTCTCATCTCTCCAGTTGAAAGCTAACAAAACCTATTGTTTCCTACCTAAAGTCATTTCTGTTTGCCTGGATCAACAAAGCAATCTGAGCAGCCAAACTTCCTTGCTGAGGGTGAAACTCAATTGCAGCCTTGTTACCTTGGGACCTAAGGGTATAAGCTACACAGTTGGCGTTCTTTTTTGGGGTAGTCACTGTTATTGTTTACAGTGACTTCTTATAATTCCTACCTTTCGGCAGAAAACTGAAGTTAGAAGCCCTAGAGCATTACTGGCTAGATTCCATGGACTAAGCAGCTACATTGCCTTGGGAGGTCTTCGTTTTATATTGTCATGTTTTGCTCCTTTAGCCCCCACACTTCTTGAAATTTGATCTGCTCCTTACACACACCAGGGGTGCCATGCTTTGCATGCTAACCTGAGAAAAGAGAGGAGAGGACAAGCAACAGATGCCTTGAGAGATCTCATACCTGCAAGGCAATGACATCAGTGAACCAGCGGGCGGCAGACAGGCGGCTCCGGCCAGCCACCAGTGTCCTTAAGTCCAGTTCAACCTCTTCTTCCTCAGGCCCCTGCGGGCCCCATGACAAGAAGGTAAGTGCGCATGCCATGATGCTATTTGCAAAATGGGAAAACGCAGAGCGACCTCAGTGTCAGAGGTCCAACTCAAACCTGCAGCTCACATTCCTGAGGCTTCCCACTGGCCCTTGCTGAACTTGTTGTGAGACAACTTGTTGAACGAGTTCAGCCAGCCAGCATCATTTAACGTGCATGTTGCGTGAGCAAAGATGGGCGGCTCTTTTCTTGTGTTGGATATCTTCAGGACAGCACTAGGTTTCAAGGCTGCTGGGTTGGGCTTTGAAAAGAGGTGAGGTGAGCATTTGATCAGGCAAGCCCCTTCTTCGGAATCGAGATTCCCTTTAATGCCCCACGGTATCCCTTGAAAAATATACTTTGAAGTAAACCTGTAAATACACTTGAATTGAACTAGAAGTGCACCTTAAAGTGCATCCCTGAAACCTTGAAGCATACATGTTTGGAAGGTTGCAAGCTGACCGCCTTGCTGGCAAGCTGGACGATAGGTGCAGGTGTCTCCTGCTGGCTAGGCCGTCATCTCAGCGTCCACTCTTCTCAAAATCACTGTGGCCATACCCTTACCTGCAGCTCCTTAAACGCCGCCCGCAGCATGCCTGCAGCTGCGCGCGTGCGGTGTGGCATGCGGGTGTATGCCAGCTGCTGCACCTCCTTAGTCATGGGCAGCTGCGTTGCATGGCGGAGCTGCTTCTGTTGCTCCTCTGCTGCCTGAGAACCAGGCAGCTCCAGCGGCTGCTGGCTCTCCACCATTGCCTCATACTCATCCTGATCATGAGAGTTGAAACAAGAAAACAAAAAATTTTATGACAGCCAGGCCGCATGCATTGAAGAAAGAATTGAGGATTGACAAAAAGGTGTGCTAAATACTAATCAAGATGTAGGTGGGGAGCAGGTTTGGGGAGCAGGTTTGGTTAACATGGACATAGGGAGTGGTGATAGGTTGGCGCAGCACAACCTTCAAATCCCTGCACATGCATCAAACAGAATTATACCCCCTTACCTCTTTCCAAGAATATTTCCTAAGAGATCTAGACTCACCTCCAGCCGTCCTGATGCTATACTGGTTACTCCCTGTAAAGCCAAGCCCTCTCCTTCTTCTCCTTCTACCCCCTGCTCACACCATCATGCGTTACGCAGCAGACACAACTCCACACTGAGGACCTCAACAGCCAACCGCGTGACTCTCCACAACATCCATTTGGGTGTTGGTGGGACCTACTACACTGGGCACACCCTTAACCAGTTTAAACAACTGGGACTTGACCACCAACGCGCCAATAAACTTGCTCGCAAAGCAGGACACTACACAAATTCTTGTAGTAATTACCTGCTCCAAGTGCAAAAGCATTTTACACTAGGGCAAGCATAATGTTTTACACCAGGGCAACAGAATGCTTGGCATGTAAGGCCTCAAGTGTAGCTTACATAGCCCGTGGCTGGCTCCTCGTACTCCATGTCACCATGCTCTCTCTTTTGCTGGCCCAGGCGTGCCGCAGACTCAATGCTGGCTCCAGTGTCCTCTGCCAAGCGGTCCTGCTTGTGTGTGTGTTTGTTTTTTTGTTTGTTTGTTTGTTTGTTTGTTTGTGTGTGTGCGCAAGTGAGCGAGTGTGTGTGCGTGCGTGTGTGTGTGTGTGTGTGTGCGTGTGCGTGTGTGTGTGTGCTTGTGCGTGTGCGTGCACGTGTGTGTTTGTGTGTGCGCATGCGTGTGTGTGTGTGTGCGCGCGCATGCGTGTGTGCGCGCATGCATGTGCGTACGTGCGCGCGCGTGCTTGTGCATCGAAAGGCATTGAGAGGCCTCATACAAATGCTGAAAGGTATTTGCATATACGAGTAACACCAATCCTCATTCAGATGGCCACAGGCCTTTGGCGCATGATGTGGGAATGTGGGAAAACATGATGTTCCCCCTCAAGAAAGGGTTGCTGAATAGAAAGGTTGCCTGCAGGATTTCAAATTTGTATCTTGATTTCAGGTACAAATCCTTTCGTTGAATGTTACAGGAATATACTTCATCCAAAGAACTCACAGGCTGTGTTGTTGAATCAGCTCAACCATCTTGATCCTCAAATTTGAGAGTCAGGTTGATTGAAGTGACGTTGTGATTAGACTTAACAGTCCCTCTCACCCCTTTTTTGAAACGTTCAAACAAGTGGCATGCATATGAGACATCTCCTTCAGAAGTACTCTGCACCAAAGCATCCTTTGCAAGCAACTGTGCACGAAGGGTGATAACCAAGGAAAAAATGCTGAGCTCCTTGTTTCTCTGGGAAAGTGCAGGAAAAAAAGATGATATCGATTCAACAGTGACTCTCCAGGAACCAGATCAAAATGCAACTTCAAGGCTTGAAGCCTGTGATATTGGATTGCAAGAGCGCACCCTGTGGAGTAGATCTTCTGATGCCCCCCTGGCCATTTGCTGCCGCTCCTGTCTCTCCATTTCCAGCTGCTCCTCACTCACAGGTACCTCCCTGCTTTGAAGTAAGCAGCGAGCGCGCAAACTGCCTTCTTCAGGCCGGCTCCTAAAGAAGCAAACTGTTTGTGTTTGTTACCCCTGGCAGCCACCCCTGGCAGCCACACAGGACGCTCAAGATCTGTTCTTCAACGTTCTTTCTACATGCTGCAAGGATTTGCACATATTAGCTAAAACACGAGAGACCGTCATATGAGTGCCATACATTCATACCGGGCAGTCACACAGATTGCATAAGTGCTATTTTCCTGGGATGGTGCAAGGCTCTCCACGGATTGACCATAGCATGAGAGTCTGCCATATGAGTGCAGATATCTACACCTGAAAGGGGGAGTGACCTGGGGCTTGAAGCGAGCAGCACGAGGGGATGGCGGAGGGGAGGGAGTGGGTGGAGGCAGAGGGGGACCCTGCACGGCGTGCCTGCAGGTTTGCGTTACCAAGATCTTTGTAAATGAGCAAGTCACTAGCATCACATTTGCAAGCAGGCTCAGCATATGCCAATTGACCTGTAAAATGCTAGACCAAAATGTGCAAGAGCGCGTGCATGTGCACGCATGCGCATGAACACCTAACCATCCACCTACCCATCAACCACCCCCTCACCCCACACACAAATGCACAAACACTACAAACATGATGGCAAACAGGAGAATCCTTGCAGGAAACCTTTTTAAATATGGCAGGTCCACACCAAATTTCAGAAGCCCTGGGCTGTTATGTTGAGCAACAGACTACGGATCTGACCTATACAAACAAACAATCTAAATGGATTCTCCTCCTCTGCTCATGCAGCCATCCAGAAGAAGTCACTCATTGACCCTCTGCAATCCATACAAAGCCCTGCAACACACCAGAACAGCACACCTGTACAGGTCCCGCAGCTCCTCGCTCAGGCAGGCTCCTGCTCCTGGCTGCGCCCCTTGCTCATCACTGACAAGCACCCATGCAGACAAGCCAGCCAGGGCTTGAGCCGCATGGGCTCGCTGCAGACGCGTTAGCTTGGCCCCTGCTGCCACTGTCTTTGTTGCTTCTTCCTACACACACATACACATACACACACCACACCACAAACACGCGCGTGCACACACACACACACACACACACACACAAAGCAGGTGAATGGCTCGCAGCCATATAGTGAGCGCCCCAGTGCTTCTTGGGGCCCTTTCCTTCTCCTCTTCCCATGCAATATCTGAGGCAAGCCTGGCAAGGGAGCAATGACTGGTATGAAAAGCTGGGCTTGGGTGGGGCATTAAGGCTTGGTTTACTTGCCCTTGCAAAAGGTACTGATAAAAATGTACATGGGCTGGGCCTACAATGAATCTTCTTCATTTGAAAGGTACATTAGCAGGCATGGAACGAGATCCACTGAAATGTCCCTTTTTCTACTCCACAGCCAATGTATGGAAAGGCATCAGAGATGTCCACATGTTTTACAGCTTGCTAGTTAGGGAACCTTTCCTACATGCACGCGGC
Source organism: Dunaliella primolecta (assembly GCA_914767535.2). NCBI lineage: Eukaryota > Viridiplantae > Chlorophyta > Chlorophyceae > Chlamydomonadales > Dunaliellaceae > Dunaliella > Dunaliella primolecta. The sequence goes on along the minus strand of OU611754.1, from coordinate 6,517,976 downwards.
CTCTTGAGGTGGGCGCATTCTTCTCCTTTTGTTTCTTTTTCACCGTGGTGACCTTGCAGAGCATGCAGGCACCCATCTCTCCTCTCCCTTATTTCTACTTACAGCACAGAGTGATCACCTCTGGGAATAGCTCCATGGGCACCTCAGTGGTGTGCAGCAAGGGCTGTGAGGGCGTAAGGAGCTCGATCACCTTGCCTCCTTGGACTGCTGTGTCCACAGCTGACATTGCAAGCCGTGGATCAAGGGCAGACATAGCTGCAGGAGGCACTGGGACTGGGGTGGAGAGGTGGGTGCCTGGCTTGGGCTGCGTAAGAAGGTAAGCACACGTGTAAGTTTTAGTAAGCGTTCAAGGATGCCATTGTGTCAGTTTATTGCACGTGTGCTCGTGAAGGCTCCTTTGAGAAGGTAACAAAAGCCTACAGCGGAACAGGCGGTGGACAAACCCACGCGCACACTCAAGCTGTCAAGTTAGGTGTGATCTTGAGCACCAGCCCCAGGGATGCGCAGGCACCTGTTGCCCTCCTGCCTCTCTCACACACTGAAACAAGCAAACATGGCTCGGATGATTTGCACAACAGAGAACATGGCTCTGATGATCTACACAACAAAGAACATGGCTCGGATGATCTGCACAGCAGACATGGTGTTGGTCATCAGCCAGACACGGTGTTGATGATCAGGGAGCAGCACTTACATCATATTGTGGTCATACGGTCTTTGCACCAATGGGGCGGCCCCCTTTCCTTAATTCATGTGGGGAGTGTTTTCACTGCCTATGTAGTTCTTGTTTTTGTTTACTACATCATATCACAGAGGTCTTAGCTTGGGCATATCCAGCTCCAAACCACAGTAACTCGCAAAAGCATGTAATGGACCTCACCAGGCGCTTGTGGACAACGGGGGCCCGATCATTCGTCCACACTTGGTACACTTGTTTCCGAATGACAGTTGTCAGCGTGTCAACACCATCTTTCTGCAAGGCATGCATTGCATGTGTGTATGCGTGTGCACGCGCGCCATTTTACATGTAAAAGCACAGCCCATGGCGTGCATGCCATCTATACCCAGTTGGTATTCCTCAGGATGCTACACAGCCCAAAGCGGACTCAGAAAACCAGCTTGGAGGGATCAGCCTTTTGCCAACTTTTAAGACCACGAGTGAAGAGGTGCAAGAGGTTCATTGATCACAAGTGAAGAACAAGTGAAGATGCACATTGATCTTCGAATGAAGGCACTATAGTATACATTGGTCACAAGGGAAGAGGCGCATTAATTTAAAGGGGCACACTGATCACGATTAGAGAGGTACATGTATCACAAGTGCAAAGGTGAAGAGGCGCATCGATCTCTAGAGATGCTAACTGAGGATAAGTTGAAATCATGACGGGCAAGCAGTGCTTTGCTCCTGACAGCTGGCTTGCCAAAATGAGAAAGGGAAGAGGCAATGCGGGGTGGCAGCAGATGAATGATTTAGGGAGGCAAAGCAGTAGACCTGGCTTCCTACCAAAAAAGACACTTCATAGGTAGGAGAGTAGGCATTGAGCATCGACAAGGCAAAATACGGGCATTTTTTCAATGATGTAGCCTTCTTCCCTGTTTGTGATTATCCTGCCTCGAACAACAGCCAGGGAGGCAAATTACACTGTGCTCTTAACATTATGAGTGAAAGTGCATATACTGAGCAGCTCTTGTGTTGATCAGTTGGACCTCTGCTGCAAGGAGCAAGAACATACATGCATGAGTTCGCGAGATCCTTACATGCATGCACATTCCAAGCGGCTCCTGAGCTGATCCTTTGACCCCTTGCAACGCCTGAAGATGCATGCACCTCTTAAGCATCCTCATAGCGCACCAGCACCACTTTTATCCGGCAAACTTAAGCAGGTGCGTTGCCAACCTTGGGTGCTGCAGTATTAACCAACCTAAAGCGGATGCATAAGCACTAAACTTGAGTGGTTGCAGAGTTTGTCTTGAGCGCGTGCAGCACCACTAACCTGGAGCGGGCCATACGCACCACCCTTGCACAGGCGTGTTACAGGAGCACTAACCTTCAGCGGGTGCAGTGCCATCCCAAAGGGTCCCTTCCCTGTTGCCCGCCGCACACGCTCCCTCTCCCGCTTCCCCTCTGCACGGTGCTTGGCCTCTGCGCCTGCCACTGCTGCAGCATGTGCTACTGCCGCCTCTGCTGCCAGCTCTGCTCCCTCTTGGGATGGCTGCATTGCCTCAGGCACCTCCAGCATGCCTGGCTCCATTTCTTCTGTGCTCGCCTCTGCAACTTCCTCACTCCTGCTGCGCTTGCCCAGGACCGTGGCCCCCCTCAGCCTCGGAGCCTCCACACCTCCCTCAGCATCCTCCTCATAGGCGGCCTGGTCGCCCGCAGCGTACGCATATGTGGCTTCATTGTCGTGATCCGGTACTGCAGCAACAGAGGGGCATGCCAGCTGTAAAACAAGCTTAGCTTATATGAAGCAGCTCTGCAGTTCTATCAGGAGAGACCAGGGCGCAGGGGGCATTTATAGTGCTCTGTGCACCAACTCTTGCGTGCAACATATAACTATGCAGTGTGTGCTTGCAAGTTCTTGCACTGAGGAAAGAAAAAGGCAAGAAAAGAGCATGCCAGCAAAAAAGGCCGCAAGCGTGAAGCACTTGCACTTGTACTGAGGAATTCTGCACACCATTTTTGCCTTGCATTTCATCTAACCTTCACATTTAAAATGTTTGAAGCTTCTTTGCTGGTCCGCTAGCATAAGGCCTAGTGGAGCAGCAATCCTCCACTAGCATGAACCAGCAACCAGAAGGGTTGTCAAGATGTGGCCTGATTGCACTTGCTATCCAACACAGACATACACACATGCACACACATGCGCACACAAAAGCTAACACACACAGACCCAATCGGACACAAACTCGCACATGCGCACACACACATACACACACTCGCATACACACACACCTGGCCCATACACAAAAGGCACCAGCTCCTCAGAAGACACAGCCTCCTTGCGTGCGGCAGCAACATCAGCAGCACCAGCTGTGCTCACAGAGGGAGATACTAGACCATACGTAGGACCATAGGCTTTTTGAGCAAGGCCCTCCTCAAAAGTTGGGTAGGGGGGCAGGGTGATTTGGGTGCCTGGAGAGACCTCCACAGTGTGTGGCAGAGCCATCTGTGCAGGCATTGTGAGATTTGAGGACGGGTTTCAGGTGCTTGCGCTTTCAATCTCACAGTGTGTATGTGTGTGTGTGTGCGCGTGGTGGAAATACGTCTAATAGCATGCGCTCACAGCATTTCATGGACATATAACCTGCCAAATAGATTCAGCAAGCACTCCTACGAGTGTACACATGCAAATAATTCCAAATTGCAAAGTAGGAATCAAAAGGGACATACAAGCTGACATAAAGCTGAGGGCATATCTGAACATCAAACAGGTGAAGGACTTGCCAATTTGGCTTTTTGGCTGGCACAATCTTCCCTTCTCCTTTCTTTGCCAACAAGTGCACAGCAGCTGCGGTTCTCACCTCCTCTGGCACACCAAATAGCGTACGGCGCTCTGTGTGGTGATGGTGACTGCTCCGCTCAAGCTGCCCTTGACGTTGATAATGGCTGCTGGAGGTTGTGGTGGTCGTTTTGGTCAGAGGAGGCGGCAGTAAGGGTCCACGCAGGGGGCGGTTGGGAGCACCTGAATTGTGAGAAAAGGAAGAGAGAGTCTACGCCAGGCAATCAAGCTGATGTCAACTTGGGAAAACAAGAAAGAAAGGGCTGTCAAAGAAAAGGGATCAGGTGAATTGTTGGATGCAGGACCTCCTCGCACGGGGCGGCTGTGTGCACCTACAGAAATTAAAAAGAACAAAAAAGTCCACACCAACCAAAAGGCTGCATGCATCAAGGGTGAACCTACATTGTGAGCCAATGTCAGTTTTCATTCAAACTGGAAATGGAAGCAAGAAAGAAAAAGAGGGAGGCCGAATAAGAGATCAGGTAAATTGTTGGGTGCAGGAACTCAGGTCAGTGGATGCTGGCACAGACAATGAACACAACAGGGATGCACAGACCATGACCTTCGACAAGTAGAAAGTAAATTGTAAATGCAGGAAAACGATTGTACGATGACAAAAACATTGCAGCAATTTGAGTGCTTGTTTTGTTGGAAATCTGAAGGGAACGGCATCCTTGGCCAGTCTGTGCACAAGGAACAAAGTGACCACAGAATGAAATGCACAATCAAGGGGCTAAAGAGGTTCACAAAGCACAGGCACAGACGTTGTGCTTCAGTATTACGCCGCTTGACCAAGGCAGCAAAAAGAAAAAATCAAAACAGTGCATCAGTCCAAACATGATAAACTCTTCACGTGGGGGAATTAACCTCCCTTGAAGTGAACCTGAGAGGAACATGCAAAGTAACAAGCACACTCTGAAACCATAACCTGGCATTGGGGCCCCAAACAGGGGCCATATAGGAGGGACAACAGGAACAACTCCAGATCTATCTGGAGCCTTCATCAGTCTACCAGTATGGTCCTAAAACAATCCACGCAACATTGCATATTTTTGTGGATAATCATTACCTGGTGTTGGGGCCCCAAACAGGGGCTGCGTAGGTGGCATAGCTGAACCACTCCCTTCATTGGCTAAGGAAGAAAATGCACCTATAGGGCTGAATTCTAATATAACTACCTGGCGTTGAGGCTCCAAACAGAGGCTGTGTGGGTGGTATGGCAGGTGTGCGCAAGTCCCTAGGCAGTAGGGGCTCCGGAGCAAGCATGAACTCTGCCAATTCCGGGCCTGCAGCCTCATCAAAGACCTCGTCACCCTGAGAAGGAGGCCAGAGGAAAGGCTGATCGATGCACAGACTTCAAGCTTGTTTAAAGAGCAAGAAAAGGTGTCAAGTATGCAGCAGCATGTTCATTTGTGAGGCTCAGTCACTACAGTTTCACAAAATGCATCTTAATATGAAAGAGGAGCAACCTAAAACTGGGCCAAAACTTGGTGGGAGCAGGAAAAATGCTAGCAAGACCTGAGAAGCTGCTTCATTTTCACGTCGCAGCGAGCCCTGAGTTGTCAATTGTTGGGGGATAGGGTGTATGCCAGTGTGAAGTCACTAATGCATGAATGTGCGCATGATATTATGGGTAAAATAGAAGAGCTCACACACACAACAATTTGATCACTCCAGCTCCTATGCTCCAGCACACACGGAATCCAACACTAAAAGCAAGCAAAAAATTGATCTGTACACTTTTGTGACTCTGTATTGCAGTGTAGCATAGCCTTCTGTGAACTGACCTCCAAGTCTTCTCCAATGGGCTGAGATGGTTGCTCTTTGGGAATGGCCTGAAGCAGAGGCTGAGAGGGCTGCACATTCAAATGAAAGGGGAGTAGCACATGCCGGCCAACTCTGCATCTGAGATGCTCTGCATGTAGCTTTAAGCATACAAGCTTATAAGCTTGTTAATTAGCAAGCTCATCCCAACTTTGCTCCTGGCATTGCCATCGCACAACAAAGAGCATGAGCCTTTTGTGCTGCTGTACTCAGACAAGTCCATTTACCCCTGGCTCTTTTCATCCAGATTTTTGAGCTGCTTGTGTGTGTAAGGCAAGCAGGGAGCATGCGGATGCAACGTCATCAATGACACTTATTCAATGCCAAGGAGCTGTAAGCCCTCTGCTTACACAAGCACAGAATGCACCATCAAGTGACACCTTGCCAAGTGAGCAAAATCAAAATAAGCAGGCTTGCCTCCCACTGAATGGTGGGTCACTCACAGGGCCGCCTGCAGAGGTTGAGGCATCCCCAGCTGCACTAGCAGAGGGGACCTGTGTGGATCCCAGGGGTGCTGCCGTGCGGGGGTAAGGGGGGAACTCGAGCAAGAAGTCCTGCATACAAAGCGTTCATGCATCCAGTTCAATAAGTGTTGCAAGCCTCCAGAGCTTAGATGGAAGCCTTAAGTGTCAAGCTCTAAGCCACCAGAGGGCAAGAGCAAATGGTAATTTACTTGGATGCTTCACAATGAGCTGAAGAAGGCCCCCCATGGCCAAGACTTGCCACGAGGCCTTACAGTGTGACTGGCAACCAACCTTTCAAAGACGCAGCAAGTCCGCTACAGGAAAAGCATCGGCGGATCTGTGCCTGGTAATGTGTGCAGAGTCTATACTACAGATACTTGTTTTACAGCAAAGCAATGCTGACCAAGAATGCTGAGCAGGGCAGGAACTCTCGGTAGGATCCCATTGCCTGCCTGGTGCACAATTTCTGGTTGCACCCAACAAACACATTTTGTTCCCTTGCTCCAGCAAACCCAACAAATACGAAGCACAATGTCCACAGTGTACCTCAAACTCAGGCAGCGTGATGTCTATGTCATGCAGGTCCACATGCTTCTCTTCCAGCGTCTTTGCCTGTCCAGCCGCCTCCTCTGCCTTCCTGCGCTTCCTGCCAGCCAGGCCTCGCCGTGAAGGGGGAGGTGCTTCAGCCCCTGCCGCTTCAGAGGCAATGCCCAAAGCATGCAGTGTATGTGTTGCATCCTGCCAGGTGCACAGGCAGGGATGCTGCACTCAATATTTTCAGAAAAGAAAGGAAAAAGGAAGAGCTACACAGTTTGTGAAAATAATCCCCACATTAATTAGGGGAAAAGGGTACCTAGGGCCGAGGCACAGCAAAATAAGGAATAAGCAAAAAAGTAAGTGGATCATGCCACAGGCAAGGCAGATCAAGGTAAGGCAGGGGGACTTAAGGCAGTGGATCATGCACAGGCAAGGCATAGGTAAGGTGAGGCAGACCAAGGTAAGGTAGAGGAACTCTAGGCAGTGGATCATGCCACAGGCAAGGCAGATCAAAGTAAGGTAGGGGAATGTAAGGCAGAGGATCACGCCACTGGTGAGGCAGAGGTAAGGTGAGGCAGAGGTGAGGTGAGACCAAGGTAAGGTAGAGGACGAGGGCAGTGGATCATGCCACAGGTGAGGCAGAAGATCACGCCTGTGGCAGGTCCACATTCAATTAAACATCTCTTTCAGCCACGAAGGAACCTTGGATTAGAGACCTGAGCCTGACAACAGGCAGGCACATTGCACTGCCCTCTCACAGAGCATCACTCGTTTTGGCCTAAAACCAAGCCCAACCAAGGCATCCTGCAGGGGGAAATAGGGCTTATCCCTGCCTCAAACACAATCCTCCATTGCGTTGCATTTCCTGCTGCAGTATCCCACCCCATAGCCATAAATTGTACATTTTGAGGGTGATGGATATCCTTGCTCTCCTTGAGAGCAGATAACATCAATAGCAGATAAAGACTGCCCAGTCCAAAGCTAGCTGCGTCAAGCATCAAAGGAACGCTCCCTTGCTAGCCACCCTCTTACCTCTTGCAGGTAAACAAGCATCCTTGCGTGCACCCGCACCATGCCAAACAGCAGCTGGCTGGGAAGCCTTAACGCCATCATGATGAGGGGTGGCTCTGCATTGAAGAAAATCAAGCTTTGTTTCTTTTTTAGGTTCAACAAGCACAATTACAACTCGCTAGGCCAAGATTAATCTTACCACCCATGAAAAACACATGGCGGAGACCGCATAGAGCTTGTAACTCCTGGTGCAACCCACAACCAGCAAGCTCGCGTGTGCTCTCGTTTGTGTTTTGCTCAAGTTAAACCGTTTAGTACAGGCTAAATCATGCTTGTTAAAGCTCAACAGAGAGGGCTGCAGCCTTCGCTCCTGCACCTGGATGAATGAACTTTTAAGGGAAGGTATAGGCAAGGAGAGCACGTTCACAGCGAGCTTGAATTCCAGGTTCGGTTCTACCGCAATTTCTCAAGAACCTAAGGCTTTGAATGCTGCATGTGATTTGTTTTCTTCCTCCCCATACGGTACTATCCAGTAAGCGCTGTAGCTTAAAGCCTGGTGCATACTGCCACACAGTATGGTGCATGCTGATCAGGGCTTGGCAGCAAAAGACGCACGAGAATGTTATTGGAGGAGAGCAGTTTGCCCAGGAGCGTCTGTTCAAGCAATTCTGCCTGCCTGACCATGGTGACCTGCGTTAAGGCCCATTGACCAATTGCAAGGTTTGAATTTCGAGGCATGGCAGTCGTACATCGACCACCCACCATCTGGGAGCGGTCCTGTCTCCTCAGGACCCTTGGCCTTCCTCTGCTTTTTTGCTGAGGGCACCAATCCCTGCAGCGTGGCTGCCACTGTGCCCCAGTCCTTGCCAGTAAGCAGATCCATGAGGGCGTCAGCGCACTGGTCAGAGAATAGACAGTGGCAAACCTTTTTACTCCTGAGGCGCCTCTTAGCAGGAGCATTTCGCGCAGCGTGCACAGCACATATCATGGTATCATGGCGTGCAAAATGGTAAATTGACATTTTTGGTCCCTTCCCCCTTGTACCCCTTCACTGTCCTCTCCCTGGTCCAAAATGCAACCGTACAGTGTCTCATACCATCTGGATGTCAGCACGTGCTCGCGCGTGAATGCCTCGGCATAAAGGACGTGACATACGCCCTGCTCACCTCTGCAATCTTGTCTCCTGCCTGGACCACATCATGCTTCTTGAGGTCATGCCTCTTCAGTGAAGGCAGGTATGCCGCTTGCCAGAACGTACGAAGCGTGGGGTTAGACAGAAGCTGCCGTGAGTAGAACGACATTTTGAAGATCAAAATTTAAAAATTGAAGTCTTATTACTTCCATCTCGTGTCTCCACTATTGGTTTTTTCCAGAGCAGCAAAGAACCCCAAAAATATATAGAAATTTAATAAATATCTTCAATATGTTATCTTTATTTACATCATGGAACAATATGTGCCAAGGTATTTTCAAGGACGAGACTGTGCGCCTCATGACGTTCAGGAAATGTGAAATAGCATTACAGGATCTTGCCTATGTAATTGTCATGGCAAAGCACGAGAAGACCGAAGCAAGCGGTACGTTTGCCGATGCCAAAATGGCAGTGCAAGCAGAAGGATTCCCCTCTCCCTAAACCCCTCCTTCTACCGACTCTCTGCAAGGTTAAGCTGGTTCCACGAAATGAGCATCACAACACACACACGCACGTGAGCGTGCGCACATTCACACAGAAGTCCGGGTGCTGCTTCTATCTCCATCTAGATCTGCTCTTGAATGACAGGTTCCCACCTATATGGTTATCTTTTCTGCAGGCATAGATACATGAACAATCCTTGCATGAGGCCTCTGCTGCTACAATGGCTTTGCAGGCTTTCACTGAAGGTTTCAGTCTTCTCTACAGACTTAGCCAAGCAGGAAAATAAGACGGCTGCTGTTAACAGGTACCTGTTGGCGAGCAAAAATGGTAAAATGGTGAATCCTTTAATGGCTTCTCAACAGGTTGAAAAAAATTCTGACCAAATCCAAAAAAAACTCTGTATTGGAGCCTTAGAACGTGTAAATGCTAAATACCAGCCCTCCCTCAAAGATGGTAACCTGACTGATACTGGAATCCCTAGCGCTGGCCCAGGAGGAAACCCCCTTGACAATACAATCTGGCTGGCTCGGGAAGAGACAGATTCTAGGCCATACCAATCCCACCCTTCTTCTCTTCGTCTAAGGCACCTCCCAGACCTTGAAAATGCTCTGAAATCCCATATGCATGTTAAGCACAAGCTGGGCTATGCTGATCGGAACACAGGCTACTGTACCTATTACCAGAGCTTGCTGCCTCATGTAAACAAAAGCATGAGCAATGCCTTTTGGAATATGCCCAGTCTCTCAATTCGAATGAAACGCACTGTCTTCCAATACCGCACAGGCACCCTATACAATCAGAAACATGCAGTCCGATATAAAAGATCCACTAGCCTTACATGCCCCCTACCTGATTGCCATCACATGGATAGCGCTCTCCACATCCTATCTGGCTGCCAATGCCCCGTCATGCGTAACATGGTAACTGAGCGTCACAACATTGCTTGCAGGATGATTTTGAAACTGGTCAGTGAAGGCTCTTATGGGGCCAATCTTGTGCTGTTGGATGCGGGCAGCACAAACCGTTTGGCCCAGCACGACCTGCAAGTCCCTGAGCAAATCTCTAATCGTGCTGTGCCTTCCTACCTCTTCAAACCCATGATTCCTATTCAAACCAGATGCAACTCCAGCCGCCCTGATGCGATTTTGGTCACTCCTCACCCCACTAACCCAAACAGGCCACCTACTCCACCCTCACACAGAGAACTGCGCAGTATGGGGAGTAACACAACTCCAGCCCGTCATATCCACTTGATAGAAATTAAAAACTGTGAAGATACGAGACCTAGTGCCCAGCTAGAAGCCTCACAGCAACAACACAGCGAACTGTGCAAACAACTCCAAGGTGCAGAGATTACTATCCACCCAATCCTCCTGGGTGTGGGTGGAACCATTTACACTGCCCATACCCTTGATCAATTCAAACAATTAGGGATTGACTCACAGAGATCTGAAATCCTTGTAAGAGAACTCCATGCCCATTCTGTACAATTTGCGCACAAACAAAGGTTCTGGTATACCTCTACCAGACGTGCCATTGAAAATAAAAACACTCATCATAACACTGGTGCCCTGGAGCAGCGTGCTGCCAGAAACCCACCCGATCCACATTAACTCCCCTCTCATCTTCTGGTGAGGGAGACTCACGGCTCTTTGAGCCAGTGTGTCTCTCTTTCCTTAATTGATGTAGGGAAAGTTTTCTCTGCCTACGTAACTTTTTCTTAGAACGTCTGTGTTGTTCTGCTTGAAAGTAAGAGCGTGCCAGGTTATGAAACATTGCATTAAGGGAGTGTGGTGAATTGTGAAGCTGCTCCTCAATGCATTACAGATGTCTACACAGGCCCAAGATAGGAACCATTACATACTTGCCCTGTGCCTCGGTAGCTTGCCTGAAGCGTGTGTCATTGAGACATAGGATTCAAACCCTGCGAAAGATTACTTTGAACACGCCTACCGCATCCATAAAGGAGTCGTCATCGTAAAACCAATCTCCGAGATGAGTCAGTTGGCTCTCATACGGAAGAGGGGGGCCCATACTGGGAACATGATGTTGGAGAGCATGTCCAGGGCTTAGGGGTGGGTCTTAAGCTTGCTGGACAGGGCCTGCCTGGCAATCGTGTCGCAGGTCCCAGGTGGAGGGGGCCAATTTGCTGGAGTAGACTTCTGTGCTTGCTCTTCCTCTTGGTCTGTGTGGAGGGGTCCTGTCTTTCACGACAGGTGGCCTTTCCTTAATGCACGCGGCCAGACTTGGGCTGCGTAATCTGATCTTTTCTTTCTGTATAGGTAGACTTGTACACAGGTGTTCCTACATGGAGGTTGCCTTGAGCTAAATTTGCCAATTCTTCCGCTGAATTCAAAACTATTGAGCTATCATCTTTGAGAAGCAATGCCCTCGACCTGTAGAGCATGGTCTGCAGATTGCTTGGAGTGTTTGCTGAAAGCATAAGTCATGAGCGTAAAGCAGCTGTGCGAGATGGAAGTTAAGTTGGTGAATTGGGCATGGCTATTCTTGATCCTTTGCTTCTGAATTGAGTCATTGCAGGCCTTGAAAGAGGGCAGGGCAGGATGGGATCCTCCAACAACATAATTATGCTCCTCAACACAAACCACAGTCAAACAAGGAAATGATGTTATGAGGGGGTTGCGCGTGGTGAGGGCTGGGGAGAGGCACTTTCAGAATCAGAAAGCAAGGGTGCTGCTTGCTGCCGCCACTGCTGCACCTGTCGTGCAGTTACACCTTCCTCCATGGCCCCCCCAACGCCTCCACCCTCTTTTTCTTTCTCACGCCTGGAAGGCGACCGCTGCTTCCTAGGAGAACGTGCTGCTACACCCTCTGGACTCGTATCCACCCGGCGCTCCCCAGGCCGAGCTGCGGCTTGTCCAAATGTCCCTACTCCAGGGCCTGCTTCACCTACCACCCTGTGATCCAGTGCCAGCAGTGGAGGTGGTGGTAGATATGAACCAACCTGAGAAAACTGTTGAAGGCACGCAAGGAGTCGTGCTCACCGAATATGAGTGCTGATGTATAAGTATGATTTTGTGCTGCCAACCAAACGTGCCATCCATACAAGCCAGGCCTATAGCTGGACCTGCATTGAATCTTGCTCAACGTGTGTGCTTGAGCGTGCGTGCATCATGTTTGCAACATTGCGCGTAAACACGCCCACACACACACACACACGTTAGCGCATGTGTGCGCTCTGCACACCTCACCTGTGTCCGCGTATCCCTCCAGGCCCTCCACTGGTGTAGCCAGCCAGTGCCCTCTGCCTGCCAGTCGTGACAGGGGCTGCAGATTTTGGTCGATGCTGGGGGTCTACTGGGGCGCCACTTGGCCAAGCATACTCCACTGCCCCATCAGTCTCTCCTGCTGCACGTGTGCAGGTTAGAAGGTCAACAGTGTTTTCTCTCATTGCCGTATAATCAGCAGCTCCTACTGCACTGGTTTCAAGGTCGACAGACAAATATCAGCCAAGCATACTCTCCTCTGCCGCATGAGCAGTTGCTGCTGTATATGCACAGGTTACAGCGATCTCAGCCACGCACTCCTACTCCTCCTGCACTGCCACACCAGCATTAGCATCAGCTGCTCTCGCCCAAGTGACTTGTTGAACAACAAAGGATAGCCTCCAGCCACGATGCCTGCCGGCTGGTTGTACACATGCTGTGTGCATGCCATTTTGATCCCCAGTGGGCCTCAGCCAGGCTTAGCTGTCCCAGCCTAGCATGCCCACCACACATGCCAGGCCTGGATGCGTCTCGTTGGTGCTTGTCTCGTGCAGCAGAAGCTTTGCTGTTCCAGCCTAGCCTACGAACCACACTTACCAGGCCCAGATGCGCCTCGTCGATGCGTGCCGCGAGCAGAGGCAGAGGCAGGCCGCCGCTGCTGCTGCTGCGGCTGTGCATCTGGATGCCGCTGTTGATGCGCAGACGCACGTGCGCGCGTGCGCGGAGCCTGCAGGCCTCCGCTCACGTGCCTGGCATGGAAGCACAGGAGCAAGCTGGTGTGCACGCATGTGTGTGAGTGTATGCAAAGGCACTGTTGCGTGCCTGGCATAGAAACACAAGAGCAAGCTGGTGTGCACGCATGTGTGTGAGTGAATGCAAAGGCACTGTTCATGCCATGCATGATCAGTGCAGCTCCTATGCTACGAGGCAATGAGGCTTCAACCTACCGAAACAGCTCATGTGAAGCGTCACCACTTCTCTGTATAGCATTATTAACTGCACGTTCTGGACACCATTGGTGTTTCCCTGGACTTTTAAGATTGTGGCTTAAATCCTTTACGAGTAGGCAGCGCATATGCTTCCGTCCATGCTTCTGCCTGTACACGAGGCACTGGCGGCTGGACCTCTGGAGAGCATGCTTCAGGACCTTGTTGCAAACACTTTGGGTTGGCCAATGCCATACACATATTCTGTACATATATGCCATATATTCCAGGTTCTTGGCAGGATTAATGTGAAATATATGGCATTAACACCGTGTAGAAACTAGATCACCGTGAACAAGTAACGTTTTTGGCCCTGCACGGTGATTGCGTGCACGTAACATACATAATTATTGTGGCGCTGCGTGGTTGTGCATGGTTGAGTAAGTCAATATTTGGGACAGCGAGAGTGGTCAGGAGCCGCCCCCCCGGCAGCAGCCCCCCTCGCAGCTGCTCCCCCAATGCCAGCTGCTCCTTTGGACGGTATCAGCAGGGCATAGGCACGTTTTGCAGACCGATGCAAACAGTAACAGGAAGCCAAGTGGTGGCTCATTTGAGAGGCATGGATGAGGATGAGGTGGCTCCCACAAAGCTCGTGCAGTACCTTGCGCAGGTGCCAGTGGGGCAGCAACTGCCAGTGCAACTTTTGGCAACAGATGAAGGGTGCATGGGAAAATGATGTAGGGGAGCAGGAGCAATTTGCAATACTCGAAAGGTCAGAGCTTACAGATAAGCAGCTTGCTGGAAAAATGCGGCTGCAGGCCAGGTTTTACACTGAGGCAGCCCACACTGGCAAGACTTGTTTCAGCGGGGCAAGCCAATACAATCAAGGGTCGCACTTGCAGCGTAGAAACAGCAATGGAAGCAGCAGTGAGGAAGGCAGCAGCGGAAAAAAAGGCAGCAGCAGCAGCGATAGGGAGGGGGGTTGCAGCAGCAGCAGCAGTAGCAGCAGCAGCAGCAGTGATGGCAAAGAGGGGAGCAGTGGGGAAGCGGCGGTGATGAAGAGTGAAGAATGGGAGGGGAGGACAAGGAATGGGTGGAGCGGGCGCGAGGATAACAAATTGCTTGCCTCCAAGTTGACAGGCGCTGCTCAAGACACGTGTTCAACTGAACCTTTATAATTGATGCTCTTGTGCTTTTGAGATCAAAGGCCCCTGCATGGTTGGTGCGCAATTGTGTATTAAGAGTATATTTTGGGCTGCGCGGTTGCAAAACTAATCAGTTCTTGGGGGGGATGTGGGACAGAGGGGGGTCACAACTGATAAAGTGACTGCCAACCTTATCTGGACCTGCTGGAGCTTGTAGGGCACGGTATTTTGATGCAGGTTCGTTTTCCAGTGCCTTTGGAACAATCCTCATCAAAAGTTTGGGGGAAGGTGCCTCCATGTGCGTGTGACGGTGAGAGGAAGAGGGAACACTGCTCACGGAGTTGTGGGAATTGGGACAACTGGCCTACATCATAAGACCTGAGCATGCAGATGTGTTAAAAGTGTTTAAGTCACTGCGGAAGTCAGGCATGTGGGAGGCGAGGAAGGGTGTTCTGAGCAAAGTGCACAAGTGGCTATTTAGACTGATAGTTTGAATGCTGCTCTTAGCCGCTCTCTTAGCATCCAGGTTCACGGCCAGGCTGTTCTTGCATGAACTCAAGTGTTTCATTATATCATCAGAAAGTATGTCTATAAGGTTACAACTGCACAAAGTGCGAATGGGGTCAAACGTGAGGGTACAGAGGGCCTACTTAGCAGCTTGTGGCTGAAAACCTTAATTGTGAAGTCTTAAAACCTCCAAGCACAAGACCCCCAGCAAGACCCTGTAAAACCATCTATAAAGCCAGGTCCGCAGCGGTCAGGATACCAGGTACTCATGCTGTTTTGTTACCTGCGTGGCTTAAAAGAACATTTGCATCATTAAGTTTGGCAGCACTCAATGTTTTCAAAACGTCCCACCTGATCTTGATCTGGACATATCTCAGAAACGTTTGGACATCCCAGGACCAAAAGTCCGCCCAGCCATGCTATGCCCAGAAATGAGGAGTTCTTGCCCCAAAGGAAATCAAGGAAACTAAGTATGCAGAGTAGTTAGGAATGAAACATATGGCAATTTTGCATAAGAAAGCAATGATGAGGCGTTGTAGGTGAGCCAGGGACACTTTCTGAGGCATATAAGGCCAAATTTGGCCAGCTTGGTATAATGGATGCCAAAACACACGTTTTGACTCAAACCTGCCCCATCTTTTGGCTCTCAGGTAGGTTTGGGTCAAACCTGATCCATCGGAGTGAAAAAATGGGGGGAAACGAACTTTGGTCCCCAAGCACTTTGAGCACGAGCCCATCTCCCAGGCAAAACTGGTGAAAACTAGAAACCAGGCAAGCGTGGGTTTGGCCACGACCTCTGAGTATGAAGACTTGCTCAGCATATTTCCTGGGTATGCCATGCCAAGTTTGGGGGCCCAGATAAGCAGGGAATGGCTCCCGGAGAGCAGTGGCATCTGGGCGTTTGACCAAAACATCAGGCTCTGGCCGGCTCACCTGAGCGTATGCTCACTTGAGAGAGGCATGCACTTGCACCTCAAGATGAATTTAGGCCTGATATTTTTACATGTGAGGGCTCTGGCACCGAAAGCCTGTTTTTTTCATCCTTCATTTTCTTCACCCGGGCAAAACTGTCACGACGCCAGGTGGTATAGTGGTTGCTCTGTGATCCTAACTTGCCATTTCCCTTCCAAGAATGGGCAATTTCTTGGACCCCCGAACCAGCCCCTCGGGACTCCCAGAAAATGCTCCTGATAATTGCTCAGCCATCGCTGCTGGTCAGGCAAGCTGGGCGATGACTCCTTGGAGACCCCATTTTGGCAGGCGCTTTGCCTGATTTCTGGCCCCACACCCTAGACCCCCCCGGCACAAACTGAGTATGCAAAGTTGCTCAGAAGTGTCCAGAGAAAGGTCCTGAATACTCAAATTTTGTTGGTCTCACTGGGGAATCAACTCAAACCAATGTGGCTGGGCTGACCAAAAGTTTTAGGAAAATACCCTCTTTGCTCTGACAAACTTTGTTCCTGAGATATCCATACATTTCCGAGATTTAGCCTCAGGAAGTCCCACACATTGGTGACACCCCTCTGGGCGTGGGATGGTTCCATCTCTACATGGTGTATGGAATGGGCCAAGTTTTACAAATACTAAAAGGCCATAGTCTGCATTAAACAAAACAAATGTGTGTAGGAAAAATGCCACACACCAGTATGCAAAGCCACCCCCAGCCCTCGGAGGGGGCGAGCGGCCCCTGCCTTCACTGCTTTCGCCTCCACGGGTGCTGCCTGTGGGTGACTGGGCCCTGTAAAATGGAGCACAGCTACGTCCAGGAGAGGAGGGGCCTGAGCCTGCAAGTCATGCAAGGACGGACAATTGTGGTCAGGACAAAGTGGCGGCAAGGCAAATGCAAAGGGCTTTTTCCTCCTCCTGCTCTTGCCAGCAAACGCAGGAAGGTCGCTCCTGCTGGAGAAGGGCGAATGCACGGATTAACGGAAGCAAACTCCATGCCGTGACTGTTTGTTTGCGCAAGCATATTGAGTCCAGTGCAAAAGTGTGCGAGGGTGACATTATGGCTTTATAAATAACCTAAAAGTAATAATAAATAATCATTACTACTTATAGGTTAATTGTCTTGTTTTTGGCAGGGCTAGCAAAGAAATTTATAAAAAAATATTGTTATTCCTTCAAATAAAAAAAAATTATTGGGTACCAATCGGCAGCTGAGTCCTGCATACCCTTGTAGTCTTGGGTTTTTGAATCAGAGCTTTTGGTTAGGTATAGCAAACGTTCAATTTATACTGATAGTGTAATACTTGTGGTTTTTAGGATACCTGTATGCACAAAATCATTGCATGGATATGGACCTATGTAAACTCGTGCACATGTTACAAGTGCTCCCTGGGCACTCAAATTGTAAGCACTTTCGTTTTCAAGCAGTGTAATGCGTTTCCGATGGATCCACGGAAGTAATCTTGGTACTGGAAGATATTGATCAAGTCACCCCTTTCAAGGCGAATAGAAAGAGCTGCTCCAGGGTGATAAAGAGAGAAACATCAGAGATACACGTCATAACAACGTAAATAATCTACATACAGTCCCAAAATCGCATCAAATCTAGACCCATCTTTGAACAAAAAGCACCGGCACAAGATTCCTTTTGATTCCTTCATCCCCCTTCTCTCTTTTCAACCTTAAAAGATTGATGTGGAAGCATGGACAACTACCTGGAGAGCGAGAGCGTTGTCGAGACTGGTGGCCTGAGCTACTGGCACGTGAACGTGGTGGCGGAGAGTAGGGGTTGGCCCTGTGTGTGTGTGTGTGTGTGTGTGTGCAAAGAGTACCCCATACCTTCCAATCCCTGACTCCTAAAATCGAGTGCACTTGGATTTTCCCTTGCAAAAACACAACTCCTCAAAACTGTCAAAACTGAGCAATCATATGCCTAAAGGCTTTACTTCTGTGCAATCTGTTCTTTACAGTTGCTATATCCAAGTTTGCAAATGTTCCCTTCCCCTTGAGACCAACATCTCGCCCCCAACGCTTCAGCAGCATTCTGGGTGGATGCTCAAAGCAATCCTGTTTTACAATCCATCCGTGCAACCTGCCCAAACAAGGCAATGCAAGCTCATTTTGAATTTCTGTATCTTTATCGGGCCAACCTACTTGAACTGCTTCAGGCTCTCCTTTTCGCTGTTCATCTGCGCAATCTGGCGCTGCTCCATGGCAATGCGCCGCGCATCAATGTCCCCCAGTAGCCGCGCGAAGAAATTATCCTGTGGGGCATTTCAAACAGAGCAGGCGTGTTATATACATATCTTTTTTGCAAACATGGTTACATGAACCCTCAAGAGGCAGGGGGGTCTATTTGCACGTCAAAAGCTCTTAGCATTTCATTTTTTTGTTCACCTTTCTTTGGACATTCTGATCCTTGCTGCAATCCATAAGCAGCCATGCTTGCAAATATCCCTTCTGATTGCAGAGATTTCATGCCAGAGGGGTCTAGATGACTGCCCTGCCTCTCTTCTGGAATTCAAGGTGCTCTCCACCTCAAGATAAAGAAAGGGAAAAAGGTCCCCAAGCGAAAAGAAGGCGCCAGGGAAAGCCAGAAGGGTTGCGGCAGGCCTCACTTGCACACAAGAACGTAACACAGAAATTGCGTTTCCTGATTTACCCGACAAACCAGCAAAAGCTCCATGCATCACTGACAAGCAGGCCAGACCAGAACAAAAACCCACATGTCACATGCAACCTTCCCGCAACATGCCTCCCCACTTCTTAGGACTTGTGGTGCGCACCCTGTATCAATGGGAAAAATTACTCCCATGGCAGCAGACAAACGCTCACCTGCTCATGCGGGGTGATCACGCGCTGCCTGCTCCTCTTCTCTTCATCCAAGGCAAGCAAGGCGTTGGCCATCTTCCTGCAGGAAATGCACATTTGGACACGCCTTAAGCACTGCAAGTGAGTTGAAGTGATCTGGACATGTGGGAAGCTGAAATGACGCAATCTTGGCTTGTGCTGCCTGCACATCAAATACTCTTCACACTCATCATGATAGAAAAGGCTGTTAACAAGAAGGCTGCTGCTGCAAATCAACCGATGAAGGGCAACAAGGGGAAAACAAAGCGCTGTCCGACTAGCAAGTTGCTGTGTCACTCACTTTTCCCGCTCATTGGTCTTGGCATCTGTAGACTCCACAAACTTCATGGTCATGATAGCCCTGTCAGTCAATACGATAGACCGCTATAGGCTTGGGCACCATGAGGGAGGAGCCGAAACTGATCGGTGCACAAAAACAAAATGCAGGCAGAACTGATGCACACATGTAGGGTTGTCCAATGCAGGGCAAGGCAAGACGATTGAATAACAATGGTTAACATTGACTGAATAACAATGACTGAATAACAGTTCATGCACACATGTCAGGAGAGCACAGAGCAGCGTCTATGAAGACACAAGATTGGTTGATCGGATGTCACACCCCTGAAGCTGCCAAGTGCAAGGATCTTGCACCAGCACCCACACACCTGAACACCCTGACCTTCTTGAGCTTCAGCGCCTTGATCTCTGCTCTCCTTCTCTCTGCAGCCTGGTTCTCATCATCGTCCCACCTCTTTTGGCCAGGGCCGTCAGCGTCAACATCATAGCGCTGCAACACAAACCACGCAACATTAAACATTTACCCCACCCCATGCAGCTAGATCACCTTAGCTCAGCCTCACATATGCTGCGTCAGAAATAACAATGATCCATCTTACATGATTCAGCTCTGATGCATCAGTTTGTGGCAGCGGTCGTCTGTTTAAGAATTGCAGCAGCAAGCATAGCTAGCTGCATTGAATTGCTCTGTGCCCGCATGATGCATGAACACGACGCATGAACACGATGCTAGAAATGCTCTGTGCCCACACGACGCATGAACACAATGCAAGAAATGCTTTGTGCCCACACGACGCATGAACACGACGCGTGAACACGATGCAAGAAATGCTCTGTGCCCACACGACGCATGAACACGATGCAAGAAATGCTCTGTGCCCACACAATGCATGAACACGACACGTGAACACGATGCAAGGAATGCTCTGTGCCCACACGATGCATGAACACGATGCAAGGAATGCGCTGTGCCCACACAATGCATGAACACAATGTATGAACATGACGCAAGAAATGCTCTGTGCCCACACAATGCATGAACACGATGCAAGAAATGCTCTGTGCCCACACGATGCACGATCCTTTTTATGTCCAAACAATGCATCATTCTGGAGGCAAGCATCGTATTGCTGCCAGACAGGGCAAACGAAAGCACCAAGGAATGTCAGAGCTGCTCTGCGGGCTGAAGGTCCTCAAAGCCGAAGGAACAAAGGAAACCGTGGGAGCTGAGTCTCGCCGCGTGTAAAGGGTTACAGATCATTGGAGGACGCAAGCCACCCGGATGAGATCCACATGCACTTGCTGAGGGACAAGCTTTTCCCTCAGCTGACCTCTTGCGTACGGGGAAAGGCAAGCATCACACTTACTTCCAGTTGCAGCCCGGCTATACCTTCATCTTGGTCAGCCCCACCGTTCTGCAGGATGCACCACACATAACACAAGTTAGGTCACACTATCTGCAAAGCAGTGTGATTAGATGCAAGTCCCGTGGACAAGCAGGGGGCATGAAATTGCAAAACACACGCAACAAGCATCCCACCCCCCACCCCCCCCCCCTCTCTCTCTCTCTCTCTCTCTCTGTGCTCTGCGTCACTTCAAGAAGAGGTCTCAGAGATGAGGTACGCAAACCCCCCTTCAGGTGAGGAGAAACCACGAGGAGGAACCACAAATGAGGAGCTATAAAATTAATGACGAGGCTGCTCTAGCTTGCAGCACAAGCAACAGCTAGTCAAAAATATCATCATCAACTCATCAGCAGCAGCATCTGCCATTGAGCGTGGCATCCAAAAGAGATTGGAGATGGTTGAAATTACAGGTTGTGGTTTCAGTGCACACATAAGCACTTATAAGCGCACAGCCACAAATGCTTCTTTGAAGCTTACCTGGTCCTCGCTCCCTTCATCGATGCCTGAGGGGTGCATCCTCAGGAACTTCTTCAGCTCAGATGATGGCAGCTGCCCCAGTAAATTGCAGCAGTAGGGCAGGTAGTTGTGGGCCAACAGCTGCGGGCCAAGGGAAAGGGTAACAAGGGTCACAAGGGAGGATGAGTTATCAGTCGAAACGCCTGACCGCTAGACCTGATAAGAGGAAACAGGGCCACGTGCTGCACTTCAAGGGAGAGGCAGCAAGCGCACCAGCAGGTTCCTGACACATAAATTCTTGGCATCAAACTGGGCATCGAACGATCTGCTAGTGCTGCAAGCAGGCTCTCAACATGCGTGGCAGTGGGCACAGTAGGAGGTGCTCGAGCTAGCTTTGAAGGTCTGAATGAAGGGCAGTGGGCACAGTAGGAAGTGCTTGAGCTAGCTTTGAAGGTCTGAATGAAGGGCAGTGGGCACAGTAGGAGGTGCTCGAGCTAGCTTTGAAGGTCTGAATGGAGGGCAGTGGGCAACAGGAATGTGTACCTTTTAAGGATACAAGCATAGAGTAAGGGAGATAAGTTTTGTCAAGGATGTAAAGATGAGTTCGGTATCATTAGGAGAGCAAACAAGGATCACTCTCGGACTACAAATGGCTTCAGAGTCAATAGAAAGGGATCACTCTTAGACTTCAAAGGGCTTCAGATTCAATAGAAAACGTATCCTGCAGGCATCTGTTTGCCCATAAGTACTTTCCACAGATCAAGAAGCACCAACTCCTGGTAAGCGCATCCATGGAGCCGGAAGAGGCACAGTTTTGTTTGCTTCTTTATCCTCAAAGAGCAGCTAAATGTGCTTGCAACTCCCAGGACAGGACATGGCGCACTGTGTGCAAAGCTGGCAGAGCAGGCACTCTAGATGATGGTTGAAAATGGAATCCGGCTCAAACCTTCAAGAGTATTTTGCATGCCTTATATCCCCCCCCCCTCTCTCTCTCAGACACACACACACACAACAAACAAATATCATCATAGATACATGGTGGGCCAAGCCGCCTTCTCGCCAAACATGCAAAACCACCCATCCACTGGCATAAAGAGGCCAATGAAAAGAGCTCAGCTCACAAAGTTTGTGCTTTGCCAACACTGTGCTGGTTCTTGCTCGGCTCTTCATCATCGGCCTCTCACCATCATATCTTGAGAAAAGGAAAGAGGAGAGATCACACAGTCCAAACCTGGCTGTGGACATCAAGCAAAGGCTCCCTGATTTGAGAGCTTGCTCAACCCCTCACAAGATTTTATAGAGAAAAGGAAAAGGGGCATTGAAGGAAAGCTCTCTGACTCAAAAGCCAGATTCCTCACATAGAGTGAGACACACTGTTTGGCACCTCTCTGGTGTTTGCTCAGCCCTCACCAGATCTTCCACCTCCCATCCAGGCTGGTCAGCGTGCTCCCAGTCAACATCATCCACCTCATCAATGTTGGGCATCCTCTGCAGCAACACACGGACGTGATCAAAGGGTCAGCTCTCTTGAAGCTTAGCACTTCACAGGGCTGCATCTGCTTACGTGCTGCCTGCTTACATGCTGCCTGCGTGAGGGCACTTTTGCAATGAAAATATCCACTTGCGTGGACACACACACAAGAGAGCCAAGATTTGCATCCAGTCACTCCTAACAAATCTAGATGGCACTTGAAACATGCCCTCCTTTGCCCTCAAGCCATCCTCCCCAAAGCAGGACCCTGTCACCACTGAAGTATGCACTCCCCCAGCAAGCAATACGCCATATTGCAAGCACTGTTGACCACACCCCGACATGGAGCGCAAGGTCTGCCACCTGAGCTCTCCCACCCCTTCCAACTTTCCCTTTCTCTTCGCAGTGATTGATCTGGGCAGCCTTCCTGGCAAGATTACCAGAAATGGCAAAAAATGCCTTTGCCCCTGATTTACCTCAAAGGCCTGAACCTTACTGCCCATGCTTCCATAGAGCTGACCCTGATGTCAACCCTGACACAGAGATGTCACCCTGGGTCTTACTGCCCACCTTCCACATCGTTGACCCCCTGATGTTAACATCCCCTCTTCCCCCTCTATTGTGATCCACCTGGGCAGCCTTCATGGCAGCGTTGTGTTGCTTCCGCCTGTCCCTCTCCCACTGCCTGTTGAGCCGCTCACGCAGTCTGTCCAGCTCCATCTCTTGCAAGTATGACAGGCCATCCTCCCTGTCATACAAGAGGCGGGCAAGTTGGCCTGGCCAAGCTTGAGAAGGGATGCTTCAGTTGCAGGAATTTTTGGTGTGCAGTGCTCTGAAAAGGGGAGCTGACAAGGTAGAAGAGGATGCGGTGCAGTCTTCTCAGCGTCGTGTTGGACGAGGGAGGTCAGCTTCAGTGGCAAGACATGACCGGCCTGCAACAATCCAGAGTGCCACATGCAGACGGACACAACCAGGTCATGCATCCGCAGCATACAATTGAAGCGCCATCATTCAATCGAAAAATCAATTGTATGGATTTGCTCACCTCCATTCAGGGGCATCAAAATCAATGGGCGGAGGGGGCTCAATGTCCATAGAGAACCCTTTGACCTGCACAACATGATCCATGTGCCAGCACAAAATCAAAAACTGCACACGTTCCTCTCAGCAAGTTACCGCATCCAGCATCTGGACAGGGAGGCGCTGGCAAGAGGCTTTCATCCAGGCATACATCTGTCATGGACTAGGAGTGGCACCCATCCATCATGGGACCGGGTACGGGGTAAAAAGATGGAGCTCACCATTACGACCCTCATTTAGAGAAACACACCTACACAGATCACAAGTGAAATTTAGAGCGCATAAAGCCCTTGCCCCCAAACACCTACAGTCGCAACTGGGTCACCTTTGTTGCACGGGAGACAAAAGTCTTCTTGCACCCCTCCCCAGATCCATCACCAATGGATGCAAACGATTGTACACGACGCAACCACTGCAAAGCACTGATATTGGTAAGGCTTTCATGCACCTCTTCCAGAGGGTTTGAATGCGTGTATCGTACGGCCTCTGCAAATCACTGACCTTTGTCAGCCTCTGCTGCACCTCTTTGGCTGCTGGGTCTTTGGGGTGGAGTTTGCTGAGCTTCCTGCGTGCACCAAGGGCACATACCACTTTTGGTCATAATTAGGTTGAGTGCTGCTTTACCGTCTCTTTACAGTGTGCACATTGCAAATCCTTCCTTTATCTCTTTCCTTCCCTATTCTGGGGTCCATGGCAGTGTGCTCAAAGTCGTTTCTTCCTCCTTATTCCTCTCACTTTTTGGTAACATGACAGTGTGCTTGTACGTTCATCCATCTAAACCTCTGCTGCCTTCTGCTGGTCAGGGTCAGCGTTCTTTCTGTGCCTTCTGCTGGTCAGTCTCACTCCTCGTGTCCTTCCTTCTGCTGGTTAGCATTCTTTAAGGATTTTTGCTACTCGCAGTGCTTTATTTCTGGACGAAAAAGGACGAGAGAATGACTTTAAACAAAGTCCATTGCAAGATGTACATGCACAAGACTGATTGACACAGAGAGGCAGCAACCGACTTGGGATACAGAGCAGGAAAAATGCCCGCCTTCCTCAGTGTCCTGGTTGGCAATCATCTTGTTTCACATATCTAAGCCTTATACTTACAAATTGAGGTCCCGGACAAGCTCTGCTTTGTAAGCTTTGGCCTGCTTTGTCATGTCAATCTGCAATCAAGAGCAAGTAATGGTACGGAGGATTGATTTTTCAAATGCGTCCTGCAATGTCGACACACAGTACAATCAAAAAAGGCCACACTGTAACTCAGCCATGTGAAGCTCTGCTGAATGCTTAAACTCACTGCTGCCTGCACTTTCTGCGCACTTGCAGCAAGTCGACAACTTGGCACACTCACATGCTGATCCTTGCGCCCAGCAATGGCTAGGGCTCGTCGCAGAAGCCTGAAGCGAGATGCATGATTGTGCATCTGGTCAGTGTTTGTTTTCATGAATTGCAGTACAAGCCATTCACCTAAGGAGTGATTGTTTTTTACAAGTGGGGGGCTTGCTGAAGAAGCCTGAAGTATGTCACATGTTGGTGAATATAATGTCAGAATAAGCCGTTGTGGATTGCAGCACATCATTTTTCTGTGAAGTTGACATCTCAAATGAGTGAGGGGCTTGCCACAGAAGCCTGCACCATGACGCACATGAATGTAATTATTTTCAAATTTGAGCGTTGAGACGTGCAGCACAAGACTTTGTTTAACGCATCTTCAAAATTTTAATGAATGCAAGCTGCATAGAGACAGCCCGCAACATATCACAAATTTGTGGACAAGACAATTGAGAAGTTTGCCGTCATGAGCACTTAAGATCAGCATGCATACATTTACACGATCACATTTAGCTTCAAGTCTGCAGGAAAGTTGCAAAAGCAGTGCCAAAAGGGTGTTTTTGAACTTGCTTGCGCATCACCCTCAAATTTTGAATTGTTGGAGCTTAGAATCACAATCTATGAAGCATGGAAGGTGATGGGAACCAAACCAATGACACCCTTGCTTTGCATATTAACCTGCTCAACGGCTTTTGCCTTACATCAAAAGTGCTGAAAATACTGTGATCTGGAGCTTAAATCTCAGGTGCATCTATAATGAAGAAAAGGGTGCCATTGTTCTGAGACCATAAGACACATGCAGACGCACACACTTACACACTTGAACGTGCACACACACACAGACGCAAACACACTCACTTGTTGATAAGCTCTCCGGTCTTTTCAGGTGGAGGTTTGTCAGAAGCGCCCTCTGGCTCAAGGGCAAAGTGCCAACCTAGAAGCTGGAAAAATTGATCTGCCTGCACATTTGTGCGTGGGTAAAATGATGCATTATGAGTGACTCAGATGCACTGTTCTCTACTTGGGTTCTCTCTCTCTCTCTCTCTCTCTCTCTCTCTCTCTCATCAGGCTTCTGATTTTTGAAGAGCATTTTGGACCGCTTGAGCACATGCGTAGTATATAATGTGCATGAATGTGTAGTTGCATTTATCTAACGAGTGTGCTGTAAGCAAAACAGCCACAACACCTGTGCTTGAAGCACAAGCGTTACCTACTCAACCCGGCTAAGGCCTCTGCCTCGTTTGCATTGGAAATGATGCACCTTACAAAGTCCTATATTTAATGGCAAATGATTTATAACTCATTTTGCAGAGTGCATGCTCACCCTCACAGCTTCAATCAATGTACCAGGAAAAGTACACCAGGGAAAGCACAGCCGCATGATTCTAGGCTGGTGCTCATGTCGATGGATGCTCACATCTTGGCTGCAGCAATTGCCATCGGCTGGTTTTTATTCCTTGGCTGCGCTGCATGCTGCTAGGCTGGCGATCATGTTTATGAATGCTTTTACCTTGGCCGCATCCCTCTCCAGTGCAGACCTGCTCTGATCTTCATGTGACCGTCCTGCCTCGATGTTAGCATCACCAAACCCCATTTTCTGCATTCAAGAGGAATGAGGGTGTCTTGTCACTCTGTGTGTGTGCTTACCTGCACGAATGTGCACCTGCAGGAAAGTCAGACTTGCCAAAATGAGGCTGCAGGACAAGCCATTGCTGACTGGTCTTACAGCTTGTCCGAGCCCAATTTCCTGTGGCTCCTTGAAATTCAGGATCCGCCTACTTCCCAACAACATCTGCAACTAGAGGCACATCTATTGCACCCAACATCTCGGCAGCTCCATCGTTTCATTGCCTAAAGCGCCCACTCTGCGGAACAGGCTCATGGGTTGCACTGTCAGCCACACACTCTTCAATACCATCAGCAGTGGCGCATGTAAACTTAAAGCGTATGGTATATAGTTGACCTGCAAGTATATTGCATTGCCCAGTGTGCTCACCTTGCGGAACGGGCCCATGCACTTTACTGCCAGCCCCTCTTCGATGAACCATGGTATATCTTCATTTTATTGCACAGTACGCTTGCCTGGCGGAACAGGCCCATGCGCTGCACTACCAGCCCCTCTGCTTTGATGAACCATGGTATATACACATCCTCATTGCATTGCCCAGTGCGCTCACCTTTCGAAACAGGCCCATGCGCTGCACTGCCAGACCCTCTGCCTTGATGCCACGCTCCAGGATACCATTCGAGATCCAAGGGCCGTAGGGTAGCTTGTTCTGGCCTGCAGTCCCCATTATTTGAAGCAGCAAATTATCAAGTTAAAAAAGCTGGTGCGAGCAGCGACAATTTGTTAAAACGACGGAGACCTTGAGGCACCAAAGCTTAGGCCTGCAGGCGAGCATGGATTTAAGCAGGCAGCACAGAATAAGATGTCGTCGGTGCAAGTAGGAGTGACATGATGCATGATGCAGTGCCTGATATTTTAGGGTCATGAAGCAGCTGGCAATGGCCTGCAGATCCAAACAACAATTTTTTTGCCTACCTAGATGACAACAATCTCAGGATTGCATGTTCAAAAAGGTCTGGCGGGACCAGGTACATCCACGTCCTCAACCCAGGAAGCGCTCATTGTTTCCATGTCCCCTCGTCAAGAAACAGCCTCGTCTCAGCAATCCAGATCCAACTCAAGCTACGCACACCTGGTCGGTCCTGGCTACAATGTATCCACCATAGATTCACCCAACAGACCAGGCAAAGCCCCACACCTGATTTTTGGTCTTTCTTTTTGGTCTTGCTGGCTTCTTTGCCTCGCTCCTCATCATCAGAGCTGTCACCATCACCCGACTTGGCCTTTCTCCGTCCATACCTGCTCAGAAGCCACAAGCTGACATCACTAAAATACGATACACAGTACACTTGAGTATGGGCAGCCTGCAAATTGCTTTCACCAACTGCATGGTGTTTGCTGCTCATTGCTGTGTCTCAAGCTGACAAACAAACACGCGCGCACAAGCACATGCATATACACAGCAGCAGCGCAGACTCCATTACAGGTTCTGGGTCAGCACAGCAGGAGCACCCATGCAGCACTTGACCTGTCAAATCAACTATAGAGAGCGCTTTTGCAAAGCTGCACGGTGCAAGAATGCGCTGGTTACATGTCAAGCTATGTTCACTCTAAGATCTGACACACTCACCCTCGGCCCACAAATTCCGCCATCTTGATGATCCCAGCTGCAGCCTTCACTTTCTGGAACTTGCGCTTCATGATCAGGTCTGCCACTGGATTGGTGTTGCCGTCGTCCTTCTTCTGCAGCAGGCCAGAAACAAACACACACACAAGTCAAGAAAAAACAATTGGAGACCAAAAGGTGGCATCTTGGGTGACATCATGCTCCTTTTCTAATAGGTATCTTCTGGGGGATTCAAACAGGCATAGCAGAACCCTTGGGATGTCTGCACACCGTTCCATAATGCACGAGGAACGAGTAATGCCATAGTCCAGATTTGGGAACCATGAATCTTACGTTCTTTCGACCACAGGCATTCTCAGCAAGATAAAGACAGACAATATGCATGCTGAACACCATGTGGCCAGGCGAGCTGACTCACAGCAAAACATAAATGCTATGCTCTTTTTCATGGCTTAAGTAGTCTCTCAATGCACACAGAGGAGGCAAAGCGCACCGTGGGCTTTGCCAGGAGAGCCAGCTTGAGCTTCGCTTTGTCCAGCTCCGTCAGGTTTTCATAGCCTTTCATCCCAGCAAGCCGCTTCAGCATGGGAGGTGGCACCAAGTCCCCTTTAGGTGTCTGTGTCGGCAGGGCAAGTGCAAAGAATAGCAACCTCTTAGCGGGATCATGTGTTGGTGGTGTGGCAGCACCCCCCCCAGTTTGTGCTGCTGGTGCCTACTGAAGAGCAAGTTGACTAAACTTTTAAGGTACATGCAGGTCAACAGTGGATGTGTGCCCGGGAGAGCATCATGCTCAATCCTCAACTGCTTTAAACTCAAGAGAAGAGCTTGTAGTTGTGTCAAAGCAAATAAAGCAGGCAGGCTGAGCACAAATGGTTCACCTTGTTCATGTTCAGATCGAAGTTGTTCTCCCGGAAGAAGGCATGGATGCTCATGGGAAAAGCTCCAATGACCTGCAGCACAATAAATATTTTGAGACACCAGACGAGTCAATGAATGAGTCATCAATTTGCGTCTCAATAACTTTAGGGTGAAGCCCTTGGACTGTTTTTGATCAGTGTCTGCAGCAAAGTTGATACAAGATGCTTTTCTCTTTCAAGCTCAAGAAAGGCTAACCTGCAGGTGATCACTGATCTCAAGTAAGTCTGCACCACCATTGTGAATTCCCCTCCGCAGCAACATGTCATGCCAGCGTGCACGTGCCTACTTATCAGATTTAATATATATTTGAGGAGTTATTTTAGTTAGAAGAAACCCAGGAGTTGATCATCCTGGTGACTTAGCAAAAAAAGGTTGACGACCGTCCTTCTTATGAAAGACAGCCTTAGAAGTTTGTCCCTGAGGCAACAGCACAATACTCTAGAGCAGCCTGGCAGAACCTAAAACAGCAAAATCGTATTCCCTACGGCAAGCGAACACGTCATATTGCATGCAGGGTAAGCTCACCTCATTCTTGGGGGTGAGAAGGGCATCTATGAAGTCGTCAATGGTCTCCAGCAATTCAGGGTACGGGAAGCGGGTCTCTCTGGCGTTTGTGCCAGGGGAGGGCCCCAGACGCTGGTTACACTGCCACCTGGTGGTGGTAGTGGTAGTGGTGCTGGTGGTGGATTGTGTGTGTGTGTATGTGTGTGTTGTGCCAGCGGAGTGCCCCAGATGTGTTTGTGCTATCTGTGTCTGTGTGCATTTGTGCCAGCGAGGGGGACCAGACGCTGGGTAAACTGCCATCTGGTGTGTGTGTGTGTGTGTGTGTGTGTGTGTGTGTGTGTGTGTGTGTGTGCGCGCGCGCGCGTGCGCGCAGCCGCCCGCGCGCCCATGCGCCCATGAGTACCTTATGCACTTTGTGCACAAAGTGCATGAGTTAGCTTTGCATGAAAAGCGGTATAATGTGGTCTAACTACACTAAACTGCTTATCATGCAAAGCTACCTTCAAAAACGAATAGAGCGCCTCAGATTACCATTCTAGCTTGCTCACACCATCAGCGTGCCTTTGGAGGTCCAGGTGCAGACATGAATGACAGGGGAGGAGACTCTTTATTTTTGTGAAAGACGTGCAGGTGCCATATGATGTGCAGTGCCCTGGCAGGCACACGTCCCTCGTGCGGAAGCTGCTTGGCAAGCCACTGACGCCCACACCTCGGAAAACCCGACTGCACCTACTTGGTGAACATGCGCTCCAGAAACCTGACGCTTTTGGTGATGTCGTGCGCCCCCTTGTCCACAACTTGGTCTTCCTGTGTGGGCCATGGGAGCATATGCTGCCTCATTCTCAATTCAACACACAATGCCTTCAAACACAGCACTGCATGCTCAGGTGTGCTACCCAGGGGAGTGAACATGCTTTTCAAAGATTTCACATTTTCAGGCAAATGCAGTTAAGTTGAAGCTTGCAACCGCAAGCAGCTGCATGACCGCCTCCCAGGGGACAGCACACAGAAGGCGGACAGATCACAGAGGCACATCGGCTTTGGAAAGTCTAGGCAGGGCGGACCCTGCTTGCACAAACACACACAGCGCAAGGCAGCAAACGTATGGTTGCCCTGAGGCTAGCAAACGAGACGGGCTGACAGTGATAATTTGTGTCTAGGACTGCCAGGAGCTGTTACAGTCCACTGCTCTTGAGTTTTGTGCACACTTGAGCATGCGCGCGCGCAAACTCACACACACACACACACACCTGATTTGCGCCCTTGGGCAGCTTGTGCTTGTTACCGATGCCCCCTGGTATCCAGTAGCCTAACTGCCCTTGTGCAGCCTTGGGCCCGGTTTTAGTGTCGGCCATCACATCATTCAGCGCTGCCATGTTCTGCTCTTGCTCAGCCTGATTAAGAGACAGGCATGGTACAAATGGAAAAAGTGTTGACAATGTCAGCACCTTCTTCATTCAACACTACCACGCTGTGCACTTGCTCAGCCTGAAAGGTTCATGGGCACAGAGCTCACACTGTGGTGCGCAGATAGCACTTCCCAGCCGCTTTGGTCATGAGATGGCAGCATGGATAGAGAATAAATTGCAAAGCTTCTAACCTGGATTTCAAATGTGCCTGCCGTCAATTGCAGTACCATTCAACTGTCTAGTAGCATGCAACAATCAGGACATGTAGGCGCAAGGAGAAGCAGATTTTTTAGGACAGCCAGGGATGAGTCACACTTTCCAATGAGAGTGGTGACACAAGCATCGCACAACTTATAAGGACACCCACATCCTTCTCCAGATTGCTGACGGCCTCCTTTTGCTTTTCCTTCTTCTCCGTCTCCTTCTCCATCCTGCAATTGTTTGATGTAGGATTGCAGCGTTTGCCATTGGTCAACGTTTTGGCAACCTGTGCTCTGTCTTAAACCTCCAAGCTAGCACAGCCTATTCCACCTGGTTCCGTGCAGTTAGGCAAGGAGTGGACGTATATTCCCAAACACACTGGCACAGCCTGGGCATGCATTAATCTCAGCACACTGACACAACCTGTACATACACAGGTCACAGCGCACTGACACACAGCCTAGCCATGCGCACGTCGCGGAGTGTGCAAGCTCTGGCTGCTCTTTACAAGGCAGAGCGGACCTTTGGAAGCACGCATGATGGGTGTGATGCACTCTGTGGGTGCGCAATATGCATTCTAACCATTTCCTTTCCTTGAGCATGCCTCACATAAAGCAACAGGGACAGTCATTTGCAGGGCTCTTGGCTCTTAACACACTGTAGGTGCACACCCTGCGGATGCACATGCATTGCAGGCCTCTTGGCTCAAACTGACACAGCTGGACATGCGCAGGCTGCCGACTGTGCAAGCTCTGGCTCTTCTTTAACAAGGCAGGTAAAAGCAAAGACAGCCTGTGCTTTTCTTTTCTCTAATCGGATGTGGGTGTTTGCATGCGAAAGGGGACTATAACTTATACGTAGTATAAGGCATTCAGGCGTGAGCATATGCTCCTCATGGCATATGGTGCGAGGCTAACTTGGCCTGTGTGCCATTCAACAATGATGAAAAAAATCCAAAGCGTCCTCCTACACTTGGTACATAACACTACAGTTATTCAACCACTGCAAACTAGTCTTTGTGATGCCGACTCGGGGGATGTTAGGGGCTCAATTGTTCAAGCCGTTTGTCCCATGTCTGGATCTGGTCATTCACATGCTGCTGACATTGGCCCTCCACCCACCGTTCCCAGATCTTGGGGAGACTATACACATGCTTCACTCCGTCCCTGACCTCCCGTAAGCCTTTGTCCTGCACCGGGAGTATGGCAGAGACTGCTGTGCTTCAGAATGACAGCAGCAGTTGTGATTCAGAACTGCATCAGGCACTGCGCTTCATGACGCGATCTGACCTCCTGCAGGCCTTTGTCCTGCACCGGGAGTATGGCAGAGGCTGCTGTGCTTCAGAATGGCAGCAGCAGTTGTAATTCAGAGCTGCATCAGGTACTGTGCTTCATGAAGTGATCTGACCTCCTGCAGGCCTTTGTCCTGCATTGAGAGTGTGGCAGAGGCTGCTGTGTTCCAGAGTGACAGCGGTAGTTGTGGTTTCAGAGTTGCAGCAGGCACTGTGCATAGGTGGCAGCGGTTACTGTGTGTTAGAGAGGCAGCGTGTGCTGTGCTCAAGAGTGGCAGCTGCTACTGTGACCAAGAGTAGCAGCGTGTGCTGTGCTCAAGACTGGCAACAGCTGCTATGCTGAGGTGTGGAGGCAGCTGCTGGGCCACTGAGTGGCTACTGTGCCTAGCATGGGCAGCAGCTGCTGTGCTGAGGTGTGGAGGCAGCTGCTGTGCCTACGATTGGAAGCAGGCACTGCATTCGAGCATGGGGCCAGATCATGAACACCCTCTTGAGAAACCCAGTAACATGTCTCTTGGACAGAGAGATGTTTTGGGTGGCTCCAGCTTCCCATACCATAAAGCACAGCTCTGCACCATGCAACAAGGGCAAAACATCGTACAAGCAATTCTAGATGTGCTGCACACATTATGCACCAACACATGTGCGCAAAGGAGGAGACACACTGGTGCTCTTTGATCTTCCACATCACCTCCGCGCCATCCTCCCTTTGTTTGATTATGCTAGGCCTGCAAGAAATGTCCAGCCCATTAAAAGCAAGATTGCTCAGCTTGGAAGCTTCAGGCATTTTACAAGGAGCTCATAGCCCACAACAGTGCATTCAATTTTATGTCAAGAGGGTCTCACCAAAAGGGACCTCAACCAAAACTAGATACAGCACAAAGATCCCCCAAAAAACTATCGAAGCAACTGTTGTTGACACCTCAAGAGCGGCTTCAGTGGAACTGGCAACTAAGCTACAGAGAGCAGGTAGCGCTACTCCTGTGCAGTGCGCACAGAACAGGCTTGCAGGTCACAGCTGCCTGACATCCACCCTCAATACGGGCATCACAGTCCTTATTGGCACTAGCAGGTGTGCCTGCATTACCTTGCACAGGAAATAAGATGTGGAACTCTGCAAGCACACTCACATTGGGCACATCTTTGACATGGGTGACTCGAGGCGTGAAGGTCAGCTCCACCTCAGGGTAATCTCCAGGCTTTGCATAGCGCTCCGGGTGGCGCTCCTCTGTCTGTGCATCAAAGGAATATTGTGGTGTTGCAGACAAGACATTACCTCACCATTTGTGGGCAGGCACGGACTGTTGTGCCTGCATGCTGTAATGGATATATTGTTAAGGGGGTTGGAAGAGCTGATTAATTGGTTGAGCCATGGCAATTCTTGCCTAAGTACAGTTTTTGCCCAAGTAGACCCTAACCCAGCAGGGGCAGTGTGAGCAAGGTGGCGTTGCCGCGCCAGAGCATGCACATTCTGAGACAGCATTAAATGCTTGCTGGGAAGCTGCTTGCATGCGACAGGCTCGATTCCTTCAACGCTCCGCCAAGCCTCCCTACACACACATGAGCTCTTTAAGGAAGGAAAAGCACAGCCTCAGCATGTGTGCGGCGCATGCCAAAGAAAACCATGTGTGCCGACCTACCAAGAAGTTGTTGGGTATCCAAGGAACTGCTGCGTCAGGATCCAATGTAACACCCGTCCTGCAGAGCGCGCAGTACAGACCATTCTGCAATAAGGCTCGGGACACTTATTGCACAGCAAAGGACTGGAAATTGATAATCAGTGGCGCGACAAGAAATAAGCATTCAGAAAATCAAAAGTGGTGATTGACATTACCAACTTATGGTGATTACCATGCTTTGGAGAGCAATACTCAGGATGTCCATCACCATGACCCCATTCACACAAAATAATGGCACTTGCACAGCTAGCACTAGATAGCTACAAAATGTGCTTCGTGCACAAGGGAAAATCCACACTGTTCAAACTGCACGAAGATCAACTAGGTGGTTGGTGGGTGACGAGTCCACACGAAAAGGAGCCTCGAGCATGACGCACTTGCGCTCGGATGCCTTGTACTCAGCCTCCACCACAGCCAGCTGCCCCCTCAGCCGGCGGACCTCCTCATCTGTCAAGCCCTTGTTGTGAGATAGCTGCTCAATCAGCCTGCAGACGATGGCGTGACATGTCAGACATGCCACGTTGCTTGGGGATCAACATGCTCAATCAATCATCAGTGCTCAATAAGACGTAAAGAGCATCCTGGTTG
This sequence comes from Dunaliella primolecta, assembly GCA_914767535.2. NCBI lineage: Eukaryota > Viridiplantae > Chlorophyta > Chlorophyceae > Chlamydomonadales > Dunaliellaceae > Dunaliella > Dunaliella primolecta. The sequence goes on along the minus strand of OU611754.1, from coordinate 6,483,587 downwards.
TGGGGCAGCTGCTTGATCAGCCTGCAGGAGGTGTGGCGTGCAATGCTACGACCGGCATGCTTTTGTACAACATTTGCCCTCTGTCAGGTATGTGTGCCAAACCTCGCCGTGGGACAGCTGCTTAGTCAATCTCCAGAGTTGATGGGTGGCATGCATCTTTTAAACATGCAGAATAGGCAGGGTTGGCAAATTCTGCATACATGTGCAGTAAATCTCCGCTTTTTTGCAGAGAAGTTGCGAAATGTATGGCGCTTTTGCATATGTGTAACACAAAATATATATGTGCAATCGGGCAACCCTAGAGAGTGGATTGAGTCTGGGCTGTAATTGTTTAACCCTAAATGACAAAAAAATAGATGTGTATTGGCCAACCCTAAGAATGGAGAGTGGATCGAGGCTGGATGTCTGGCTGCCCGCATCATTCTTCAGCACATTGTTTCTAAAGAAGCAAATGTTCGAGCATGCCCAGTTTGGTAGAAGTATGCGTGACTTGCCATCATGCAGACGCATGTCCATGTTTGGACGCACATGCACCCTAAAAATGCTGATGGTGTAGCAGTTTCTTTAAATAGTTCAGTGTGCTCGATCTTCTGCAGTTTGCACTTGCCGTGTGCACACCTTTGCACTGTACAAGCAGGCAGGTAATAACATTCAAGAGGCACATCTAGTCAGGAAAAAGAGGAAGCAGCATGGAAAACCACAGCATGAAACATCACAGCAGCATGCAACATCACAACTCCGGATAAGAGGTGACCAGCGCGCACAGTGCCATTTTCACTCAAAGGAGTCAGCAACACCAAGATACGCATTGTATAGCGCGAGGGTGTGCACCATTGGAGGCCGCAGCCATGTAACTGAAGGTGTGCGTTATTGGAGGCCACAGCCATGAAACTGAAGGTGCGCGTTATTGGAGGCCACAGCCGTGACGTTGAAGGTTCCTCACCAGAGGAAAAGCAGCAGCACAGCACATCTGCAACCACACGTCTGGTCCGCCTTGTTGACCATGCGATCCAGTTCCTATTCAGCCATGGAATCTTTAACTACTAACTGCACCGTGTATCTGAACTCACGCCTTGGCCTGGTCCGCCTTGTTAGCCATGCATTCCAGTTCGTATTCAGCTATGGAATCTTTAACTACTAACTGCACCATGTATCTGAACTCACGCCTTGGCCTGGGCCGCCTTGTTAGCCATGTGTTCCAGTTCGTACTCAGCCATGGAATCTTTAACTACTAACTGCACCGTGTATCTAAACTCACGCCTTGGCCTGGTCCGCCTTGTTAGCCATGCATTCCAGTTCGTATTCAGCTATGGAATCTTTAACTACTAACTGCACCGTGTATCTGAACTCACACCTTGGCCTGGGCCGCCTTGTTAGCCATGCGTTCCAGTTCGTACTCAGCCATGGAATCTTTAACTACTAACTGCACCGTGTATCTAAACTCACGCCTTGGCCTGGTCCGCCTTGTTAGCCATGCGTTCCAGATCGTAATCAGCCATGGAATCTTTAACTTCTAACTGCACCGTGTATCTAAACTCACGCCTTGGCCTGGGCCGCCTTGTTGGCCATGCGATCCAGCTCGTAATTCAGCTTGTCACGTTGCTCCTTGACAGTCATCTTGCCCTGGGAAAACGAGGACAGAACAGCAGGGTTTGAATCACAGCAGTGTGATGCCTTCAAACATCATGCCGATGGAAATTGTGTATGCTTGGTCAGATAATTTGAGCAGCCTTTGTTGTCAACGGTCAGTGATGCGGGCTTTGCTTCTGCCCTGCGCTTCAGCATCCTTACAGCCAACTAGCAAATAGGTTGAGATTGGCAGCATGGTCCTTTCCATGGTTCATACCGTGGACCATAGCTAGCATCCGGTTCCTTGTTCCTACACAATCCTTGTGACATGGTTCTGAACAAATTCAACCAATATTCCACCTGAAGCGCTTAAATTTAATTAAGACTTTGATTATCGATTGAATACAAGTGGGAATGGATCAAGTAACTCGTCATCTACGCAGGCCCCTAGCTGCAAACCTTGCCTAATATTTACAATGCACACGTGCTATGCACCATCCCTGCACACTCATGCACTCACCCCTGCTGCCAAGGACGTTCAGCACAAATTTTAGCAAGTGAGCAGGCAATGTGACAAGCGGGATCTGTTACCGTAACTACGATACACACACGTGCTCAGGCCCTGAATAGCTGCCTACAGCCAGGATGACATCGGGTGACAAAGAAGCAGGCCATGTGATGAGTGCCAGTAGTGCCCCCTCCCCCTCCCCAATGCCCCCCTGACACCCATACCCACACCCACCTGCGCAGGCCCTAGATAGCCACCGGCGGCTGGGATGACATTTGGCGACGCTGAGGCTGGCATGCGGGGCTGGTGTGGGCTTGCCTCCGGTTTGCCTTTCCTCTTTGTGCTGGCATCCTCGCCCATGGCGTCAGACAGTTGCCTCAGCTCCTGCAGACATGAGTGACGCCCAGCATGGGACTCCTGTGTTAGGAGCTGTGTACATATCATGGCCTCAGACAGCTGCCTCAGCCCCTGCAGACAAGAGTAATGCCCAGCAGGGACATCCTGGCAGAGCTGTGCGTGCGTGCGTGCGTGTGTGTGTGTGTGTGCTCACGCATACAGCTTTTCCCTCAAACAAATGCTCTGGCCAGCCTTCATCGACACCACGCTTTACTGAAGGGCACTGTTTTTGAATCGAGCACTCGTCTGGAGCAGCAGGTGCAATTCCTGTAACCTATATCACTTTTCTGTCCCTCCTTCTCAAAGGAGCCCCCTATGACGTGGCAGAGCCCCCACTCCCTGAGTCCCATGCACAGGCAGTCGCTCACCAGACGCTCAAGCTCACACTGACCATTGTCCCTGCAAATCTTCACACGGTCCACAAGGGCTCTTGATCTGAAAACCAAAGCTGACGGACCCCATGCCAGTTTCATCCATCCTAGGGAACACTGCATAGATGACCGCTAGGCTTTGCAACTTGCTGCGCCCCGGCAACCCACTTGTATCTTCTTTTTGAGGGTCTCCCTGTGTCCTAGAGGCAGGATGTTGAGGCCCTTACGCATCTGCTCATCAGTGAGCTCCATCAACAGCGGCCCATCAATGCTGCAGTCATGTGAGTCAATGCACAGGGATGTGAGTGTGGGGATCATCATCATGAACCTGTTCACCTGTGAGCTCCATCAACAGCGGCCCATCAATGCTGCAGTCATGCGAGTCAATGCACAGGGATTTGAGTGTGGGGATCATCATCATGAACCTGTTCATCTGTGAGCTCCATCAACAACGGCCCATCAATGCTGCAGTCATGCGAGTCAATGCACAGGGGTTTGAGTGTGGGGATCATCATCATGAACCTGCTCACCTGTGAGCTCCATCAACAACGACTATTCAATGCTGCAGTCATGCGAGTCAATGCACAAGGATTTGAGTGTGGGGATCATCATCATGAACCTGTTCACCAGTGAGCTCCATCAACAACGACTATTCAATGCTGCAGTGACAGTCATTGTACAGGGCTTGAGCAAGGCCATCACCAGTGAAGCAAAAGAGTACCAGCATTACCTCGTCTCTCGTACTCAAATGTTTGAGAGCATGCGGCATAATGATAGCTGATGCTCAAATCAAAGGCTTTCCCCCAGGTAGCCAAACTTTTGAGGGTGGAGGTCTAGACACCTGTGCTAACCTTATGGTACAAACTGAAGGATCTCCCCCTACTGACTTCCTGTGTGCAATTCTCGAAAGCTACATCCATGTCAAGGACTGGTGCCGCAGCACCTTTTCAGAAGGCGCATCAAGCTGGGTGCCACATCCCAGCTCCTTTGCCCTTTATGGCTGACTCTTTGCATGACCTTATGAGCACAAATGTGTGAGGAAGGCACTAAGCAGTATCAGATTTGTGCAAGCTTGCTTGCTTGGCAGGCACTCGACATCACCTATTGTGCGCAAAGTTCTTGCGGTAGCAGAGTTCTCAGTAGCAATAAACAGACCTGTTCTTGCTATGTGCTCAACAGCAGATCTCTCGGCTTGCTTTCTCACTTGGGAGGCACTCGGCATCACCTGTTGTGCGCAAACTTTTTGCGGTAGCAGAGGAAGCCAATGGACTCTACCCAGTTGCACACATCAAGTACATCCCACGTGCAGATGTGCCGCTTGCAAGCCTCAGCCACCGCTGCATCGAGACGACCCTGCACAGCCAATATGTGAGGACAACAGCATGTCTCGTTGAAAACAAAATGAACGGAATCATGAGAAGGTGCAACCAAACCTTTTGGCTTTTACATGGTTGCAAAACCAGGCATGCATTTTGAGGAGCCCCGAATGTATATGCCCAAACTTAAGGCAAAAGCATTGCGAATACACCTTTTTGGCTCATGCTGCTAGAACAATTGTATAGTGCACGTTTATAAAAGCATGATACGCTCATCAATCTGTAACATCAGAAACAGGAAAAACAGTTACATTGGGTTATTTAGCAACATACTCATGGGCCATTCATCCACAATCCACCACTTATTGCCTCCTTGCAAAGGCAATTTTATGGACACACACACTTATACACACACACTTACACACACACACATGAGAAAACTACGTAGGCAGTTAGAGCATTCCTTGCATCAATTAAAGAAAAGGAGACACATTGGCTCGAAGAAGACCGTGAGCCTCCCTTACCAGAATAGCCTCACACAGTACATTGGAAAGCAGTGAATCGGCTTGGCTTGTCAAACAAAGCAGGAGATGAGACAAGACAAGAGAGGACAGGACTCCCATGCTGTCATGACATTGGAATCGTGTTAGTAAAAGCTTGCATGTACAATGGATATGAGCAAGCAAAAGCTTGCATGTACACCGGATATGAGGATGCAAGCAAGCACACCTCTGGGCATGAATGCTAGCACAGAGGACGCCATTTCATGCTGGACCCAGTCTTGAAGCCCATCACAAGCATGCCCACCTTCATCGTGTCTTCGAAGTTCTGGCCCTTTTTGCCCTTGACTGCAGCTGAGCTTGGCCGGCTTGGCCTGCTCCTGTGCAATACCAGGGCATATGGTGCGAATGACCTTGTGGGAGACATAGATCTGGAGCTTCATAATCATTGATACAAGTTTGGATTGAGTCCAAGGTCCCACCTTGGACTTAAATAATGCCACACCAGGCCACACTACAAATTTGTCCACGACGCTGCATACTGAAAGGAGGCATATATTAATAGGCGCACACACCTGTGTACATTTGCTTTGATTCCATAGGCACTCAATCTGGATGCAAGCACATATGTGCATGGACATGTAACTCTGCTTGACCTCATGGCAGATCTTGATATCCACCTTTTCAGAACTCATGAAATGCGTGAGCTCATCCTACCTATCTCCATCAGGCACCAGGCAATGCCTTTTCAGTAATGTAATCACCTGGGTGAAAAATCCCCGCTGTACTCGATTGAGGTGCTGCTGTGACCTAGCTTTGTCCCTCCAGGGAAACGAATTGCAAGAGGCGGTACACCATGCCCTTCCTGTAAACCAACGACGCAGGCGGTACACCCTTGAGGCAAGAAACTGGTGTACACCGCCCTCCAAGTAAACCTATCAGGTGGTACACCAGTGAGGCAGTCAACCAACGACGCAGTTCATCATGCCCTTTCCTAAACCAAACGGGCAGGCAGGCCCTGATCACTGTATTAATGACCTTGGCAATGAACACAGTAACATGAGGCATGCGCATGTATGCAGGACAAGCAGTCCTAAACCAAACGGGCAGGCAGGCCCTGATCACTGTATTAATGACCTTGGCAATGAACACATTAACATGAGGCATGCGCATGTATGCAGGACAAGCAGTCCTAAACCAAATGGGCAGGCAGGCCCTGATCACTGTATTAATGACCTTGGCAATGAACACATTAACATGAGGCATGCGCATGTATGCAGGACAAGCAGTAATTTCTAGCCCCTAACCGAGTGGGAAGGCAGGTCTCAGCTGGCCAGGCAGAGTATGCACCTCAGGCTGCCCTGACCAACCTCACCAGCTCCCTTATCAAGCACCAGCTACCATTCTGTGCTCCCACACCAATCTCTCCAGCTACCTGAAGCTCGTGCCTTTTGAACTGCAGCTACCCATGACGACAACGAGCAAGTGAGAGCCTTGGCCTGGCAGCCAATGCAGAAGAGGCACATAAAAGAATTGAAGCTTGTACAACCCTTTGAGTACCTGATAGCTTGAGCAAGGAAAGCCCTGCCCACTCTCAAGCATGCAAACACCCATACTCACGTGGGAGGATAATCCATCTTCATCTGTGTACCCATACTCATCGTCAGAGTCATCTCGGATGGGGCGGAGGGGGCGCTCTGTTCCAGGGTACTGCGTGCAGGCGGCATTGGGGCGGTGCGCCATGAGGATTCAGAAGCCACACTTTGTGGAGTGTGGATTGCCACATTTCAGTTCTGGTCGTTTCCATGAACAACCCCCCGAACAGGCAGCATTGGGTCTGTCAGTTATAAAAATCAGATCAGGATGCCTCACAGGTTGTTAAAAAAATACAAGATGGTTTGCAAGGACTTAAAAGATGGCACCAGAATCCTGTTTGCACATGGGGCGCAACGGCAGAGGGACAAGCGGGCATGCTGTGCCTGCTTGCCCGAAGCAGACGAGATGGGCTACATCATGGGCCCACATGAGGAGGAGCTGTGGCAGAAAGCTGGTTTTGACCAAAGGTTCAATGACATTACAAATGATGGGACATCAAAACAAAGAGGCCAAGCATCCCTGACCTGCATGTCAAAAGGATTAATTGATCTATCTATCTATCTATTCTAATTCAAAAACGGGGCCTCCTGAGGTCCAGTGAATAACGGGAGCACCGCAACATTTCCCCCTCAAGGGCATGTAAAAACGTAGTCTCACACGTGCATAGAACCAGCTGTGCATGCAAATCCCTAGTCTCATACCCTCCCTATGCATGCAAATCCCCAGTCTCATACGCGTGCACATAGAACCAGCTTTGCATCTACCTGTTCAAATACCAGCCACTTTCAAACTGCACACTGAGCGCCTTCATGCGTGAGGGGGAGGAGACCACAAAGCCTGCCCAAGGGTGAGCTGCATCATGCAGGGATAATGGTAGCGTGAGACTCAATGCACGAGCGCATGCACACCTGGTATGGGCGCGAGGCAGAGGAGGGTGTGGCTTGCTGCCAGTGCTGGAATGTTAGGGCGGAGGAAGGGGTGGCTGTGGGGCTGGTTCCTTGGTAGGCCTGCAATTCCATCAACCAACAATCCATTGTTGCAATCTTGGGTGCGCTGTTGCTACCAAAGTGCAGGTGTAAGAGGAAGAGCAAGGAGCAACTTGAGCCTATTTGCCAGTGAATTATTGTGCATGTGAGGCTGGCAGGTTGTCTACATGTATGCTGTGCGCGTGAATGGCCACATCATGCAGGCTTCGCTCGTGTTTTGAGAGGAGGAGAGCATTTGGGATATTGGTAACAACACCCCCAGACAGCCTTCTAGTTGTGGTGTTAACAGATCCCATTGACTGAAACGATGCTGCATCCATCTGCGGCCGACACAGGGACGGGGCGACGTTTGGCGAGGTGCTGGCATGGTTTGGAGCAAGGCACTTCCTCCTCATCTGCTCTTAAGATCTCTCATTCTCACTCAGCAATCAAGGCCAAGTGCCTGATCAACACCATTGGAGCATACAGAATAGGACACACATCAGTGCGCCCACAACCACATACACGCACATGGGAGGGTCCAATGCAACTCTGTTACGATTTTAAGTCGCATCAGTTTTGAGTTTCCAGCACCAGTCCGCAGGGAGCTCTGATAGCACCACATACGCGCACATAGCAGGGGCTCCGCGGGGGCACTGCTGAGATGCAGGGGGACAAAACAGGACGCGCTCATCACACACCCACAACCATATACACGCACATAGTAGGGGCTCCCTTGGGGCACTGCTGAGGTATAGGGGTTGTAGGGGTGGTGGTACTGCTGGTATCCAGCGGGCCCAGTGGAGACCCATCCCTCATTGCTAGCCTCAGCATCGAGCCCATAACTGCCGCTGCGAGCATGTGTGTTGCGTTTGTGTTGCATGTCTGTGTATTTCTGGCACATGCATCTAGCCCATAACTGCTGCTGCGTGCATGTGTATTGCTGGCATCTGCATCCAGCCCATGACTGCTGCTGCATGTATGTAAGTATGTGTCTGAGCTAAAGCACAACCTGATGCATTTGCGCATGCATTCCAGCAGTACGTTGGGTATGCCTCAGCGCAGCTGTCCGTCAGACACAGAGCTCTCCCTCAGGCACGGATTGGCCAGCAGCAGAGCTGTACATGCCAAGCCAACCCTTTATTGCAGGCACTATAAATTGCAAAGTTCCAAACACTTCGCTTGGCTTGTGAAAAGGAAGGCCTCGTGAGGGTCTGAGAACACGACACTTTCTGCAAAACTCCACTGTGAGTTCCATGGCCTATGTCTCTTTTTCTGGTGCACTGCGCCTACTTATCCTTTCTTTTACATCTTCATGTACACGCACGAGCATGCATATTATGTGTGTGTATGCATGGGTGGGTGGGTGGGGAAGGGGGTGAACTGAATGTAGCCCTTTTGCCTTCCCTTATCACGCCATGCTGACTCGCCCTTACATATTGACACTGCTGCTGTGCTTGCAATTACGCCTCTTTACTCCCCACCCCACTGCGCCATACCAACCCTACCTTTGACATGACACCCCTGCTGTGTCTGTAAGCATGCCTGCCTGTCCGCATTGCTACCACCAGTGTCAAAACTTCCCTTCAGAGGCCCTTCAACCATCACTGCATCTCTACTTCACCATAACAAACTAACCTGCTGTAATCACTGCTATGATGAGCAGGCTGCCCTGGAGGCCCTCTCACACCCACAGGCGACCCTATGTATGTGTTGTAAGGCCCCGGCGCTCGAGCATAGGGTGCTCCCAGCTGGCCTCCTTGATCTGACAGATCTGCGAGCAAAACACGTCATGCCCACTTGTTTTCTGCAGCATAGCCCCGCTCACGTCCAGCGCGCCTGTTGGATCGCTGGTCTGCATGATGTGCTGCATCGAATGTGGAACCTTTTGACGGATGAGAATGGGTAAGAGGCTCGGGTGGGCACAGGTATTGGCAGTCAGGCATAGAGGCTCAGACACAGGCGTTGGCAGTTAGGCCAAGGTGCTCAGGCACAGACATTGGCAGGCATATGGCACAGGCACAGGCATTGGCAGTCCAGCACAAGGGCTCAGGCACAGGCGTTGGCAGGCATATGGCACAGGCATTGGCAGTCAGGCATAGGGCTCCTTGCTTCAGGCAAGGTGTGCCTGCCAGGCCCGAGTGGGTTTGCATTGCTTCAATGGTGCAGATGTTGTCAAGAAGAATGCTGGTTGTGGGGACTTAACCCCCTCACACCTGCTTGCCCAAGACCCATGTCTACCCCTTACCTGCAGAAAGCTCACCATATGAACTGGGCAGGGAGGCGGACAAAGAGGATTGCTGAGCAGGATGGCTGCCGCGATGTTGCTGCTCCCCCCTCGCACCATCCCCTTGCTGTCTTTGCTGCTCATCAGGAGACAGGGCGGGGGAGGCAGAGGTCTCTGGGCCGCCAAGGGATGCACCAAGAGGGGACCTGGTGTGTGTGTATGTTTGTGTGTCAGTTCCTTCCTTGTCCCAGGCAACCAGGCAATAAGCCAGCCATGGAATAAATCAAATCGGACCTGGGGCGAGACTTGGGAGGGGTGCGGCTCTGCCTTCTTGACTTTGGCTGGGATTGTGAGGGGGCTGCGGCAGTGGCAGATCGTTGACTACTGCAGTGTGTGTTCGTGTGTGTGTGTGTGTATGTGTGTGTGTGTGTGTGCGCGTATGTGTATGTGTGCCCGTACGTACGCATGCAAGGGCTATATCCTGGAACAGCGCGGCTTATTCTGGTCTCTGCTTCAATTAGGGCTCCTGTGCACAGGCTGTTTTCTCTACAAGAGGTTCATGCATCCAAGGCGCCTGCCATTTCCTTATTCAAACATGTGCGTCCTGATGGCCTTTTTGGATGCGCGCACCTCAGCAAGTCTCCGCTCTCAAAGGAATCCATGCTGGGATCCTGGAACTGGGTCTGCATGTCAGGAGCGAAGGGGAATTTAATGAACCTTTCCAATTGTGCACTTTGGGGGCTTTAACTGAGGTGAGGCACACAGTTTATTTGAGGGCATTGATCTGTTTTTTACCTTCTGAACAAATTTGGGGCTTGCTTCAGGGGCAGGGGCATCATCGGCCTGTGTGTATGTGTATGTGTGTGTGTGTGTGTGTGTGTGTGTGTGTGTGTGTGTGTGTGTGTGTGTGTGTGTGTTTGTGTGTGTGTGTGTGTGTATGTGTGTTTGTGTGTGTGTGCGTGCGCGCGCGTGCGCAAATGTGTATGCACATGAAGCAAAATTCTGAGCGCATGCGAGTTTTTCAAGGAGTTTGAATCCCAAGAGTGATAGTATCCACCTGTTTGAGTGCTACTTTGACCAGCTTAACCGGTCCAGTAAACAGGGACTTACAATGCTATCAGACAATGAGTAACTGTCTGATTCTGCCATCCTGACGGAGGTGGAAGCTCACTCCTAGCTTCAGTGATGGTGCCTCAGGGATGCTTGGGGAAGCCTCACATTTCTGTACTATCAAAAAAAAATTTTGATGTTCCTTTTTCCATGCTTTCGTTTACGAATGGATAATTGAAATTTCAGTCATTTGAGGTGTCAGTCAAACTTATAAATGAGCCACCGGAGGTGGCCTGCAAGTAGCAAATGCTCAGGATATGTATACGAAATATTCCAGACGTAACGTATCAGCCCCCAAATTGACGACCAACCAGGATAGAACTGTATGGGTAAGGCTGCCTGCGATAGAGGCAACTCTGTGATAGCAAGATACTCTGTGACAGCAAGATGCACCCAGAATTCTGTGTTATTTGGACTTGCAGAGGTCACTTTGTAACGGTTGTAGTTTACGCAGGCAATAGCCAGCGTGCAATACGGAGAAAGGAAAGAAAGGCCCAACACTGGCACAATCAGCAAGTCCCACCAACCAACAAGAAGCACAGCTATCGAGCAAACCAAACTAATGCGGATTTTGCGTGTTGTTAGCCTTCCTTCCAGAATTGCATCTCGTCCTCCTGTAAGCAGCCCGTCCAGTAGCCTCCCCCAGGCCCCCCAATAACCCATAACATGGATTGACAAATTGGATGGCATGTTTGGTGTTGGTAACTTTTGTTTAGGTCTTAACAGCGTGACAGTGGAGTTTGGTTGCAAGCTCGAGGGCCTTTTCTTTGGTTAAGCCAAGCTTACAGATCTGTGAGCTCTAGAGGGGGTTTATTGCGCGTGCATTATAGATAGTTCTGGTAACTCTGATAAGGATAATTTGTAATGTGACTCTGTTATTGCGGTGTATGCCTCTCAGAATTTTTGTGCGTAAGTTCTCAAGAGTGTTTTCGTGTTGGTTTAAAACAGTTACCAAGGTACTAGAGTTCGTTCAGGTTTGGTGACAGAGCAGAATATCAGTTCAATGAGGTGAATGTCTCTGCCTCTTGGATTGTTGCGTTCCGGAAAGTGCGTAGAGCCTCTGCTTTCAAGGCGTACTATGATGGCATCAGGGCGGCTAATTTGTTCTTCTGGGAAGCTGTTCAGATGGGAACATATATTGGATGCTTCTTTGGACCTCACCAGGAACTTCCATCTCTAAAAGGGAGAGCCTTTTACTATTGCATGCATCCATGATAGTAACAATGTAGATAACCAAGATCACCTTTGAGAATTTCTTCACCACAAATGCTGAGCGCTTCAGTATGACAATTTATGTGCATTCTGTTTATGTTGTCACGATGAGAGTCTGTGACGAGTGTGCTGCACGTTAGTTGGGTTAGTTGGACAGTTGGTATTTTTACCTGTGATTGAGCAGCTGAGGCTGCGTTTAGAGAAGTAGACAATTGGTGACACTGGTGAGAAACTGGCACTGCCTGGCAGGCACAGACGGTGGGCTAATAGGCATTTAATGTTTGCTAGGCAGAAAAAGAAAAACTAAGTAGGCAGAGACCCCTACATCAATTTAGGAAAAAAGGAGACTCGTTGGCCCAGAAGAGCTGTGAATCTCCTTCACCACGAAGTTGCAAGAAGAGAATGCTCATGGAGACATGGACTCCATATTACCCTCGGAGCACCCGGCTTCAGAACCTGGCTATGAGAAGTATTTGGGTTTTCAATGGCACGCCTTGTGGTAACAGGCTTTTTCAACCAAATTAGCATACATAACAGAATGGGCATGAAGTTTGCGAGCAAGTTCATTGGCACGTTGGTGGTGAAGTCCCAGTCTTTTTAAATGGTGAAGGGTGTGCTCAGTGTAGCAGGTCCCACCAACACCCAAAAGGATGGTGTGGAGAGTTACAACTTGTGCATTAATGAGTTTGCAGAGGTCTGGATGCTGCTGCTGTGCCGCCTCCAACTGCTGTCCAGGCCTCGTGTCTTCACAGTACTTGATTTCAATCAAGTGCACATGCTACGTAGGTCCGGGGCGCTGCTCTCCAAGGACACGGTGGCTCCTGTTCCATCGTGCCGGTACAACGTCACTTTGACCCCCGGACGGACCTTGACGGACGAAAGGACGTCGTTGGGAAACCCGTTCCCCGTGAGGAAATCCATGTCGTAGGTGTCCGGGTCGGGCAGCTCCAGACTCTTGCCCCCGTAGTTCACGTGCTGGTAGAGGACGGCAGCCGGGGGCTCCTCGGTGCCGTCTCTGCTGTCTCTTGCCGCAGCGGCGGACCCGATCGTCATTCCGCCTCCGTGTTCCAACGCCATCTCGTGGCCCGCGCTCGTCGCGAGGGCCAGGTCTCCCCCGTGCGATTTCTTGAGGCGCGCGACGTCCCCGCCGTCCACGTGTGTTTTGAGATCGTACGACGCCTCGTCCTCGCCCTCTACGCTGGCGTGTAGGCCGCCGGAATCGGAAAAGGTGCGGAAGCCGCGGACGGCGACGTCCCCGTCCGCCGTGAGTTTTCCCGCCGAATGGATGTCGCCTTTCGCCACGAACTCTTCGGCCTTGGACAGGGACATATGTTTGACGGCCGGAGAAGGCGCAAACAGTTCCCGTAACTTTTTTCGCCCGCCGTCGCCGCTCATCTTTCGGACCAACATCGCGGATGCCACCGATAGCGTCAAGAGGAGGAAAAGTGAGAGGATCCACGTGTTTACATTCAGTTGGTGGGGTTGCTTAACGCGGTTGGCTGTTGTGGCCCTCAGTGTGGGGGTGTGTCTGCTGCATAATATTATGCATGCATTAATGCATGATGGTGTGAGCAGGAGGTAGAAGGAGAAGAAGTGGGTTTGGCTTAATAGGGAGTAATCAATATAGCATCAGGACGGCTGGAGGTGAGTCTAGATCTCTTAGAAAACTTTATTGGAAAGAGGTAAGGGGGTATAATTCTGTTTGATGCATGTGCAGGGATTTGAAGGTTGTGCTGCGCCAACTTATCACCACTTCCTATGTCCATGTTAACCAAACCTGCTCCCCAAGGGCTTTTGCTAAGAGCGTTGATGATCATTCTTCCAGCAACATTGTGGCGTTTAATTTTCATGCTGGATATGATATGATTTTGGCAGCCTGATAACATGTGGAGTGCGCTGTCTAATTGATGACAGCCTGGGAGAGGGCATAGTGGGTTAGTGGACCTTTTGAAGCGAACCACAAGTTTTTGGTTATAGAGGGTGCCATTGCGATATTGTAAGATGGTGCACTTCATGGGTGTGGATATACAGGACATGTTCCTAAAGGCATTGCTGATTTTCTTATCTATGTGTGGTAACAAACTCTGATAATATGAGTAGTAGCCTGTTTTGGAGTTGGCATATCCAAGTCTGTGTTTTGTATGCACATGAGATTTGAGAGCGTTTTGAAGATTGGGGAGGTAGGTGATTTTAGGATTGGGTGTAGGAGCTGTGGATGTGCCAGCATTGTGTTCTCTTTTTTCCTCCTTGGCTAACAAGAATAAATGAGAAAAAGGATTTCCGCCGGGGCCTGCGCTAGGGATCCCAGTATCAGCCACAATATTATTGGCTTGGCTTGCTTGATATTTTGCAATAGCATCTGCACATTCGTTACCAGCAATGCCAGCATCAGACTTTACTTTGTAGAAACAAATATTGCTTTGTGAGTTGCTAATGAGGGTAGATATGGTTTTTAGGACGTCCCCTTGAATATGTTGTTTGTGCTTCTCTGGGTGAAAAAGATGTTTACGCATTTGATGAAGAGAGGTGAGACTGTCTGAAGCAATGTGTAAATGTGAGTGAGTGATGGCAGCAGCAATTGCTGCTAATTCAGCTCGACATATGGTGTTGGTAATTCCAGCACTGTTGGGCTCAACAAAACTTCTGCTGTCAGTGAGAGAGCAGTAGACGCCTGCTCAAATGTCTTGTATGCCATTCTGGATTTGACAACTACCATCAGTGTAAGCCCATGTCCTCCAGTCAGGGACTTTGAGCTTGAGGGTTGGACTAGATTGGTTAGGTACAAAAAGTTCTTTCTGATTAACTACGTGTTGAGAGTTAAGATATCTAGATATTTGTTGTTTGTCAGAGGGGAGGCGTTGGCATTTATTGAATCCAGGCATATCAGCATGCATTGTATCGAGAGTAGAATGGGTGCCTATACTGCATTGCTTCCAGTTAACTTCTGGTACAGCTGAGGCCAGGCTTTGTAGCCAAGCTGGTTTGTGATTGTCAAGATGAATCCTTGCAGCTGTGTTCCATGCTGCAATAATTTGTGTGTCCCAGGTGTGCTGAGAAAGGGGTATTTCTTGGTTCATGGAGGATTGTAGATTGTTGTAGCAAAGGTTGGTACGAGCGATGGTTCCAAGTTCACAACAGAGATGTGGATAGGCAGTGATGAGTTTGGAATAGGGGTTAGTTATCATGTGTTGTCCCCAGACAGGGAGGAACATGAAAGTAGCAGTGGCCTCTGTGAATAGTTTCACACAACATTCCAATACAAAATGGGCAACTTGAAGGTCAGGCTGGTGCACCATGGAGCACATTCTAGCCTACACTTGAATTACTCTAAAACCACAAAGCCTGCGCTGGAAGACAACAATTGTTGATGCTGTGGTATAAAGCAACTCGCAGATTTGCTGGGACACCCAGCACTTGGCAGGCAGATTTACTCATGTAACACTTGCAGATTCTGGAGGGTCGGCACGACTCTCACTGATTCAAGTCTTTTCTGGCATTCTTCCTTACTCTGGACTACTTGGCTTGCGCTGCGTGCACTGATGCGTCCTGGTCATGGGATGTTAAGACACTGCCGTATAGGCTGCATCACTTTCTCAGCCTGACAACGTGTGGGCGCGTGGGTTTGTGCATCTGAGCAGAGTGTGAGAAGTGCTATTGGGACACTTTGAATCATTTCAAACAACAAGGCCTTGACCTCTATCAAGACATTTAGCTTGCGTGGCCTTTCTGTACACTCGCCTACAAGCACCAAAAAAGGAAAATGCAAAAGGGAAAGGAAAACGTCCAAGCTGGACCAACCTAGCAGCCAACGCTGACACTAACAGTGAGACCCTTCAACTAAAGGCAAGTCAGAGAAGCAGCCAAAGACTTGGAGAAAGGAAGGCTATGCTGCACAAGATTTAGCACTGATAAGAGCGGTGGGTCCCACCAACCAGCCAGTGGCACAGCAAGCAAATGCCCTTAGTAAAGGCAACCATACTCATGGGATCCAGCTGTGTGTCGGCTATTCTTCCAGGCATGCCCCCTTGTAATGTAAGCAGCCCGTATAGTAGCCCCTGCACCCAATCCTCCATTGTTTGAATGCTAATTTGGACAGAGTGTTTGGTGTCGGCAATTTTGCTACTATTAGGCACGCCATTAAAAACAAGAAAACTTTTCACAGCCAGGTTCTGGAGCTGGGTGCTTCCAGTTACCCTCCAGATCCCCAATAGTGCTCTGTTCAGCTTCTGAACGAGTCACGGTCGAGGCACTTGCAGCTCTTGTGAGCCAGGGGGTTCAAAAAAAAAAGAAAAAGCTACGTAGGCAGAGAAAACTCTCCCTACATCAATTAAGGAAAAGGAGACACATTGGCTCAAAAAGCCGTGAGTCTCCCTCACCGGAAGACGAGAGAAGAGTTAATGTGGATCGGGTGGGTTTCTGGCAGCATGCTGCTCCAGGGCATTGGTGTTATGATGAGTGTTTTTATTTTCAATGGCACGTCTGGTAGAGGTGAGTTTGTGCGCAAATTGTACAGAATGGGCATGGAGTTTTCTTGCAAGGATTTCAGATCTCTGTGAGTCAATCCCTAATTGTTTGATTTGATTAAGGGTCTGGGCGGTGTAAATAGTCCGACCCACACCCAGGAGGATTGGGTGGATAGTAATCTCTGCACCTTGGAGTTGTTTGCACAGTTCGCTGTGTTGTTGCTGTGAGGCTTCTAGCTGGGCACCAGGCCTCCGAGGTGAGTCATATCTTCACAGTATTTGAATTCTATCAAGTGGATATGGCGGGCTTGAGTTGAGCTACTTCCCATACTGCGCAGTACCCGGTGTGAGGGTGGAGTGGGCGGTCTGTTTGGGTTAGTTAGGTGAGGAGTGACCAAAATTGCATCAGGGCGGGTGGAGTTGCATTTGGTTTGATTAGGAATCATGGGTTTAAAGAGGTAGGAAGGCACAGCACGATTAGAGACTTGCTTATGGACTTGCAGGTCGTGCTGGGCCAAATGGTTTGTGTTACCCGCATCCAAAAAGGTTCTACTTCTCCTTGATTGATGTCACATCGATACGGTAGGGAGCTTTTATTTACTTGCTTAGTTATTTCCTTTCCTTCTTACCAAATGGAACCGGTCAGGTGACCAAATCTCTTTGCATTGAAGGGCTCCATTGCTTAAAGCATGGCCAAAATACTGTTGGTTTGAAGGTGGCGATTGGTGAGCACCATCCAGTTGTGTGGGCGTGCCTTCCTAGGATAATTATAATAAGACATGGCTGACTGGAAACAGTGCCACTGTTTTCTAGCAGTGCTAGAACAATATGTTTTGCTTCAGCTAAGCTGCCCATGTAGGCAGGTATGGCTATACAACCCTTTCCTCTCTTTCCTTCCTAGAACAATAAGACATGGCTGAGACACAGGTCTTGCATGACAGTGCAATTGAGCAGGTTAGCTTTTATGGCGGACATGTGCCTCTTTGTCCTCTTCTTCCTCTCTCCGAGTTCCAAATGGAAAACAGAGCATGAGACATTCTCTTTTCTAGCGTGTTTCATTTAGAGTGACAGTGTGTGTGTTTTTACAGTTAACAATTCTGAACTCAGCTCAAGGCTTTCAGTCGACATTTACACATTTTTGGTTTGGTTTGGTTACAGGCACCTTTTGCCTCAGCTAAGCTGCCCTTGTAGGCAGGTACAGCTATGTAACCCTATCCTATCCTATCCTAGCGTACATTTTTAGCCAGGGGTGATCTGGATTGGTTACAAGCATATCTTTCAATGTTCCAAGCTAAGCTGCCTCTATATAGGCTGTTAGTGCCAACGCTCCCTCTGTTGTGTCTTTCCTTCATGCACGCCGGCTGTTGCCCAGTGTAAACTTATACTTTACCTGCCTAGGGGCTAGAAGCTACGCATTCCTGTCCTTCTCTTTCCTTCCCAGATGGCTCCCTACTTCTCTTCCATTCGTCATGCACAGTCCGACTGTACATGGGTACATCAAAGGAGTCCTTTGGTATTTTCGCTCTCATGTACCTAAGAATTAACAAGCTTAAATGAACGTAATGTTGAGCTTTATCCTTTCTTACACGAACTTCATCGAGTTCCCTCTATTTTACGGACAGGATAGCAGTCGGTCGTTGTGACTGGAGGCCTTTTGCTCCTGTCACCTTTAATCTTCTGCATGCAAGCAGAACCCCTACCTCTCTACCTCTACAATCGAGCAGTGCTGGGGATATCTCATCAGGTGCAACTTACACAAACTTGTCCAAACTTTCAAGGTGTTCGGCACTTGAAGAGTAAAGTATTTTGCTGATTGCTGAAGCGCCTAGCATGCTTCCTTTGGAAAAGAAAAGGGATAATGAATTAAGATAAATCACGTTGGCAGTTGTCCAATGTGCACCCAATCCTTTAAGAATTATTTGTCCAAGGCTGCCTGTCAAAATCGCAACAGAGATCGCTGTAAGTAAGAAGATGTGTCAGAATATACAGCTTGACCTCTTGCAGCTTCCTCCATCATCACCTTGGAAAAAAAAGAAAAGAAAGGAAGGGGTGAGGTACCTGTCTATGAGGGAAGCTAAAAAACAATAAGGTTGTTGGCTTGAAAAAGTCAATGCAGAATAGGGGCAAGATGCACTCCACCTTCATTGGCCATGGAGAGTGCCCAGTGATCATGTCCTACAAGAGTGCCCTTCTCATCTGTCCATGTACACACATGCAAAGCCACAGCCTCATAACATCGCCATATTCTTCTTTTTCTTGTTTTTTCCTCCTTGGTTGCCTTGCAACAAGTTGGCAGGCAGCAAATCATCCCATGCCTTGGGCTTCTCCACCTCGTTTTCAACAGGGGGTTGTGGCTTGGCCTTCTTTCGTTTCTGCAGTTTCATGAAATGAAGCGAACCAGGATTCTGTACACAATCTAAAGCAGCAAAGATGCAATGATGTAGAGTAGGAACACAATATTTTGTTCACTGCATGTGACAAGTGATGGCACTTTAAAAATCTCAGAGATCTTGCCAAATTCGTGGTCTTGGTGCTTCTCAGTGCCAGGGTGCCTGACTTATGATGCTCCAACATGCAGTTGCCCCCCCTCCCAGGCCTTCTCGCCTACAGGCAAACGCTCGTTCGAACAGTCCGTCGAAGCATGAAGTTAATCAAACTGTGCGCGGACTTAATTTGCCAAACTCCCGAACTAGCCAACCCTACTGCATGTGATATGTGATGGCACTTAGGCATCTCAGAGATCTTGGCAAGTTTGTGGTCTTGGTGCTTCTCAGTGCCAGGGTGCCTGACGTCATGCTCAATCACGCTCCAACATGCTGCAAAATCAGTGCACAGCTGTCCTAAGAGGAAGGGCATGCTCCAAGGCAAAGTTTAAAGCCACACACAGCTCAGCTGGAAATCAAAAGTGAGACCATTCAAGCCATCGCTCCTGGAACACCTCCCCAGCTTCATGACACTTTGAGATGGTATTCATAATTCACACACTGAATGTGTGTGTTATAGCGTGTGTGCTTTGTGCAGTGTGTGTATGTGTCTGTGTTAGTGTGTGTGTGTGTGCGCACGCATGCTTGGCTGTTACCTTTAGCCCACAGCTGGCATCAGATGATCCAATTCAATGACTGTAGCATACGCTTGCTAGCATCAATTGAAAACCATGCAAACATGGGGCTAAGAGAAGCCCTGATCAAATGTCACCTTGCTCTTGTCGCCCATCATCATAGCAAACAAGGAAAAGCAAATGGCAGTTCTCACCTTGTTAGACAGTGCATCCAGCAAGGACAACTGCGGCTGCTGTGGCGCTGTTAGTCCTGACCCTTGGGCATCTTCCCTTCCCCTCTTCACACCAACTGTTTCTTTGGCTGGCACATCTGCGCAGTCTCCCCCTATGGATGGGGGCTGGCCCTGCTTGGGCTGGTTGGACTGGGCAACAGAGCCAACCCTCAGGAAAGCAGGGGTAGGTAGCTGCGGCTGCTGCAGTGCTGGGAGGGAGGAAGATGGCTGCTGCTGCTGCTGCTGCTTCTGCTGCGGCGGCAGCGGCGGCTGCAATTGAGGTGGTGGTGGAGGTGAATGGGCGACGCTCGGTTCATGTGCCGCACTTGGCTGCTGCTGCTGCTGCTGCTGTAGTTGTGGTTGTGGAGCTGGGTGCGTTTCTGAATGAGGTGCGTCTGGCTCTTTTGCCTCTTGTGGCTGTTGCTGTTGCTGCTGCTGCTCCTGCAGCCCTGGCTGCTGCTGCTGCATGACTTTTTTTGATGCTCCCAATCCCAGTGTGAAGCCAGAGAAGGCTGTCGAGTACACAACAGGCACAGTTCCTTGTGGAGGCTCTTCCTTAGCCACATTTTGGTTACCTGCATCGCTAACTTCCTGCTGTTGCCGCTGCCGTTGCTCAAGCTGCTGGCGCTGCTGGCGTTTCCGCGCCGCACGATCGTCTATGATGCCCAAAGGTGCTGAAGGCTGTGCAGCAGAAGAACGAGGCTGGCCCCGCTGAGACTTGGAGCCAATGAGGTCATAGAAGCTTTGCCTGCAGTAAGAGAGGGGCATACAGCACGTGGGTGGCATGCTGCCCCTGCTGAGACTCAGAGCCAATGAGGTTAAAGAAGCTTTGCCTGGATGAACGAGGAAAGGGCATTCTCCATACGGGCAACAAACAACAAGTTGCCTGCTATGGTGAGGGAGGTGCACCTGTCCAATACAAGGGCATGAAAGCTGGCTTGCAGCAGCAGGCCGAGAATGTAGGAGGGGCCAGCTTCAAGGGACTCAAAACCCACAGTCATCTTGTGCCATGCGCCATTCATACTTGCCAGTCAGCCTGGCTCTGCAGAAGCACCCTTGCTCATCCATAACAACACCCAAAGAGGGAGGTGGTGATCATGCTCATGCTCATGCCGCACCCACTTGTCATGCCGCACCCACCTGTCAACTTTCGTACCCATGTCCTGGGGTCCTGCATTAAGGCCCTTGAGGGTGCTGCTCGTTTGTGGAAGGGATGGGCCTGTCACAGCTGCTGTCGTTGCTGTTGTTGTCGTTAAAGGAGGCGTCCTAGCTGCTGCAGCCTGCTTTCCCTGCCGCTCTCCTGCCCCAGCAAGCCTGACTTGGGCCCTTTCCCTCTCTTGCGCCGCTGCTGCAGGTGCTAAATCTTCTGCCTTGCTTATAAGATCCACCACCTCCAAGCCTTGCATGATGCCTAGGTCCTCCCAGATTTGACCTGCACGCTTGGCAACCCAATCGCTGCTCCTTGCCTCAGCAGCCAAAGTCGCTTTGCAGCTGGATCGGTGGTGGTCTCCGACAGGGCTTGCCTCATCCTCCATGCTCACACAGCGGGGGAGGCTGCCGTGCCACGTGCACCTAAGGCGACGCGCATTTGTGCTGTGTGCGTTTGTGCTGTGTGTGCATTTGTGCTGCCGTGCCACGTGCACCTAAGGCGACGTGCATTGGTGCTGTGTGCATTTATGCTGTGTGTGCATTTGAGCTGTGTGTGCATTTGTGCTGCCGTGCCACGTGCACCTAAGGCGGTGCGCATTTGTGCGTAATGAGCAACAGCCGAATGGCAACACGACTTGGGCAAGTGGGATCCAATGGATTGTAAATACAGAAGCAGAGCTGCTTCCAATGCAAGCAGAGTTTGGTCTTGTTCATGGAGTGAGCCGCAAAGGACATCTGCTGTAGGCTATTATACAGTGATGCTGAGTGCTTGGATGCACTTTCAAGCATCAAAGTGGGCCCAGAGGGCACTCTCGTTGGCAAGGACAGCAACACCTTGCAGCGGCGGCAACAGCAGCAGCAGCAGCAGCAGCAGCATCACAGAGGCGGTGGTAGCTTAACTGCAGTCATCCTGTCCTCAAGACCACAACAAGTGCTTCTTTCATTGGTAAAGTAGCTCTTTTGCAAAGGGAACTTGGACGCGTAGAACTGCAACAGAAAGTTTAGGGAGAGCCGGCCATCTTCACCTGAGCATGCTGGGCAGTGAGCGCAGGGTGGCCTCATGCTGAGCTGCGTCAGGTGTGCCTGCAGCAGCTGCACAGGGCAGCAGGGGCAGTAGGTCCGCCAGGGCGTTGTAGGCAGTGATGCTAGCCAGCATGAGGTGGCTGCACAGCACCTGCGCATGGCCATCGGTGCGATTCAGGACAGACGGGGTAGTGGAGGACCCTCTGCCAGAGCAATAATTGGGGGCACTGCTGTGGGGCAGAGAATGCTGTGTGTGGGGGGGGGATGCAAAAGGGTGGTGGCTGAGCAAGGCGGCATGCAGCATGGGCGGCAGTCCAAGCACTTTATTGACAAGCAACGGTGGCACTGACTTCAGCTGAGTTCATTGAAGAGCAATAGTGATATTGTCAAGGATGAGCAAACCCCACCAACATCCTGAGGGTTCAGCATGTTCATGTTAAATGATGAGGATGCTTCTAGTCAGCATTTGTGCATGGCCCATCCGCCCTCATGGCAATCCTGACATTCCTCGGATGCTGCGACGTTCATCCTCACGAACACAGTAGCCGGGCAGCATGACTGCCACATATGCATTGCTGTAACTATCAGATGCAAGAGAGCCTCAAAGGGGGTGCTTTGTGCCGACAATGCGGCTGCCCACCATCGCTTCTTCTTCCACCCATCAAAACAGGGGAGGGCACCCATGCGCTAGATAAGTGCAACACATGACATTGCAGGGCAGCTGCAGTGCAGACACTGACAAGACATCAGAGGTCAGTCACAAAGGAGAAGTACACATCATCTTTTAGTGATCATTGGGTTTTTGAAACGACACTAACGTGGTCCCTCACCACCTTTGAAAGGTTGCTGCTTGACCTGCAGCTAAAACAATTATGGCGTACGACTGGCTGCTGGACAGAGCACTTCGGTCATGGGATATACAAACCTACAACAACATTCCCTTAATCCTCAACCTCACAAATGGTGTGCATTTCCCAGACCAAGCCAGGCAGACCTTACTTTTGACTAGGCCAGTTGCAACCCTGTGCACTTACCTGGATGCGCGCCAGCATGGCCAGCGAAGTCAGCCCTAGCGGCATAAAGAAAGACCTGGCCACTTGCGCAGCAACCTGGTCTGCTGCACACAGCCCATGCACTATGAGGCCCTCTATCAAGGTACAGCCCAGCTGCAGGCGCTGCATGGTGAAGGCAGCCGCCTCGCGGGCTGGCACACGGTGTGCATGGCGGCAGCCAGACCCTGTGGAGTGTTTGTTTTGTTGGGTGGATTGCATGAATAAATACAGGCGCTGCATGGTGAAGGCAGCCGCCTCGCGGGCTGGCACACGGTGCGCATGGGGGCAGCCAGGTCCTGTGCAATGTTGGTTTTGCCAAGCAAATTGCACAAATGGATGCAGGTTCACATTGTTGAGCTTCATGGTTAAGGTGCAGGGTGATGGCGGCAAAATGTCTGATGTGGAGCAAGCTGCTGATAGTGAACTTGATCTCATGGCTGGCTGCCAAAAAGAGGCAGAGCAATAGACTTGGAACAAAGAGCAGAGGTGTGAGAGCGTCCGTTGACTCAGAACCAGTCCTGAATCATTGGTGTACGATGTCAAGCGGTGCAAAGCATGAAAGGCAGTACTCAGGCTTCCTCAAATAACTGCGGGTGGCTTCGTCTCACTTCACCTCATGATACCTTACTGGCCACTTATTTGAATTAATTGCCTAAATGGCATTAGGGCCAATGCAAATTGTGAATGCATGACAGCTGAATCCATGGCCTTGCCCTTCCTACCTTGGGCAGACACATCACTTGCCAGCTGCGTCATAGCATGGAGGTCCCCGACCAACTGAGGCAGCTGAAGCTCCTGCAGGGCTTTCAGCTCACGTGACACCTCGCGCAAGCGCCTCATGAACAAGGAGCTCCTGAACATGGAAGAAGACGGAGTAGAAAAACTCACAGAGTATCAGAGCACCCGCGCGCGCAAGCACACACCCCAGCAACCATGTGCGCATAAAAACACACACATATACACACACATGCAAACACACTTGCAAACTCGCGCGCGCGCGCACACACACACACACACACACACACACACACACACACACACACACACACACACACACACAGAAGCGCTTGCTGGGGACTACAGCCCGAAAGCAACCCTTAATCAACGTGCCTGTGCTGATTGTTGTTCTTATACAACAGCCTCCTCAGCATGGCGGCCTCAAGCCACAAGTCAGGCAGCTCCATGGATGCCTGGACGAGCAACACGGAGGCAGGTGCACTCTTTAGAACTGCCGCCTGTGCTGCCTTGCCTTTGTTGTTGAGGGCAGTTCATGACGTGCCCCAATTTGTACTCTACATCGTACTCAACGTTTATTACCCTGTCTTTTTCTCCTCATTTAGCGATGCCATCCAAGCCTAGCCTGCAGGTTCCAGGTGCACTTGGCATGTGCAATTCGCTGCAGGCATTGCTGGCTGTGCACGCTCAACAGGTGAAAGCACAGGTCGTGCACACTCACTAGGCCACTCTCTCTGCATCAGGCTCTGCAACTATAACATAGACCAATCAGGACTTTGAACAAGCTCCTCCCAAAGAACCAACCCTGGGAGAAACACCCAATCACTCACCCTGAGACACGGATGGTTGGCTTGCGAGAAGTATGCCAGGAAGGAAGAGCTGTCCTCCGCTGTCAGTTGCAACACTTTCCTGAGCTCTGGGGGCAAGGCCCAGCATATCTTGTCTTGCAATAGATAAGCCATGTTAACCTGGAGCTTTAATTACACTGGAAAAATGCATGTCCAGGACCTAAAACCTGACTGAATGCAGTCAAGTGAATAAAACTTATCCAGCACAGACATTTTTTATGGATACATTTTCGAAATAAATTGCTTGTTAAATATCTCGATGCTCGGCCGGTTGTGTACAGCTTTTACCCGCCATGAAGGTAGGCCCACACAAGTGCGCGCGCGCACACACACACATGTACACACAAACACACACACATACACACACATATACACACACGCACGCACACACACACGCACTCCATGCTCCTCCATTCACCCCTTCCCTTTTACAGCATCTTACTCGTTTTGGCTACCTTTCAGGTGGTTTCTTGGCTCACCTGCCAGAGAGTGTTTTGAGCGCAGCAAGCAGGTTTGTATCCAGATGATCCCATGTTCCCAATGCTCCTTCAGTGATCCCTGCATTTCTCCCTTCATTTATGAAATATTTCATCATGTACATTATGATGCAGGAGCCTGGGTGATGTCTCTACGAGCTACAGCATCCCAGAGCTTCCTCAACAGGTAAATACCATTGAAACCCTGCAATCGATTACACGCAAGCTCGATGTGCCTTCTTGCCGCGCAGAGTCAATCATGCCGGCACAAGCACTTCCAGGGGAATTCTTGCAACTAGCACCACAGAGCTCACGCAAAGGAGCTTCAAGCAAGCGCCTCTGTGGTGTCCCTTGTGCATGCATTGACACTGGCACAGGTACCAGCATGTACATAAAAACAACCATAATCTTGAAGGCATGCGCTTGAATGCTCGCATAGGCCTCCCAGAAGCGGCACATGGCCAAGAAATCCAAGAAGGGCTCAGCCCCTGCCAACCCAAGCTTCCAGGGCATGGTGCTCACCCCTCCCAGCCAGATACAGCACCCAGACCACTTAGCTCGGTTGCAGGTAGGTACAGTGCCATGTCTGACATTATGTAGATGATCATTCCAGTCCAGAAGCAGGTTCTTTGCTGTCAAGTTCTTGCTCTTGCATGGCAACAGGCCATGATTTGGGACAAAAACATTTAGTTTCTCACAGTGGTGTTAACAGGCGGAAGGCATAGGCTCTGTTTCAGCCACATTGCCTCTCCTTCCTGCACTGCTTGTCCAGTCAAGAGACCCTGCATCCATTATTCTCTGTGCCTTGCTTGCCATTCTGTGTGTGTGTGCGCGCGCGCGGGGGCATGTGTGCATGTGTCCGGGTGCAATCTTGTGTGCTGAGTAATGGCATGTACCTCGCCCTCATGCCCATGCGTGTGCAGAAGCTGAAAATGAGGCGGCGCACAGCAGACCACATGCCTCTCCCCCTCGGTGAGAGCCAACGTGAGCTCATCAAGCAGGTGTGTGGGCCAAGAATTTCAATGCAAGCATTTACTAAGCTCCGATATTGAAGGCCGATGGTGCATGTGGATGCCATGTGTAGGCACTGGCAGTCCCTGCTCTTGCTTTGCCTGGATTGTCATGCAAGACAAACACTAAGAGGCAATAACTGGCACTTAATAATAACTCAATAAGAGGAATGATCTGAGTGTGCGTACGAAGCTGAGGCTACTTTATGGCACTAGGAAGTCATGCTTTTGTGCATGTTTACCAAGCAGTGGCAGATGTGGGGCACTTGAGGGAAGGTTACAGCTGATTTGCCCGCAAGTTTTGGCCTGTGGTCAATGGTTATGCTTCAGGTCCACACAAGCTTTGCAGGTCCTGTGAAGGCTTGTTTATGCACTGTCCACACTTGCTGCCCCTCTCTTGTACTCAGGTTGCGGCAGCCAGCAAGGATCCTGGGGTAGCAGAGGCAGCCACAGAACAAGACCCCAAGGCGCCTGAACCTGGTGAGCGGACAAACTCTGCTTGTGATGCTGAGAATACCTCTAGCACCAGCAGCATGCTATCATGCTCTCTTAAAGATTAGGTGTATGCCGGGACTCTTCGTGTGCTTACCTAGGTTGCTGTATTTTGCAATATGCTGGTACACTCTGAAGGCACTGGGCATTGTTAATATGCTGTTCAAAGATGCCCAAGGGACTCTGTGTTGTGCTTTGTACCTTTGAGCAAGTACTCTGCTTGGCGTGAGTTTAAATCTAGTAAGAAGCCAACAGAAACATCAAGTTTCTCATGTGCCAAAGGACTCCAATTGACAGTATTCCGCGTCTGAGCTACGTAAAGCTTGCATTGCCAATATGGGTGGTTGCAGAGCTTCCATGTTTCCACTCATGTACCTTGTGCGCTCTTGCTGGGAGTGTTTGCAGCGTTACCATCACTGAACTTGCATGCACTTGAGAGTGGTTGCAGAGCTCCCACTCATGTTCTTTGCAGTTACTTGCGGGTGCATGCGCACGCGCACACACACACACAGACATATTCAGGCGCGCACACACACACACACACACATGTACGCTTGCACGCAAGCTGCAGGCCTCAAGCAACTAGGCTTGCCGCTGAGCCAGAGGGACATTGTGAAGATGGTGCACAAGAGTCTGTCAGGGGCAGCCGAGCAAAACGTTCACTTCAGGTCTGTTTACCGTGACGTTTCAGGTTGCAGGTCCCGCTTGCTTACTTCTGACCCACTGCAGCGTGGGTTTTGACGTGTGTGCACCCTGGTCTGAATGAGGGTGGTCTGAGTGAGGGATGGATAGCCTGGTGTGCTCTCGAGTGTGCACTTGGTGGCAACACCCTTCTTCGCTTGCTGAATCTGCTAGCTGGCGCCTGAGACGCCCTTGCTGCCTTGCTCAGCCTCGCTTGCTAGAGGAGGCGTTCTTTTAGAATATGCTTGTTTCGCACCATACAGGGGGGCTACTTGTGGTTTTCACAGCCTACAGGCCCTGCATTGCTTTCTAAGCCCTGTTGGAAGCCTGAAATGTTGGTGGCATCTTATCAAAGCCGCACCTGTTCCTCTGTTTATATGTTCAGTACCCGCATGATATGGCTCGCTATATGTCCAGTGCACTCCCGGTATAGATGTCTTTCAGTACCCATATGCTGTGGCTCGCTAGATGTCCAGTGCACGCCCCCTTCAGAAGCCCAGCTGTTCTTTTGCCCGCTATCACACGCCTCTCATCTCCAACAGCATATGCTCCAGTCCATGTGCGCTGAAGCAACTTGAGTTGTGGTCTGCACTCTGATGGCAAGCTCAAGGCTTTTGTTTGGTTGACCTGTTATCGCAGGACTTACGTGTTTACCAACTTGTTCCAGTCAGCACCGGCTGTGGCTTCCTATGTGGCCAACGCGCTGGAGTCTGGAGTGACCTGGCCCCGAATTGAGCGCTTCTTCCTGTCCTCAGTGGAGGCAGATCCTGGCATTGGGGCTATCAGGGTGCAGGTCAAGGGACGGCTAGGTGGGTGAAGTAGTCCCTCACTACTTATATATCTTTGGGGCATCATGGGACCACAGCAGGGCAAATGCTTTTTCAAGGGTACACCTTATTTTTAAGGTAAATAAGGGTGGCAAGGAAAGGTCAGGCTGGAACTAGGTGATTGTGCCTGCCAAGCATTGGAGACCACAGCAGGGCAGTTGCATTTTCAAGGGTGCACAAGTAAGGAGGATTGCAAGACAGGTCGGGCTGAAACTGTGTGATTGTGCCTTACAAGCGTTGGAGGACCGCCGCAGGGCAGTTGCAATTTCGAGTGTGCACAAATAAGGGTTGCAAGGGTTGCACTGCGCTGCTTTTAGTAATGGGCTTCCAAATTTGTCGCTCTGTAACAACCCTTCTCCAGATTGTGACGTTCCTGGGTTAGTTGGAAGGAAGTTGGAAAGTTAATGTTTCTGGTGACGTCTTTTCCAAAAAAATGCTAGATTAAAGCCTCCTTTGCAGCACAAACATACCCTAGCTCCACCTTGTCAAAGCATCAGTTCTTCATTTTCGCGATTATATTTGTGTCCTTGTGTCACAGAGGGTGCAGGATTTCTTGGCTGCACTTCATATCGAGAAGACAGATCCCCATGCAATTAGGCAGATCATGCGTACTGTCTACATTTGATCTTTTGGCATCAGTGTAGACAGTACGCATGAAACACTTGCACCAAGCTTCAAACCCATGAGTTCCTCCGTGAATATTCTTCCCAAGTGCCCCACACTGTGGACCTCTCATCTCCGCCAGTTGGCCGCTGTTTTGAACAACTTGAAACACCTTTGATGAGCTCGTGTCTCTTGCCTGCAAACCAGGGCGCAAGGCAACCATGGCAAGCACGAAGACCTGGGAGCATGGGCAGCTGAGCTTGCACAACATGAGCTTGGCTGTGGACCACGGCATGGCCACTGCAATGACACGTGTTGGCATACTAGGTGCGATGCTCGCTGGCAGTGGCACACCTCGTAGAAAAATGACTAGTTGTGGTAGAGCAAGATTTTGGCGTTCCATTGAAGAAGCTGCACGTCGCAACCAGTGATGTGAAGAAAATGCAGTTGTGGTTGGACTTCTACTTGAGCCTATGTTGCACTCCTCCGTCCGAAAGGTCATCCGTGGGGCCATCCTTCCATGCTTTTCCACCCATCCCTCTTGTCTCCATTTCTTCTGCATTCGCAACTGAACCATGCCTGCTGCCTTGATTCATTTGATTGATTCAAATTAATCAAGTTTAGTGCAACTAGGCTGTCATGCAGCCATGCCCAACTCCATCGTGCGCAGGCAGTTCCATTTTCGTCTTTTCCTCGATCTCTCTGTTCTTCATAAACACTGCAGGCATTCAAGTATGGGTACGCTATGCTGGTGATGCCATCGCCAACAGCATGTATCGGCGGAACACAGGCATAAGCAGGCCCTTCATTCAACTGCTAGCTGCAAAGCGTGAGCCCTTGCCATACAGGTGTGTGTCTGTGTGTGTGTGTGTGTGCGCGCGTGCGCATGTGTGTTATGTCCATTCATTTGCACAGGAAAAAAAAGGATGCCTCTTCAGGAATACGCTGCTTCCATAAGCGACCCTATCTTTAGGCAAGACTTTGTCCACGCAACAGTGAAATGATAATGACAAGAAAGGACAGAAGCCAGCTACATCCCTGCCCCCTCCTCCCTCTCCTCTCCTAGCCTGCAACGCCTCAAACTCTGCACTTCACGGCACCAGCTGTGCTGCTCATCCCCTCTTACTACACAATTGTGAGCAGGGGTAAGCACATGCTGGATTGCCTCACATGGGCCTTTTTAATTGAGCTGGTGCAGCTTACCCATTGTGTATGTATGCTCCTGTACGCAGGAGCTCAACTGCATGGTGGAACACGCCAGGCCCTGCACAGCCTGCGCTGAATGAGACCTGGAACGTGTTTCAGCCTGAATTCCCTTCGACCTCCATGCCCATCAGCGCCTACTTGGCAGCAAAGACGCCCCAAGTGTTTCATCATGGTGGGTCAAGTTTGGTCACCCAGTATGGTACGGTATGTTCCAGCCATTTACAACCGTTTGCACTTCTGAAGCAGGATTTCAGGTGCAGAGGGTGATGTGAAAGGTGAATCGTTGGAAAGGATGTCAGAACCTCGACAAGATGCAGTCTATGGATTTTCATGGCTGCAGCATGGTTAGAACATGACTGTATGGTTGTAAGCTTTTTGAGGGCATGAACTATGCTTGCTTGTGTGTGTGTGTGTGTGTGTGCGCGCCTGCTTGTGTTGTCTGGTTGAACAATAGTGGCATCAATTTCCTTATGCTTTTGAATTTAACCCATGCAAATGGCTCCCACTGTCTGGCACAGGGGGCTTGCAGAGGGTATCTCTATTCCTTACTGCCCAAGGCAGGGGGCCTGCCCTAAACCAGTAGAGCTCACCTGCTGTTCTCTTCCTACTACTTTTTCCTTGAAATTATCAATCCTTCTATTTTTTCAGGAATGGATCATTTGCACAACGGGAATGTTAAAAAATTGCAAAAAGTGGCTAAGCGTCATAAATGTAAACTTTGATTCTTTACATGCGCGCTTAAACTTGTGACTTTCCAGCTATTTCTCCCTCATTTTGCACCATTCTCACCTCTTCTGTGCCATCAGGCTGAGCCAAAGTAACATAGTCTCACTAAATCCCTTCCCTCATGGCATAATTCAATGTTCATGGCCTTGTGGGGGCCGTTGGCCTTGTAAGGAGGGCAGTTAGGGGGTGGTTGAGACCCGCCCAAGGTCCCTCTCACCCAAAATTAGGGCTTTAAAAAATCCAAGTATATACGGGAAATTTTGAATTTTTACACGAACATACGCGAGCAGTGACTCCCAAATTCGCGAATGATCCATCTCTGCCCTTGTCTTTCTGGGTTCCTACAAGCTTGCAAGGATGAAGCTTGAGCAAACTGCCTTTTGCCCAATCCTTCCTGGGCTAGACTTCTAGGCCAGCACTCAGGGCTTCTGTCACTCCCCAGGTCGCTGCATGTGGTCTACCCCGCTGACACTGACACGAGTGCTACTTGTTGTGACTCACCTACTGCTTACCATCATACTGCACGTTGCAGACAAAGATCGCAAGGCAGTCATTGCAAGGGAGATGGAGACCATGCTGCTGCAAGAGCAGGAGGAACATCACCATCTCCTGCCTCGGAGGCAGGCAGAGAGTCAGTCAGAGGGGAGTCAGAGTCAGCCGGAGAGTCAGAGTCAGTCGGAGAGTCAGGGTCAGTCGGAGGGGAGTAAGAGTCAGTGGGAGAGTCAGAGTCAGCCCTGATGCACTTGGCTTTGATGCACTTGGCTCGAGGAGGATGAATAAGAAATTGCTTTTTGACTTGAATAAACCATGATGAAGATTTCACTGCTGAGATCCTTTTTGCAGCACTGATCTATCTTACAGAAAAGAAGAAAGAAAGAAAAGTTCATGCTAGCCAAAAGGCCGCGTGCATTAAGGAAAGGTTCCCTGACTAGCAAGCTAGAAAAGGTCTCACCAAAGGGCCCTCGAACCTGAATTACACTCAGCTAGCCTAGGAGAAAGCCAGAAACAGAGCAAATGGGGATCTGGAGGGTTGTCCGCCATGCTCCTGGATGCCCGGACTCTCCTTCTCCTGCTCTCCACTGCCACGCGCCCAGCAACCCCACCCCTAGGAAAGAAAAGGAAAGAAAAAAAGAAAAACTATGTAGGCAGAAGAAACTCTCCCTATCAATTAAGGAAAAGGAGACACATTGGCTCATAAGAGCCGTGAGTCCCCTCCACCACGAAGACTACAAAAAAATTATCCTAATGGGGATCTGGAGGATTATTGGATGCACCTGGCTCCATAACCTGTCTGCAAGAAGTATTCTCATTGTCCATAGCATGCCTAGTGGTAACAAGCCTGTTGGCATACATGACAGAATGGGCATGAAGTTTGCGAGCGAGTTTATTGGCGCGTTGGTGGTCAAGTCCCAGTCTTTTGAACTGGTTAAGGGTGTGCTCAGTGTAGCAGGTCCCACCAACACCAAAAAGGATGGTGTGGAGAGTCACAACTTTTGCATTAATGATTTTGCAGAGGTCTGCATGCTGCCACTGTGCCGCCTCCAACTGCCGTCCAGGCCTCATGTCTTCACAGTACAATGAGTTACAATGAGTTACAATGGGGTTTGACCTTCAGCCAGGTAGTTTGGCTGCTCGGTCTGCTCAACTGTTCCAACTGCACAAAAAATATCCATGAGATCGGAAATAAAACGATAAGTGTCATTAGTTTGTTTCTGCAAGAAATGAATAGCATCCTCAGAGCTAGCTTGAGAATAGTAGAAAGTGCCTGAATCGTCCAGAAAAATTCTATAAGACGAGGGGAAGTCAGAAAATAACTGTGCATGAGCCCTTCGAAGAGAGCACACAGAAGCGCAAGAACAAAGGAACACGGCATGCTTTTCATCTTGGAGTCCTTGTTCACATTTATCACAAGTTGATGTGTGCTCCTGCCAAAGTGATGTCTCAACTCTTAAAGTATGAGCATGTAAGCGAAAACGTGCTATGTTTCTTAGCGTGCGCTTACCCAAATCAAGATGCAAATACCTGGGGACAGAAAAGGGCGCACCATGAACAGACAAGGGTCTCAAAGGGAGTGCCATCCAGTGATGATATTTGGCTAATTTGTTCGTGTGGTCACCATGTTCTGCCAAGGCATCAGCATTCCACACACCTCGCAGCCTTTTACTCAGATCAACCACAAACTCCCTCATGACTATAGGCTGCCCTGACCGAACACAATGAGTAAACACCTTGCACCTGTCCAAGCCTGTGCAGGCAGCCAAAAATTCTGAGGTCCAGCATTTACGGGAAAGACTGCTCATTTCAACATCTGCTTGCAGTACCTTACTGAGAGTAGTGCTGTTGCTTCGCAGTAAAGCATTGTAAAACCCAACTGCTGCACGAAACCAATAAAACTGTAAAGGTTCATGCCCACACTCACGCAGTACAGACCAACTAGGAGTGGTGCGCTTTACCCCAAGGATACGCTTCAATCAGCACAGGTGCACAGTTTGCAAAGGATAGTCCACTTCAGCTCCTTCCTTCATGAATCTAGCGCCCCAAATCTGGCAAGCATACATGCTAGCAGGGAGAGCATATGCTTTAGTCAGCCAGAGCATGGTATGCGGCCTATCTGTCAGGCGGTGCTCAGATGCGAATTGCCTAATCCGTCTACAACCAGCTAGGAAAGGGGCACACATATACTCAGCAGTGGCTTGCGGGTTGCGTTGTGTTGTGAACAGCATGCCTAAATACCTAAAAGAATCTGCACACGCCAAACGAGCTCCACCTAACGTGAAAGCTGGCACATTATCACCCTTTGAATTGAAATGCACAATCTCAGACTTGGCAGTATTGATCACCAACCCTTTCCGCTGAGCATATGTATGTAGCCTATCTAACATCAGTTGGAGCTGATCAGGAAGGTTACTAGTGAGGCACAAATCGTCTGCATACAGCATGTGGGTGACTCGGACGTCCCTAGTGCCTGTAATAGCCCCTTGCACATTTTCTGCTAAGCAGTCCACGTCATTGATGTACAAGGAGAACAACAAAGGGGAAAGCGAGCAGCTTTGCTTAACTCCAAAATGGGGGCGCACACGAGATTGCTTGCAGCCATCCACCAAGATATACTCATCATTAGCATACATGCTTTTAATGACAGCCAACAGGCACGCAGGCATACGAATGCGCTGCAGGTGAGTCCAAAGGGCTTCCCTAGGAATTGTATCGTAAGCCTGCTTGAAATCAATAAAAGCTGCATGCAGCCTTGGGGATGCATTTGGGCGCTTGACCTGAGCAGCATGCTGTAAGTGCCGCAAAATGAAAATGGGCTGCAAAGTGTTACGGCCAGGATAGAAACCAAATTGAGTGTCTGGAATCTTGTTTTTATCTTTACACCATCCAGTAACCACCTCCCTAAGAACGGTAGCATACAGCCTGTACAGGGTGCCACTTACTGCGAGCATGCAATAATTCCCTGGGTCCAGCACAGAGCCCTTCTTGTAAAGAGGAGTTATCTTAGCCACTTTCCAACAAGCAGGAATCTCAGCCCTCTCCATCATGGCAGCAAACAGACGTGCAATGTAAGGAGCCAAAACATTCATCCTATCCGTGCCTGTACCATTAACTGCTGGGACCCTCTTTTCAGCGTACTTAATGAAGGGTGCTGCAACAGCATCAAAACCAGGGGATGTCCTAGCATTCAACTTACGCATGTGCTCGCAAACAATAGGGTACAGGGCAGCTGCATCAGGCAGTTCCATCACATCAGGTTCAGGCATCCATCGAGACTCAGCACCTTGACGGAAAAGCTGCTCAGGAGGCGGGTTGTTGCGCCCCAGGGGCACTGCCATATCCCGAGCTGGAGCTCCAGAGTTGCCAGTCCAACGTGCAGCAACCCGCTGTGCCACCCCACGCATGGCTCCAATAACGGACTCCACCCCTCTGCTAATGCTGTCCCACATTCCAGGCCTTCTACTTAAGGTGCTTTCAGGGCAGCTACCCATGGGGCTTGCTTGTTGATCAGGGATGTGAGGAGCGTTTCTTGCTGGACAAGTGGGGTGCCTGCCCACAAATCCGTTGGTATGCAAGGCGGCGTCCTGATAGTGTGTGCTTTCAGGGCAGCTACCCATGCCATGCATATGTGCTGCTTCTCTAGTTGAAGGAGAAGAGCAATTGTTCATGCGGGCACCAAAATGATGCTGTAAGTAAGAGTTCCAGCCGTCCGCTGTAATGGGAGTCTGATGGGTGCTCCTGGGCTTCCTAAGCATTTCATGAATGTCAGGCCTGTGTCTCTTCAGCCTGTCCAAGAAAACTTCACAGTACTTGAATTCAATCAAGTGCACATGCCACTGGTTTACATTCAGTTGGCGGGGTTGCCTAACGCGGTTGACTGTTGTGGCCCTCAGTGTGGGGTTGTGTCAGCTGCGTAATGCATGATGGTGTGAGCAGGAGGAAGAAGGAGAAGAAGTGGGTTTGGCTTTATAGGGAGTAATCAATATAGCATCAGGAAGGCTGGAGGTGAGTCTAGATCTCTTAGAAAACTTTATTGGAAAGAGGTAAGGGGGTATAATTCTATTTGATGCATGTGCAGGGATTTGAAGGTCGTGCTGCGCCAACATATCACCACTCCCTATGTCCATGTTAACCAAACCTGCTCCCCAAGGGCTTTTGCTAAGAGCGTTGATGATCATCCTTCCAGCAACATTGTGGCGTTTAATTTTCATGCTGGAGATGATATTATGTTGGCAGCCTGATAACATGTGGAGTGCGCTGTCTAATTGATGACAGCCTGGGAGAGGGCATAGTGGGTTAGTGGACCTTTTGAAGCGAACCGCATGTTTTTGGTTATAGAGGGTGCCAGTGCAATTTTGTAAATTGGCGTGCTTCATAGGTGAGGATATACAAGGCATGTTCCTAAAGGTTATCTACATGTGGTAACAAACTGATAATATGAATAGTAGCCTGTTTCGGAGTTGGCATATCCAAGTCTGTGTTTTGTATGTATATGAGACTTGAGAGCGTTTTGAAGATTGGGGAGGTAGGTGATTTTAGGATTGGGTGTAGGGGATGTGGATGTGCCAGCATTGTGTTCTTTTTTTCCCTCCGAGGAAGAGTCTTTGGCTAACCAGCTGGGCTATACTGACAGGAAGACAGGCTACTGCACTTACTACCAGAGCTTGCTACCTCAAGTAAGCAAGAAAATTAGCAATGCCTTTTGGAACATGCCCGGTCTCTCAACTCGAATGAAACGCACTGTCTTCCAATACCGCACAGGCACCCTCTACAATCAGGAACATGCGGTCCGATATAAAAGATCCACTAGCCTGACATGTCCCCTACCTGATTGCCATCACATGAATAGCGCTCTCCACATCCTATCTGGCTGCCAATGCCCCGTCATGCGTAACATGGTAACTGAGCGTCACAATATTGCTTGCAGGATGATTTTGAAACTGATCAGTCACTGAGTGAAGGCTCTTATGGGGCCAATCTTGTGCAGTTGGATGCGGGCAACAAAAGCCGTTTGGCCCAGCACGACCTGCAAGTCCCTGAGCAAGTCTCTAATCGAGCTGTACCTCCCAACCTCTTCAAACCCACGGTTTCTATGCAAACCAGGCGCAACTCCAGCCGCCCTGATGCAATCTTGGTTACTCCTCACCTAACCAACCCAAACAGACCACCCACTCCACCCTCAAACCGGGTACTGCGCAGTATGGGGAGTAGCACAACTCCAGCCCGCCATATTTACTTAATAGAAATCAAGTACTGTGAAGATACGAGGCCTGGTGCCCAGCTAGAAGCCTCACAGCAACAACACAGTGAAGTGTGCAAACAACTCCAAGGTACAGAGATTACTATCCACCCTATCCTCCTGGGTGTGGGTGGGACTATCTACAATGCCCATACTCTTGATCAATTGAAAAAATTAGGGATTGACTTACAAAGATCTGAAACACTTGCAAGAAAACTCCATGCCCATTCTGTACAATTTGCGCACAAAGTTACCTCTACCAGACGTGCCATTGAAAATGAAAGCACTCATCATAACACTGGTGCCCTAGAGCAGCGTGCTGCCAGAAACCCACCTGACCCACACTAATTCCCCTCTCATCTTCTGGTAAGGGAGACTCACGGCTCTTTGAGCCAATGTGTCTCTCTTTCCTTAATTGATGTAGGGAGAGTTTTCTCTGCCTACGTAGTTTTCTCTTTCTTTCTTTTCTTTGGCCAACCAGAATAAATGAGAAAAAAATTACCACCGGGGCCTGCGCCAGGGATCCCAGTGTCAGCCACATTATTATTTGCTTGGCTTGCTTGATATTTTGCAATAGCATCTGCACATTCGTTACCAGCAATGCCAGCATCAGACTTTACTTTGTAGAAACAAATATTGCTTTGCGAGTTGCTAATGAGGGTAGATATGTTTTTTAGGACGTCCCTTTGAATATGTTGTTTGTGCTTCTCTGGGTAAATAAGTTGTTTACACATTTGATGAAGAGAGGTGGGACTGTCTGAAGCAATGTGTAAATGTGAGTGCGTGATTGCAGCAGCAATTGCTGCTAATTCAGCTCGACATATGGTGTTGGTAATTCCAGCACCGTTGGGCTCGACAAAACTTCTGCTGTCAGTGAGAGGGCAGTAGACGCCTGCTCCAATTTCTTGTATGCAATTGGATTTGACAACTACTATCAGTGTAAGCCCATGTCCTCCAGTCAGGGACTTTGAGCTTGAGGGTTGGACTAGATTGGTGAGGTACAAAAAGTTCTTCCTGATTACTTAAATGTGGATAGGTTGGGTTTCTAGATATTTGTTGTTTGTCAGAGAGGAGGCGTTGGCATTTATTGAATCCAGGCATATCAGCATGCATTGTATTGAGAGTAGAATGGTTGCCTATACTTCGCAGCTTCCAGTCTACTTCTGGTACAGCCAAAGCCAGGCCTTGTAGCCAAGCTGGGTTTTGATTGTTTAGGTGAATCCTTGCAGCTGTGTTCCATGCTGCAATTATTTGTATGTCCCAGGTGTGCAGAGAAAGGGGTATTTCTTGGTTCATGGAGGATTGTAGATTGTTGTAGCAAAGGTTGATACGAGCGATGGTTCTAAGTTCACAACAGAGATGTGGATAGGCAGTGATGAGTTTGGAATAGGGGTTAGTTACCATGTGTTGTCCCCAGACAGGGAGGAACATGAAAGCAGCAGTGGCCTCTGTGTCGAGAATGGCTGAGTAGATAGCATGGCGTAAGGCCTGAGTCATAGCTTCCTCGGTGTAAATGGGATGGCAGACAGAGAAGCCTGAGAATCTGGATGAGAGGGAGTTATGATGGGCACCAAAGAGAGTGTCTTGGGGGTCAGTGCTCCAGTAGTGTTGGTATTGTGGGTTGTGGTCCAGCGGGGAGGCCATTTTTTCTTGAGTGACCAGGGCCCGTTCTTGGAGGGCAGTGTGGATGTGGGTTGGCAGGGTCCGCAAGAAGGAGTCTTCAACCTTTTTGCTAGTGTGCTTGTTTCTAGCACAGTCTTGCGAGCAAGGGGTCCCAGGTGTTATGGCTTCACGCAAGCCTGCAAGCTTAGCCCTATAGAAAGCCTTGTAAAGGAGTTGAAATCGGCTAGGGGTTATCATCCCAACACATTTACCTTGTGTGTTGTAAATGTGTGCCATGTATGCTTTGTAAATATCTGGGAGGAGAAGGGGAGGTGGAGCACGAGGGTGGAGGCTGTGTGATTCAGTGTCTAGTGATGTTTGATTAGGGTTTTGTTCGAACAAGTACAAAGTAGAATTGTACTTTGTACTTGACAAGGTCAATGTCATGCAGCCAAAATTCACTGCAACCAGTGGGTTCAACATCTACTTGTGGGTTGGTGGGGTGTATGTCTAAGGTAATTTTATTGCGTACTTCTGCCAGAACTAGACACAGTGTATTAATAGTATGAGGCTTTTCAAAGCCTCGTCTTTCAAGGTTAGAAAGGGCAAAGTCTGCTGTGGGTCAGGAAAGGCCTGGTTCGCTCTGCTTGGCTTTAAATTCAAGCAAACACTGTTGAAACTTAGGCCAGGTCTCTTAAGTATTCTCAGGCTCCCAGGAGGGCATCCAAGTGACCTGTGTGAGCTCTTCTCTAGACTGACATTCTCTGTCAATTTTTGGTGCATTGTTAAGGCCTGCACAGGCGGGACAAGCCCAAGTGTTAGCTGCATCTATCTCTTGTCTTTGACCATCATTATAGCAACCAAGTTCTTTCATGCATTTCCAGTGGTACGTTCGTTGGCAAACATCACAGATATACATATCAAGGTAAGGAGGTTCAGAGTTAGTAGGTTCATAGCCACCATGGTTATTGCATATTTGGAAGCAAGCACACTCAATATCAGTGTGAGCAGCAGTTGAGGTAGTCACAGGCTAAAAGCCAGCTTTCTTGAAGAAAGGCAGGGCCCACTTCTCAATAATCATTGGGGCAAAATGGGTGTGATATTGCACTTGGT
This sequence comes from Dunaliella primolecta, assembly GCA_914767535.2. Lineage (NCBI taxonomy): Eukaryota > Viridiplantae > Chlorophyta > Chlorophyceae > Chlamydomonadales > Dunaliellaceae > Dunaliella > Dunaliella primolecta. The sequence goes on along the minus strand of OU611754.1, from coordinate 6,444,807 downwards.
GATGGATGAGGCTTCTCCTTCTGTATTTTTTATTAACCGTGCAGTTTCTCCAACCATCTATATGGGTTATGTCAAAATCATGGTTATATATAGCATTGATAGCATGGCTAGCTGATTTCGCTTTTTTAAGCTTGTGGACTGAGGTTTTCTCATAATTCCAGATCTCAGAGGCTTGGCATAGCGAGCTGAGGGGGTTGATGACAGGAGGGGTGAGCTCTTTCTCTATGCAAAGTAATTTTTTCTTCTTGTTTTTGTGGTTATTCATTTGTGTATCTAGGCTGTGTGGAGTGTTTGGAGAGGTAGGAGAGTTGTGGATTTTGTCTGTGTGGCCAGTACCTGTTGTGCACGGGGAGTTGGGCTGTGTTGGGATGTAAGTGACAATGCTTTGATTGGCATTAGATCCTGTATTATTCTGGCTAAGAGGTCGAGACATGGGTGTGGAGGTGTATTTCATTGTTGAGCGTGTGCGCTTGCTGGATGGCCCTTCCGTAGGTGAATCTTGTTGAGTGGGCCTCATAACATTAGAGTTAGCAGTACTTTGTATTGAGGCATGCATTCTTTGTGTAGGAGTGATGCTCAGCCTATAATTGGAGCGAGTTCTTTTATAGGGTGGCTCTTCTGTGGGTTGTGTTTCTTTGGCAGTCATTACTTCCTGAGTAATAAGATAAATTTCTTGTGTAGGAATGTTAGCTGTAGGGGCAGACAAGGTGGCTTGGTCATGTCTGAGGCGGCGTCCAGTATGTTCGTGTCTGTAGTGGGATGTGGAGCGAGGTTGTGGTGATGGCACTACTTGTGTGGGAGGGGTGCTGTTTGGTTGGGAGCCTGCAAGGGGGTAGGCATGAGTCGGGGTATCTGGTTCCACGTTGAGGCCACTCACATGTGTGTTTTTAATAAGGCGGTAGTGTGCAAGAGTGTTTGCTTCAGTGTTTTCGTAGGCAATGATGCTTTGGATGGAGGATGTACTCAACTCTTCTTCCTGGGGGAGGTTAACCGGTGCTTCCAGTCAGTTGAGTGCTATTTTGCATATAACGTCGACCTTGGAGTATTTGGCTTGTAGCTGAGCTACTGTGATGATGTGAGTCTTACACGGGGATGTGAGTTCATGGATTCCATTTTTCCAAGGCCCATTAGGGGTTGGATTATGCAGGTTATGAGGGAGGAGAGATTGTGGGGAGGTTGTTTATGCAGGGATAGGGCTTCATGGATGAAGTTTAAGTCCTCATTGAACACAACTTCCTCGTGTTTCATGAGGTGGAGCTTACTAGAGTGGATACTGATCAATTGGCGGGCATGCATGCAAAAGTTGAGCTGGCGTCTTGAGGGGTTGAGCTGGAACCCTAGGAGTCTCCTGAAAATGAAGTGCATGCCTTCCGTTTTACAGAAAAGAAGAACTTGAACCGTTAAAAAAAAAGGAACTACGCAAGTGGTCCAAAAGAGCCTGATAAGCCAAGTGAAATGAAGCATGCAAACAAAGGAAGTCCAATGTCACTTAGACGGCCCAAGTTGGAACTTTCATGTTGAAACATCGGTCTATGCCAGCCAAGGATAGGATAAGGTTACAGTCAATGTAAATTGCAAGTTGCTGTACCTGCCTAAAAGGGCAGCTTAGCCAAGAGGCTGCATGCACCAAGGAATGGTTTGTGCACTGCCAGCTACTGAAGTGTGCATGGTGAGGAAATGAAAAAAAAAGGAACATGATATTGCAATGACTTGTCACACGAGATTGGCGTCGTTGCTGGATTGCTGTCAAGACCTTCAGTTTGGCGGTTGGTAGTTAGACCAGGTGTTTATGATGGCCGAGAGACTGGCGAGGCCAGTAATGAAGATGTAGATGTAACGTCCAGAGGCTAGGTGACTCTAGCGCAAAGGACAGCTGCCACTCCTTGAGTAGATGGCCAAACTAAGTTGGTGAATCACATGCCACATCCATGTGGCATGACAGGCTCTGCCAAAGTTCCATGCACTTGTAGCACGAGGTTGCGAATGTCTAGCTGATCGAATGTACAATGAAGATCACCAGCAGAAATGATCAGTTCCCTTCAATTTATTGTGAGTCAGGAATAATTCTCCATGCAATCCTGAAAGGCCTCTTGCTGCTGGCTAAAAGACCTTGTATTCTCACAGTTGTTTGTTCCTACCAGTGAAATTGAGCGAGGAAATGGTGAATCAAGCTTTTCATCCTCAAGGCGTCAAGAAATGCCAATTCCTTTCTTTTGAACCCAGCTATAATTTTGCAGGAAGGAAGGGATTACATAGCTGTACCTCAAGCTAGTAGCAGGCGTAGCAGGCTGCCTACGAGGGCAGCTTAGCTGAAGCATCAAAAGAGATGCCTGCTACCAAAGCAGCTACCCGAAGGAAAAGGAAAAGGAAAAAAAGGAAAAGCTACGCAAGTGGCTCACACCTCAAGCGTCATCCACTCCACTCTCACACTGGGTACAAGGGTTACAAGGGGTTACAAGGGGTTGGCCTACAGCCCGAGAATCTAGCTGATCGGCTGCTGGTGAAACATTCTCATCTAGCATCAAAATTTGGAATCAGTCCAGACAAACATTTTGGATATCTGTGCGAGTCTTGATTTAGAAAAGCATTGACCTCGAAATCAGTCAAAATGTGAAAGCTCACCAAGAAAGGAATAGAATCAGTGTTTGGAAGCTGGGCAAAAGTATGTAGTGGTTTAAAAAGATCAATGAACAGGTCCTTGTATTTTTTGCGCAGCTCACACAACTCACAGCAATTGCAATAGGAAAGAACATATTTCTCGTCCTGGACTTCAGCACATCCACACTTATCACAAATATTTGAACCACCCAACCATTTACAGGACTCGACCTTCAAGCAGTGGGCACGAGGCCTAAACCTACTCACATCCCTCATGACTCCTTTATCCAGATCCTTGAATAAATATCATGGGATACAGAAGGGTGTGCGTGCTGTTTGATTTAAAGGTTTTGCACACCAATGATGGCAAATCACTGCTTTCCTTTTCACTTCTCGGGGACTTAGGGCGTCTGCTTCCCTCCATCGGGTACTGCGCAGTATGGGGAGTAGCATAACTCCAGCCTGCCATATCCATTTGATATAATTAAATACTGATTAGATACGAGGCCTAGTGCCCAGCTCGAAGCCTCACAGCAACAACACAGCGAACTGTGCAAACAACTCCAAGGTGCAGAGAATACTATCCACCCAATCCTCCTGGGTGTGGGCGGGACTATTTACACTGCCCATGCCCTTAATCAATTCAAAAAATTAGGGATTGACTCACAAATATCTGAAATCCTTGCAAGGAAACTCCATGCCCATTCTGTACAATTTGCGCACAAACTTACCTCTACCAGGCGTGCCATTGAAAGTAAAAACATTCACATAACACTGGTGCCCTGGAGCAGCATGCTGCCAGAAACCCACCCGATCCACATTAATTCCCCTCTCATCTTCTGGTGAGGGAGACTTGCGGCTCTTTGAGCCAATCATTGGCAGACACATGATGTGTCTCTCTTCCCTTAATTGATGTAGGGAAAGTTTTCTCTGCCTACATAGCTTTTTCTTTTTTATTTTTATTTTCTACCCAAGCAGGCCTTAGCCTAAGGCCTGCTGAGCTTAAAATTAAAAAGAAAAGCTTGAAGTCTAAAACTGTTTTTGCGTTGTTCCAAAAAAAAGGGATGTATAGGAAGCGTAGAAGCTGCTCAAACAGAAACGAAGTCAACGTTTTGGGGACTGGGAAGCCCTAAGCCTTCAAATACAGATCTGGTGGAGCCCCTCGCAGCTTTCAACTTGTTGGGGTGCACGAATACTAATTCGTTTATGAATAGTGGTACCTTCTCAGTGCTCCGCTTGAAGTAATAAATGTTACCGACAGATAATAATAATCTGGGGTGGTGCCCACCACCCGTTTTCAACAAGAGTAAGTGGGAAACAGTCTGCACATGTTGAAGACTTGCAAGCAACAGTCGTTCTTGATTTAATTCAATTGCCAAAAAGTATATATTACCGTACATAAATCAATTCCAGCTGTCAACAGATTTCACTTGAGACAGCTGACAACGTAATTGCCAGATTGATAAATCAACCCAGGTTCCAACCTTTTTAAGCACTTTATATCATGTTGTAGAGGTCACTTGAGTCTCAAAGAGAGTCCCTGAGCCTGGCTGGCGAAACGTTCTGGTCCAAACAAGGACCATGCCTTCCAAGGAAGCCAGCCCCCTGAGAGAGCAGGAACATGCCCATCAGGGCTGCTGAATGTAGCATATCCCCATTAGAGTGCTGAATGTAGCACATGCCCATTAGGGTGCTCAATGTAGCGGAGAAACCCAGTGTAGCAAAGGAGGTCTCTCGGATTCTCAGCAACGGCGGGAACAGGAGCAGGAGAGGACCGTAAGTGCTCGGGAATGCTGCATTTTGTGCTGCGAGCCCCCTGTTGCTGTCTGTTTGGCACTGCTGCTTTGATAAAAACCTCTGCACACATAAGTGTGCATTGCCGCCGCACCACATGTGGTTGGATCAGCCATGCTGTGCTATGAGTGTGCATTTTGTCCCACCTTTGCCATGCAGCAAGGTTATGGGTGTTAGGCAGTTACCATTCGGGTGGACATTTGCTGTCCGAACAGCCGAATGGATAAAAACATCCACTGCCATCGTGGTTGCTTGAAGTGCTTCCATGATACTCGCAAGCATTGCCTGTCTGCCACCACTTGTGCACTCTGTCATGGCACAAACACAGGTATGCATGGTGCCCCCAAGCCTCATTTACTGCAATTCCTCGTGGGACTCAGCGAAGTAAAACTGTCTATCTGCCATCTTTGCGTTCTGTGTTGGCACAAACACAGCCTTACATGATGCCCCATGCCTCATTTACTGTACTGGCCTGACCGCAGCCAGCTTCCAATGTAGCAAAGCAGCAGGCGTTCAGGCACTTATGCTCCTCTACACACTCCCCATGGTTCACCACCAATCCAGCATGCATGTGCCGTGCACATGGCATGGTATGCCATATGCTGGACAGGCTGCCCCAACTTGCATGTACGGTCTGCTTGCACCACATGCAGTGCCCAGTACAACCCCATCCATGAGTTCCCCTACAACATCAATGGTCAAGCTGTGGACATGGTGTTCACCTCTGTGGCTGGGCACCTCATGGAGGTAATAGGAATGAAATGGGCCTCGCGGAGGTGATTGGAATGGAATGGGCTCCAGATCCCCATTAGCTCTGTTCCTGTTCCTGACTTTCCCCTGGGATTGCTGCGTTTGATTTAAGTTTGAGGACCCTTTGGTGAGACCCTTGCTAGCCTGCAAGCCAGGAAGCCTTCCCCTAATGCTGCTGTTTGACCTGCATGGCCTTTCCTTTCTTTCTGGAATGGGCACCTCATGGTGGGAATTGAAGTGGAGTGGGCCTCATGAAGGTGACTGGAACAGAAAGGAATGCTTCATCATTTTTTTGTGGTTGTTATGCAGGTCAGGGGTTTGTGTGCGATCCCTCTGCATGTGTGTGTGTCAGCTTTTCCATTTGCTTGCTCCCTCTTTCCATCCACACGCTTGCCTTGGTACACGGCATGGGACTAAAGATGGCCTATCCGCGCTGAGCCCAAGCCTGCATTCAAGGCTCCTATTTGGGAGCACAGAAGCCATTTGCTCTGTGCGTACTCTCTGCATCTGTTCTCTTTCGATGCAACCCTGGATGCCACCTTAATGCTGGATATTTTGCACGTGTATCCCTAAACCCCTGGCTGGAATCAGCTCTGGCTCTGTTCTCATGCACTGCTGCGATGCAGCTTGACTTCTCTGACCAGCATAGGAGGTGGCATGGCTGCCCCCCTGCTGATCTGTACAGCGTGCCAGTCCACAGAAAAGTGCCGGAGGTGAGTTTCCTGCGTGTAACCCACAGCACTGGATGCTGTGTGTGTGTTTGTGTATGTGTGTCCCACAGCACTGGATGTCGCTGACATCTGTGCGGGCTTTACTGTGGCTGGATTGTGTCTTACTGCGGCTCCGATGTGACTTCCTGTGCGGCCTAAACGTGGCTCTAATGTGGCTTCCTGTGGCTGGAATGTCGCTTCCTGAGGAGGATAAAATGTTCTTCCTGTGGGGCTTAAGGGTGGCTCTGTGTGTGGCCTTGTGTGGCTGGAATGTGGCTTTCTGTGTGGCTTTAGTGCGGCTTCCTGTGAGGCTCCCTGTGTGGCTTCCTATATGGATTTTTGAGGATGAAATGTGCTTTTCTGTGGTTCAGATGTGGCTTCCTGGTCTGTGATCCTGCTGCTTAAGATGTCTGAGGCCTTGGAGTCTGCTGCCCTGCCATCCCATTACCTGTAACTAATTTGCACCATTGGATATGACGCAGGCATATTTTTGCTTTCAATGTAGCAAGACCAAATATCTTGACATGACGCAGGCATGCTTGTGCTTCGATTGTAGCAAGCTTGCATGATTTGACTTGAAGCAGGCACGTCCTTGCTGTGATTGGAACATATTTTGATTGTTTGACATGAGGCATCCATGACTTGAGGCTCTAATTAGGCTTTGAAACACTGCAGCCGATTGATTTCACTTGTCATGCATCAACATGACCAGGGACTGATCTGGTCAGATACGCTTGGCCCTATTATCAATTGCCACTGTCACTGTCACTGCCAGTTTAGCAAACCATGGACCATTGGATTGATGCCATTTCAGTTTCATGCTGTAATTTACAGCAAGGAAAAACAGTGTAAACCTTATTTACGTTCATGTACGTTTTCCTTGCAGAAAAAGAAGGACCTGCGCATACAGTTGGAGCAGCTAGCAATGCAAGCACAGTGGCTTGTGCTGTGGCTCGATTGTGATCGCGAAGGGGAAGCAATCGGCTTTGAGGTGTGGAATGGTGAACAAGAGGACAAATTTAGGAAACTTTGCAAATGGGCACTCACTTCTTTGTCAAATAAGGATGCCTGGGCATAAGGTGCTCAGAAGCGGCTGCATTCATAACAGCCATGCTTTTCTGGGGGTCTTAAAAAAAGCTTTGGAAACATCTTACAGCCTGCTTTCTAAAGTAGCAGCCTCTTTCTCGATGCTCGTATTGTTACTGCACAATTTCACTCCTGCCTCTACCTCTTTTTCCCCCTGAGGGCTTGGAAAAATCAACACAAGTGCAGGCAAAGTCCACCTACTCCACCTACAAGTGCCTGCAATGTCCACCTGATCCGACACAACAAAGTGCGCATTCCAAACATGTGTGCGTTGCTGACGTCTTACCCATGTGTGGCTTGGCAGGTTATGGAGGTGTGCCTGGCCAAGAAGCGCAGCTTGGTAGTGAAGCGTGCACGCTTCAGCGCCCTCATTCAAAGGGACCTTGTCTCGGCTGTGGCAAACCTAGGTGCGGACAGGGCCTTGTCAAGGATTTTTATGGAGACGCATTGAACTTCCTAGTGTATCATGTAGCAATCCTGTAAGCTTCGCTATCAAGTGTAGCATGACGGAAATACTAGGTCAAAAGGAACAGGCAAAAGCCAGTAGCCAGATGTCATTATGGTGCCTTCTTGTTCCTATTTTGTGCAAAGGGGGAACTTGCGACCCATCCTTCAGGATTCCTGCGCGCTTTCCCTGCTACTAACGACATATTCCAACCCCTGATGAGTTGTTCTTTTTTTATTGATTCTCTGCAGTGTACCAAGAAAGTCCACTATTTCCTGTAAGGCTGTTACAACACAGCAACCAGCTCCATGTTGCGTGTCCCAAATTCTGCGAGGATTAAAGCTGGGAGGTTGCCTCATGGCGTGAATGCCTCCTAAATGCTTCCACATCCATATAGGTGTTCCCAATGCCAATGAGTCTGCAGCAGTGGAGGCGCGCCAGGAGATTGACTTGCGCGTGGGTGCCTCCTTCACCCGCTTCCAAACACTTCTGCTGCAGGTATAGAACCACAGGAGTCGAGCTCTTACAGGCACCTTGGCACAGAAGTCATGCGCTTGCAGGCACATTGGCATTAAAGTTATGCTCATACAAGCACATTGGTATTGAAGTTTTCTTCAAACGAGCACACTGGCATTGAAGTTATGCTCATACAGGCACATAGGCATTGAAGTTATGTTCATACAGGCACATTGGCACAGAAGTCATGCTCTTACATGCACGTAGGCATTGCAGACATGCTTATACAGGCACATTGGCATTGTACTTATGCTCATGTAAGCATGGTGGCATTGGCCACGTATGCAAAGGCCCAAAGGTGCTGGTGGCCAGCGACCACAGGATCGGACATGGAGGTCATGGTTGACGCGTGTGAAGATCAATGTTCTTGGGTTCCAAAGGGTTCTCAAAGGCTGCTTGGAAGGGCCTACAGGTGGCACTTCCTTGCCTTGATTTGCAACGGGCTGATAATGGCTTTTAGCTTACGCGTGAGTAGGTTTGTTTGTTCCCGTATATCTACTCCATATTTGGCATACATCTAGTGCTAAATAGTCCAAATTTATGCTGTATTATAGGTATGGAATTGGCCAACATATGCATGCACCAAAATGGCAGCATTTTGCCTGCATGCCTCCTGATAAACACCCAGGTCTGGCAGACCCCGCGACCTGAACATTAGTCATTCAAATACCCCCAAGTAATTACCCCCTCTCCTGCACACTCTGCTGTGCAGAACAAGTTCGACTGGAGCTCAATGGGTTTGGAAGACAAGATCCTCTTGAGCTACGGGCCCTGTCAGTTTCCGACGCTGGGCCTCATCGTACAACGCTCCTGGTGAGGAGAGTGTTCTACCTGTTTGCTGGTGGTGCCTTCTGCAAGTATGGCGCCGTAGCACAGCCTTTGTTGTCTCCTGCTAGCTTGTTTTTCAAATTTGGGGTGGGTGCTGGAAGCAGGCCTGTGTGCCAATCAAGGTCCTGCCGGTCCCTGACGCAGGGGCTGGTTGCGCAGCGTGATATTGGTTGCTTTGAGGCACTCGTCATGCCAAGCGTCTTGGAGGTCTTGGATGCCAAGCGTTTTGGGCATATGCATGCCTGAGGTCTCTGATGCCTTGGAGTGCTGGCTCATCTGCCTTTCATCGGCTTTCAGCTTAGTCGGCTTTCTCCATCCATGCATCCATCTTCCCTGGTCTGTCTGGCTTGTCTGCCATGAACTGGCTCACCTGCCATGTACTGGCTTGTCTGCTACGTACTGGCTCGTCTGCCATATACTGGCTCGTCTGCCACTTACTGGCTTCTCTGCCACGTACTGGCTTCTCTGCCATGTACTGGCTCCTCTGCCACGTACTGGCTCGTTTGCCATGTACTGGCTTCTCTGCCACGTACTGGCTTCTCTGCCACGTACTGGCTTCTCTGCCACGTACTGGCTCGCCTGCCACGTACTGGCTTCTCTGCCACGTACTGGCTCGCCTGCCATGTACTGGCTTGTCTGCCATGAACTGGCTTGTCTGCCATGTACTGGCTCGTCTGCCATGTACTGGCTTGTCTGCCACGTACTGGCTTATCTGCCACATGCTGGCATTTCTCCATCTTGCCTAGCTTACCTGGCTTGCTTGCCATTTGCTGGCTTACCTGGAAGCCTGCGGTGATCTACTTCAGGATGGCTGGGATTTTCGGCCTGGAGTCAGTAGCTAGGCTTGAATGAGGTCTCCACGCACGCTCAGGTCCTCATGCTCTTGCGAGCTTGCTAGTCATTGCTTGACTAAGTAGGACTGTACTGGTAACGTAACAACTGACCAAAATAGTACAGCAGTACAGTAGTATACTCCTGTAGTAACTAATCAGGGATCCTCTCCTTAGTGCAAGCGGCCTCTTAGCTGGCATAAACTTGTTCCTGCGCTCTTGATCACCTCCCACCTCAATGCCATACTCCCACAAAGCAGCTGACTCCTAGCTCAGGTCAGTCAGCCTTATCACGATTTGTGCTCCCTGCCCTCTCCTTTGGGTCAGGGAAGATATTTGATGGCACGATCCTGGAGATCCTGAGTCCTCCAAGGGGCAGCCTGGGCCGTTCAGAGCAAAGCCTCACCACACTTTGCACTCCCTGCCTTCTCCTTTAGGCCAGGGGAGGTTGCATGGCACAATACTAGGGATCCTAAGCCATCCACGGGGCAGCCTGGGCCGTCCAGGACACAGCCTCACCACATTTTTTACTCCCTGCCCTCTCTCATCTGGCCCCAAGGGAGAGTTCACATGATCCTCAACCGTTCAAGGGAAGCCTCTTCACTCCTTGTGCCACCAGCCCTCAAACATGGCCTCAGGGAGAACATTGTTGGCATGATTCAGAGCGGCACAGGGTGCAGGTCTCATCACAAATATGTTCCCTGCCCTCCCTCCTATCTGGCCCCAGGGAAATCCAGTCGCATGTGCCAGAGCCGTTCTGGCAAATCCAGGCCGGTTACAAAGAGCCACCTCCTTCCAATGCCTCATGCACGTTTGAATGGATGCGGGGCAGGCTTTTTGACGAGTTCATTGCGGCGGTGCTGTATGAGGTGTGTCTGTACGAGCATGGGAGAGGTCGGGCCATGTGTCTGTTTGAGCAAACATGTGTGTATGTGTGTGTGTATGTGTATGTGTATGTGTATGTGTGTGTATGTGTGTGCGCACGCTGAGCAAACGCACGCGCACGTGCGCGCTTGTGCAAGCGCTGTTATACTGTTTGTTGGGCAAACTGTGGTCTCTTGCATTACAGTGATGATCACTGTACAAGGTTTGTGTTTGGTTCCCTTTGAGTCAACGGGTCCCCTTATCTTGATTAATGTAGGGAGTGTTTCTAATGCCTGCACAGTTTTTTTGTTCTCTTTGGTTGGCTTGTGCGCGGGCCTGATCCACACAAAAAACAATTTGCCGTGCAAGAGAGAGAAACAGAAAGAGAGAGAGAGAGAGAGAGAGAGAGAGAGAGGCTAGTCAGACTGTGTGCATGCTAACCAGATAAATGTGGATGTGTTGTTCTTTCACTGATGTGGGGATGGATTTCATGCCTACGTAGATCTTCTTTTTCTTTCACGCAAGAGGCAGTGCAGAACTCTAAAGAGAGTGGCGCGTCCAGCAAGAAAACTGCATACCCGGCTGAGAGCATGGTCCTACTCATTGTCACAAGTTAGGCATTAGGCTAATTTTGCTGTTCCTGCCACGTAGGAAATGCTTGCGTGCTCGCAGGTATGCTTTTTTGAGTAACCTTGAAAGAGCATTCAATTGGTAGCCTTGCCCTGCATGTTCCTTCTCATGGTAGCGCGTGCGCACATACAAATACACATGCACACACGCACACACACATGCACAAACACACACACGCACACACGCACACACGCACATACACACACAGCACACACACACACACATACACACACATTCACACACAGGCGTGCTCAGAGGAGCCCATCGTGGCACGTGTGGTGTCTGTGCGGGGCAGGCCACAGTCCAAGTGGCCACCTTATCCTTTAAGCACCCTAGAGATGCAGAAGCGAGGCACACACCACTTGCGCATGCCTGGTGCGTCTGCCTGCCATGGCTGTATGTGTGTTTTGTTTGTGCAAATGTGTGCTCGAGTGTGTGTGACTGTGAGTGTGCACGCGTGTGCGCGCCTATTGTTTTGGCACGAACACAATGGTGGCCATTCACACTTGTGCGAGTGTGTGCATCATGCATGTCAGCAAAGTTGATCTGTAGGCGCAAATGCATGGGAACATGAAGCATACCTACCCCTCAAGCTTCTTCTTTTCTACTAGAAGTTGTAATGTATATTTGTGACACGTATCAGGAAATCCTAAGCATTTGTGAAAGTCAGATCTACTGCACCTATGTAGTTTTTATTTATTTTTTATTTCCAATTTATTTCCATACACAGGTGAGCGGATCATGAAGCTGGCAGAGGAGCTGTACCAGGCAGGTTTTATCAGCTACCCCAGGTGAGCCTGCCCATCGCTTTGTATTTTGTGTGCCACATGTGGCAGTCTTTGCAACTTGTAAGGAATGTGGAGAGAGAGAGAGAGAGAGAGAGAGAGAGAGAGAGAGACAGAGAGAGAGAGAGATGTCAGCTGTAAACTTCATTGCTTGTAGAACTTGTAGATGCCATTGGGAATGAGTTGCGTTACGCAACTCTGATGGGATGATTTTTGCTCTTTTCTTATACAAGGGAAAGAATTGGAGAGTCTGAATCAAGTGGTGCGCATGGTGCTTCCTCCACAAGTAACTTGCCCTGCTGTCTGCTTGGATTTTAAAAGCCAAAATTTGAAGTATTAGCTGGGCTATGGCAGAAGGAGCTTTCGTAAGTAGCTTGAGATTGCAGCATCCGTGCCAGTAAGTCGAAGCTTCAATTTCAGGCCCTGGTTTGGCACTGGATGCTTTCCTCATGATTTCTGCCAGGTCGACTTTCCATCAAATCTGCACGTCATGAATCCAAAGTGTGTTCTGACTAAATGGATGCTGCATTCATGAATTTCAAGAAGCAACTGTGTAAAATTGAGGTGAACAGTTCATTGCTTGAGCAACTCCAGGTTTTAACACATTCGACATAGTTGAAGTATGTGCATAGCCCTTGATTACAAAGCTGTCTACATAGCATTAAGGAGTGGCAATGCCCCATCTTCCAGCATTTGCACATCAGATTGTGCAGAGCTGACAGAACTGAGATATGTTTGCATAACCCACGGCACGTGCACTTCTTCCTCTCCACACATGGCTGACTGCACAGAACCGAGACAGACGTTTTCTCACCCAATATGGACCTCATGAGCCTCATCCAGGACCAAGCGCAGGTGGGTGTGGATAAAGAAGAAAAGACAAGGGGAATATGAGGAAACTGTAAAAAAATCGACTCCATGAGCCCCATCCAGGATCAAGCGCATGTGGGTGTGGGTTAAGGAAAAAATAGCTCATGAGCCTCATCAGTACCAGTCGCTGGTGGGATGCAGGTAGGGTAGGGAAGATGGAAAAAATGGATTTAAATGGCGTGTGTACAGAACAGCAGCTGTTCTGTTTAGCCGCTGCGTGCATGGACCTTATCCAGTCTGGTTTTTAAGAGTATGTAGAGGAAAGGAAAGGAAAGGCTACATAGCCGTACCTGCATATGAGGGCGGCTTAGCTCAGCTTTAACGAGGAGGAAATAATGGCATGGGAGCAGACAGCTGTGGATGAAAGCGTTGGCCTCATCCAGGACCTTCAAAACTCCTTTGTGGCATATCTTGAATTTTTGAGCAAACCAGAGAGGGTTAGCATGGCCCCTCCGCAAGGATGACGTACAACAATCACCCAGGGCAAGGTATGAGGCAGGTATGAGAAAATGGTGCAGAAGAGAGAGAAGCACGACAACGCATGAGCAGACAGAGCAGGTGCATGCAAGGTTTACAACCTAGCCCATACTCATGGCTTCCTGGGTAGTGTCAGAAACAACTGACACAAATGGTGCGGAGGTGAAGTCCATGACCAGGAATATACCTGAATACCGGTCAACGGACTATAAAATATATTTTTGAGGGGTATTTTATTTTTTAGAATACCAAAGTATTAGTTAACCTAGTCTTGGGAATGGGAAGGAACAGCCCACTAAAGCACTATGTGCCTCATTGGATTCCACTTCCCTTGTTTCCTTGTCAAGGCAGAACCATTTGCCTGACCTGATGCAGTGGTCTTGTGTGCTTGCAAGCAGACAGCCAAAGCTGTGTTCTACCTCTCGTATTCATCCTTCAAGCTGTGGATGATCAACATCAGAAGTAGAATCTGAGCTCCAGGCTGCATGCAAAATGGCGCGTAGTGAATGTTACACTTTTCAGACGTTCAGTCAGGTGGAAGTTGTATACTTTTAAACTGTGGATCCTTAGCCCGTGAAAACCCTATCACACCCTGTCCCATGCCCATGTTCTAACTGGATGTAGGGCTGGGGGCGAGGGGGGGTGCGTGTGATGTATCCACATCCGTTGTGTGTGTGTACTGTACCCACATCCATTGCGTGTGTATGTGCTGTACCCACATCCATTCTCAAATACCTCCACACCCGCCCGCGCACGCGCACATACACACACATAGATCACCATGTGTGTGTGTCTCTGCTCAAGACCCCAGGCTCGATGACAAGCAGGCTAGCATGCATCCGTCTTTGTACAGGACGCATAAATATTAATTTCAGTTGCATTTTCGTCATAAAATACCGGAATCGGACAGACAAGTCTCAGTGCAGCATACCCATGCACAGCACACACACACACACACACACACACACGGCCTGGCATGCACCAGCCTCTGTACAGGACACACAGACGGACAAGAGCCAGTGCAGCACACATCTCTGTGCAACACACGCAACTTGGCATGCATCTGTATCTACACAGGATGCCAGGTGGGGAGCGCACGCCCAGGCCATTGCTAATGGCACTATGTGGCAGGCACCCAGGGCAGGGGGCCATGATGACAAGGCACACCCGCCCATCCACCCAGTCAAGTACTCACCAGGTGCGCATGTGCACACGCATGCGTGCGCGCACTAACACGCACACACACACACACAGTCAAGACCACATCGCAGCATCACTGCCATCTCACATGTTAATAAGCGCACTCGCACGCACGTGGGCATGCACGTGCACACACACATGTATGTGTTGTGTCTCTTTGTGTGTGTGTGTGTGTGTTTATGTGTGTGTGTGCCTAAGTGCAAAGTCTGCTGTACTTGTTGTGTGCCTGGGTGCAATACAATTGTGTGATCAGTTCCAAAGTTCATGGTACTGACTTCAATGCACACTGAGTCGGGCCCCGCATTTAGATTCACAAAGCAAGCATGGCATAGCCTTCCGTTCTTGGACCTTTTGCTATGTCCTTTGGGGGGGGGCGGTGATTACTCACATACACACATGCATGCACGCACACGCACACGCGCGCGCAGGCATACACACACGCACGCACGCACCCACACACACGCACACATGCACATGCACACACACATACACACACACCCGCACACACCCGCACACACGCATGCATGCACGCATGCTCACAAGCACACGCGCGCGCGCGCACACACACACACACACACACAGATACACACGCGCACACACACACACACATGGGTATGCAATCCTGTGCTTTCAGGCGAGAACAACTGGAGTCCTGAGAAAAAGAGCCTGTATGACTTCATTGTGCGGTCCTTCTTGGCGACCTGCTCCAAAGATGCCGTGGGCCACCAAACTGACATTGTCATTGATATTCGGGGTCAGTGTAGCACAGTCACATCCTTGTAGCACAAAAGCAAGATGCCTCCTTGTCCCTTTCCAGATCACAGTGTGTATGTATCTCATGCCAGTCTTCCTGTGATGAAATATGTGTGAGGCGCATGACACTGCAATGTGGTCTTCATGCTGGCCTAGTCGGTTGCATGAGATGGCCTAAAGTACCCCTGACAGGGGGGTTTGAATACCCCTGACAGGGAGGTTGTAGAATCACATGCTTGCAGCGCGGTGTATCTCTCTGACGATGCTGATGCTGTGCTCCTATGCTGAAATACATGATTGTTCACGCATGTCCAGCATCTGAGTAGCACTTGGGGGTGGGACCCTCCTGCAATCCAAGAAGAAACTCACGATTTCTTGTGTGTGAGCCACATGTGACGGTGCCTAAAAGGTCTGAGGGGGGGGGTGCTTCTATTGTTCAGGGTAATTCTTTCTTCTTATTTTTCCCTTTGTGTTGCTTAAAGTGGAGAGGATCACACACACATACACACACACCAGGCGAGGGCTTCATCACAAAAGGCCTCATGGTGACGCAGCGCAATTGGCTGGATGTGTACCCCTGGGCCAGCTGGGGGGGTAACGATCGGCTTCCTACACTGACAGAGGGCCAGACATTTGTGCCCACAGAGCTGGTGCTCAAGAAGGTGCGCAAGGGCTTGTGCCCATAAAAGCTTGTGCCCAAGAAAGCGTGTGCACAGGAATCTGGTGTGGTGTGTGTATGTGTGTGTGTTTGATCTGGACGGCATGGCTGTGCTGCTGTAGGGCTGATGCAGCATGCTGGAGGCTGTGGCACTTTGAAGCCTTGGCTTGCAGTCTCCTGTAATTTTTGAGGCCTAAAGCCCCCAGCAGCAATAGTGCACTGTCATGCCACTCAAGGCTGTGGCAAAGTGGTGATGTGTCAGGGAACCCCTGGAGTGCTGGGAAGGAGGCAGGCCACTTCCTTATCCCCCCCCCCCCCTGCCCTGGAGTAAAAAGCATGAGGTTCATTCCTGTGTGGTTGATGTGCTTGATGCAAACAACTTCCAAAGCAGTACGCAGCCAGAGCTTGTGCACATCTCACACTTCGTCACTTGCCGGGTCAGAAGGTCTTGAGGTGACCTGCACCGCCAATACTGGGCCATACACTCTTGCTCTTTCTGTGCATGGTGCTTGACCCTTCTGCCCCGCTCTCTTTGCGTACAGTGCACTTTTTGCGGTGCACTTTTTGCATATGGTGCTTGATCCTTCTGCCCTGCCCTTTCAAGCTGCCTGCCTGTGCCTGGCCTTTCCTTTTCCTAAATGGCCATGTACAGGCAAGCAGCCGGTCATTTTGACTGGTAGCCTCTGTTTCTTCCCCTGTAACCTGTGACATGTCATCTGCCAGCGCCTGGCTTATCCTTTCCTAGACAACCATGTACAGGCTAGTAGTTGGTCGTTTTGACTGGAGGCCTCTGTTTCTTCACCTGTAACCTGTGACATGTAATCTGCCAGCGCCTGGCTTTTCCTTTGCTAGATGACCATACACAGGCTAGCAGCCCGTTGTTTTGACTGGAGGCCTCTGTTTTTTCCTCCTGAAACCTGTGACATGTAATCTGCCTGCACCCTGTCTTCTTTTTATGCTGCACAAACGTCCACATGACCAAGCCCCTGCTTGTACGCCTGTAGGGCAACACCCAACCCCCCCCTCGTCTGTTTGAGCGTGACCTCATTGCACAAATGGAGAGGCACGGCATCGGCACAGACGCCACTGTGGCTGAGCACATTCAGAAGCAGTTGGACAGGTGCGCGCATTCAGAAGCACATGCTGAGGCAGCTGGGCAGGTGCGTACGCGCAGTGGGTCAAGAGAAAGGTGAAATTCTGAAGCAGCTGGACAGGTGTGCACATGCAACAGAGCAGGATATGGGTGAAATCCTGAAGCAGCTGGACAGGTGCATGCGTGTAGTGGAGCAAGATACGGGTGAAATCCTGAAGCATCTACAAAGTACGCTGAGACATCCTGGGGGGGTGCCAGGTGTTTGGGTTGATCGCCAGGCTGTGGTATTATGGTGAACGGTCTGAACCTTGGGCTACAATGTGCAAGAGCTGGTGTGTAAGCTTGACAGTGGAAATGGGAGTGCTATGCCGCTTTGCAAGCAGGGCCCATTTTGCCCTGCCATGGAGTTCAATCGGGATGCAAATGTGCAGTTTAGGGGAGTGGGAAAACCAAGCCTCGCCGCGAGAATGCCATCCTTTGTTGCTATGCCTGGGCGTGCCAACTTTATTTTTGTGCCTAAGAAATCCGGCCTACTTTTGGTGCATGGGAATGCCAGTCTTCATAAAGCCCTCCGAAAGTGTTGGAGCATGGGAGTGCCAGTCTTCATAAAGCCCTCCGAAAGTGTTGGAGCATGGGAGTGCCAGTCTTCATAGAGCCCTCCGAAAGTGTTGGAGCATGGGAGTGCCAGTCTTCATAAAGCCCTCCGAAAGTGTTGGAGCATGGGAGTGCCAGTCTTCATAAAGCCCTCCGAAAGTGTTGGAGCATGGGAGTGCCAGTCTTCATAGAGCCCTCCGAAAGTGTTGGAGCATGGGAGTGCCAGTCTTCATAAAGCCCTCCGAAAGTGTTGGAGCATGGGAGTGCCAGTCTTCATAAAGCCCCCCGAAAGTGTTGGAGCATGGGAGTGCCAGTCTTCATAAAGCCCTCCGAAAGTGTTGGAGCATAGGAGTGCCAGTCTTCATAAAGCCCTCCAAAAGTGTTGGAGCATGGGAGTGCCAGTCTTCATAAAGCCCTCCGAAAGTGTTGGAGCATGGGAGTGCCAGTCTTCATAAAGCCCTCCGACAGTGTTGGAGCATGGGAGTGCCAGTCTTCTTGAAGCCCTGGAAACTTCAGCCATCCTTTAATGCCTGCGTTGGGCAGCCTTCTTTCGAAGCCTACGGTTGAAAGTGGGTGTGGCATCGCCAGAGAAAAGGCTAGAGCACCAGAGATGAAAGGAGTACACACACGCACACACACACATATACACACACAGTTACTATGCTCCTGTGTTCTCCGCAGGGGCTATGCTGAGAAGGATGCTGCAATGGCATTTCAGCCCACAGTGCTTGGAGAGGCTCTGATCACCGGTTACAGGTGCGCATCCACTTGCATGCTGCGTCCATTCCTAGTTTCTTCCAGTGTCCAGCATCAAATCCATACAGGCGCATGCTTAGGGAGGCTCTGATCGCAAGGTACAGATGGGCACCTGCTTCTATGCTGCGTCCATTTCTGGTCTCTAGTGACCAGCATCCAATTCATACAGGCGCATGCTTAGGGAGGCTCTGATCACAAGGTACAGATGGGCACCTGCTTCTATGCTGCGTCCATTTCTGGTCTCTAGTGACCAGCATCCAATTCATACAGGCGCATGCTTAGGGAGGCTCTGATCACAAGGTACAGATGGGCACCTGCTTCTATGCTGCGTCCATCTCTGGTCTCTAGTGACCAGCATCCAATTCATACAGGCGCATGCTTAGGGAGGCTCTGATCACCGGGTACAGGTGCATGCCCAACCCTCCGGATCCCCATTAGCTCTATCTCTGGCTTCCTCCAAGGCTAGCTGTGTCTGGTCTGGGTTGAGGGCCCTTGTGGTGAGATCCATGCTGGCTTGTGTGTTGGAGAAGTCTTTTCCTTAAAGCACACGGCAGCCTTTTGGCTGGCACGGTCTTTCTCCTTCACTTCCTTGGACTCTTCTTCCATGCAGTGTCCACTCCTAGTCATTTTTTCCAGTGCCCAAACCTGTACAGGCGCATGCCCAGTGCCATGCAGTGCCTGTGTGATGCACCACACATTTTCCAGTGAGCCAATGCACAACACATTTTCCAGTGAGCCAATGTACCACACATTTTCCAGTGAGCCAATGCACCTCACATTTTCCAGTGAGCCAATGCACCACACATTTTTCCAGTGAGCCAATGCACCACACATTTTCCAGTGAGCCAATACACCTGTTGACTGGCTGAACATCCTGTGTATAGGCACATTGGCATTGACCATGTGGCTGGACATCCAGTGTACAGGCACATACATTGGCATTGACCATGTCAACAGTGTACTATTGACTGGCTGGGCATCCAACGAACATGAGAGGGAGAATGAGCCGAGGCTCTGCTGACTGTCTCATGCCATTTGTCTCCAGCTGCGTGGTCTCTTCCAACAGCTTCCAGCTTGGCGTGTGCAAGATCTTATAAAAAAAAACTGCGGTGACACACACACACGTCTTTGCTGGTTTATGAGTGTCAGCCCTGGACACGATAATTGAAGATCATTATGCATCAAACGCAGGTCTATGGGTCTGGACGATTTGTGGAAGCCCAACCTCAGAGGCCGCATTGAGCAGCAGATCAATGCTGTGGCAGAAGGGCGAGCCCAGAAGGATCAGGTAAGCTAAGATCAATGCAGGACCGGGTGAGCTATATCAGTGCAGTGCTGGATATGCAAGATGAACGCAGTGGCAGAAGGGCAAGCTAGAAGGACCAGGCAAGCTCAATCAGTGCAGGACCGGAAGAGCAAGACCAGGTGAGCTAGATGAGTGCAGCGCAAGATACGTGAGATGACACCAGGTAATAATCTTGACCAGGTAAGCAAGATCAATGCAGTGCCAGGTATGCAAGTTCAATGCAGTGGCGGAAGGATTACTAAGCCTACCCTTTTTCCTCTGGTATTGCTTAAGCAAAGTGAACAACCTGCCTGATGGAGTGATGGTCAACACTGGTTGGAATGCTATCAAGGCATCGCCAAGATGAGGATCAGATCCAGCCAGCTAAAGGACACAGGCCTGCATTAAGAGAGTTTTAGACTGGGATCTTGCTTGAAGAGAGCTCCATTTTGTGTACAGGTCTGGGCTGGAACAAAAGGCATACCGCACAGGACTAGGTTTTGGATATGAATTTGTCGTTGCGCCAGGACAGGACAGTGCCAAAACGCACTTGTGCCCGAGCTCCCCAAAAACTTGCATGAAAGCAACCCTGTCGATTTTCTCTAGTATGAGGTCCCGGTGCTGGACTGTGTGGTCTTTCCTCTCCAAAAACTTGAATTGAAGCAACCTTGTTTTTTTTTCTAGTATGAGGTCCTGGTGATGGACTGTATAGTCTTTCCTGTTCTTTTTTCCCCCTGGCCATAGGTGATTCTGCTTGAAAGCCTTCACTTTTGTTTCTCTCTGCTGATTGTGTCAATTTTCCTGCTTGCAGGTTCTAGCCAATGCCATTGACGCTTTTAAGGATGATTTCATTCTGGCACAGCAGCGAGGGATTGCCCTGGAGAACGAGATCAGCAACTTCTTCCCCCGCAACGGCCAAGGAGGTGAGACAAACCTGCTGTGCTGCTCTTTTGCTCCTCTTTTTTTGATGAAATACTGTGCAATGAATTTTATTGGGCCGAATTAAGTGCTACAATGGGATAGCTTTGTACCCCGCAATGGCCAAGGAGGGGAGGAGGAATCAAATATGGTTTGCTTTGATCCTTTTCAACCAAAGGTCATGCAATATGATGGGGTATCTTAGGTGTGAAAAATTGCTACTCTCTGGGTCGATCTGGCCAGCCCTTTAATTCAACAACCTTACCTGATACTGGTGCAGGGGCTTTTGGAGGAGGGGGGGGAGGCTGGGGGGGTGGAGGTGGAGGTGGAGGAGGGGGGGGCAATGGCGGTGGAGGAGGAAGGGGTGGTAGTTTCACAGGTGAGCTATGTCTGTGAAAAGGGATGTAAGATTAGTACTTGTTGCATTTCAAGGCAGTTGTGAAAGCAAGGTGTTTAACATGTTGGTGCTTAATATGTTGTCGGAGCTGTGCAAGCAGCTGCCAAAATGCAGAACACTGGCAAACTAGGGTGCAGAGCAGTCGCTCAGTAAGAGTGTGTGTTTCGTGTTTGTGTGTGTTGTCTGTCTGTCTGTGTGTGTGTTTGTGTGTGTGTGTGTGTTTGTGTTGGTGTGTGTGCTTGCTAGTCTGGATGCAAGGACGCCTTATTTCAAAAAATTCTTCTCCTGCACAAAATAATTAAAACCATAGTTAAATTATGTGTGCTTGTATGCCGCATGCAGGGGGTGGCACTAATGGAGAAACAAAACCCATGCTTTGGGTGCGGGGGTCCGATGATGCTCAGCGCTGTGTTTTTACATCAAAATATGTTTGCTGGTGCCTGCAGGGGGTGGTACTGATGCAGAAGTAGGCCCATGCTCTTGGTGTGGGGGTCCAATGATGCTCAGCAAGGGCAGCGACAACTGCTACACTGTTTGCTGCTCCCTGGCAGGTAATTGGCCACTTTAAAAGGGAAAGAAAAATAGTGGTGATCAGCCGCTAAAAAAAACTGTGGTGATCAGTCACTGTAGAAAGAACTCATTGGTGATCAGGCACTAGGAACAAAATGAGTGGTGATCGGCCACTGAAAAAAAGAAATGAAAATCAGTGATGATCAACCGCTGACGGTGGAATTTTTTTTATTTGTTCAGCTTATGCAGCTACTTTAGTCAAAATGTGTGACCTTGGTGGAAATGTTGTGTTTGATCTTTCTGACACGTGGTGATTTTCTGGGCAAGTGTTTTGGCATGCAGTACTCATGGAGCGCATCAAATTACATCTAGGGGAGAAGCAAGCAGTCAATCGTGTTTCATCAAGACATCCTTGTCCTCACCTTTTGGGGTATCCATGTTGCCCAGGTTTAAACATTCCTGATCGAATTCAATAATCACTTGATGGGATGCTTTGCTATGCCTCTCATGCATAGGGAAGAAAAATCTTTATGAATGCTCTGCTCTCTCTTTTTGCATCCCAGCATGTGCCATGCTCTGTCGCGATTGGAAATTGTTTATGATAAAATGATTTCTTACAAAATACACTGGACACTCAGCCATAGACTCCATCGTTTTCAAAACTGCTGTAAGAATGCAGGAATCCTGTGCCTCGGCTTTGGAAAGGCACACTGCACGCCAGCAAACCTACTCAAACCCCGCATGAGCCAGCATGACCAAGGTGCCGCGCCTACACATGCGCATGCACACTGCGCTTCTCTTGTGCTTGCATGTGCATGTTTCCAGTTAGGGGACCTTCCCTTAATGCACGCGGTCTTTGGCCTATGTAGACTTTTCTTTTTCTTTTTCGTGTGTAGATGTGTGGATGTGTTTGCCTGTGCGTGTGACATTGCAGGCAGCAGTGGTGGCGCATGCAGCAAGATGGTGCTGCCTCGCGGGGTAGTCCATGCCGCTGTGAAGCCAAACTCCTGCTGCAACCCCTGCAGCGCTAGGAATGCGGTGCGTGCATGCACTACCCAAAATCATCCTGCTGCATCATCTCCTGTAACTCCTGCATTCCCTACAGCACTAGGAACGCAGTGCGTGCTGCAAAGGTGGGGAGTGTTCAGGAGTGATGAGAGCCCAGACATTGTGCTTGTGCGGCAACAATCAGCCAGATCAGGGAAGGAAGGACAGGGAGGCGTGGCAATTGGGGTGCCCACCATTCGGGCCGTGTGCAAAGACTTTCTTTGATGCAATGCCACATTTGGAAGGAAACAAGTTCGCACGTCTTGAATTTTTTCTTTTCATGATGGCTGGCAGAGGGGGGTAACCATTGTGTGGATTTTGAAAGGCTATATCTCAAAATCCTATGGATGTCCCAGAGCCAGTTTTTTTTTCATTGCAATGAGGGCATTGCCCTCTTCAGGTCCCAAAACTTTTGTCCTGGGACATCCATAGGTTTCTGAGATATGGCCTGATCAAGATCTGGATGAATACCAGAGGGGGCCTAAGATTGCCTGTTTTTAAAATGCTCCCCGCATAGCTCTCCCGTGACTGGTACCATACATACTTAGGTTCCTGTGGTAGCCTGTTTCACAAGCTATCTCTAACACTAGAGTTCCAGGGGTGCTATAACGGTCACATGCCTGATCAGCCACGGCGTGAACCCTAGTTTTTGACACCTTATCTCCATTCCTGACCACCCACTGCACCAAATCAGGTATTCTTAGTGTCTTGGAGTCCTTACACCAAACGAATATCATTGCAAAAGAAATGGGGTAAGAAGACCCAGTGGTTGGTGAGATACAGAATTTCAACCATTTCCCTTAGAAAAAATCCACAAATTCCATCCCAGGGAGTGCCAAAAAGGTCAATTTTTGACCTCCTTCTTTCCTATTTTTGAATATGCAGGTTGTTAACATTGCATATGGCGGTTACTACTACAAAAAAATTGGGAGTCAGAATTGGCCCCAACAAGCCCAAAAGATTTTGGGAGAGACTTTAACAATGGTTACCCCCCTCTGGATGGCTGGCCTGTTCAAATTTGCTGGAAACGGATTGCGGTGTCCGTCAGCTCCACATCTGAATCTGATTTCAACGTCACTTTTCAGTGTCACAGACTGGCCACCTTATGCGCTTGTTGGAGGTGTGGTGCAATGTCAATCAGTTACCCATAGCATTTCAAAAGCCCATGGGTGGCCTCGCAGACTGGCCTCACACTGTGTTACCGCACAGACTGGCCACCCTTATGCTTGCTGCAAATGTAGTGTGATGTCAATCAATTACCTATATCGTTGCAAAAGCTCATGGGTGACCTGCAGACTGGCCTCACACTCTGTCATCTCGCAGACTGGCCACCCCATACGCTTGCTGGAGATGCGGTGCAATGTGAACCGCCTGCCGGTGGGCCTGCTGCAGCGGCCTGAGCTGGAGGGCTGCCTGTTCTGTGATGACATCATGCAGCAGATCGTGCAGGTGTGTTTGGGGGGCATTGGGGAGGGGGATGACATCATGCAACAGATCGTGCAGGTGTGTTTGGGGGGGCATTGGGGAGGGGGATGACATCATGCAGCAGATCGTGCAGGTGTGCTTGGGGGGTCATTGGGGAGGGGGATGACATCATGCATCAGATCGTGCAGGTGTGTTTGGGGGGGAATTGGGGAGGGGGATGACATCATGCAACAGATCGTGCAGGTGTGTTGGGGGGGAATTGGGGAGAGGGATGACATCATGCATCAGATCGTGCAGGTGTGTTTGGGGGGGCATTGGGGAGGGGGATGACATCATGCAACAGATCGTGCAGGTGTGCTTGGGGGGTCATTGGGGAGGGGGATGACATCATGCATCAGATCGTGCAGGTGTGTTGGGGGGGAATTGGGGAGAGGGAGTGAAGGCGGTGACAAGTGTAGGCTGGCTTGAGCTGGAGAGCTGCCTGTTCTGTGTTGACATCGTGCAGCTGGTCTTGCAGGTGTGTTTAAGGGGGAATTGGGAAGGGTGAGTGAAGGTGGTGGAAAGTGTAGGATGGCCCAAGCTGGAGGGCTACCTATTCTGTGATGACATGCAGCAGATCGTGCAGGTGGGGGGGGGGGGGGGGTATGGGAGAGAAGGGGGTCAAGGTGGTGGAGGGTATAGGCTGCTTGAGCTGGAGAGCTGCCTGTTCTGTGTCGACATCATGCAGCAGATCGTGCAAGTGGGGGGAGATGGTGGAGGGTATAGGTGGGCCTGAGCTGTGGGGCTGTCTGCTCTGTAATGTCAATCCCTAGCAGTTATTGTTGAAGTGTGTATGGGGAGGAAGGGGAGGGGTTGGCCTGAGTTACAGGGCTGACTCTTTTTTATCACGCCATGCAGTAATTGTGTGTTTGTGTGTGAGTGGAAGAGGAAGTGGATATTTTGCATGAGTGAAAGTGGGTGTGTAAATTGGGGTTTCTTGAGCTTCAGGGGCAGCCTTAGCTTGTCTGTTTGGACACCACCCAACAAGTTGAGCAGGCATGGGTGTGGGCATTTGTGTGGAGGTTTCTTCCCCCAGCGAGGCCTATTAGTCAATGATGGTCACTGAGGAGGTTATGCAGGTGCTGGTGTGGGAGGGACCGGGATGACCTAAGCTGGAGGTGAACCACCTCTGTGTTGGCACCATGTAACAGTCCTGGCAGGTATTTTCGTATGGGTATGACCCATACATGTGAATATGAGGGTGAGGGTGAGGGTGCATGCATGTGCGCTCATGAGTATGAGGGAGGGTGGCCCTGATATGAGGGACTCTGCATCTCGGGACATTGCCTAGCAGTTTGTGTGGGGGAGGCTGTGCATCTGTGACACTAAAATGTGGACTGGCAGCAAATTGAAGGGACTGGACGTTGTGCTACCGCCCTTTCCCTGCCCACACACCTGCCAACCCACGCACAGCTTACAGTTTTGTATTATCGTGAGGATGGGGTGCTGGCCTCGTGAGGGCCTGATCAGTGTTACCGCTCAGCTGCCCCCAAAGGCAAAGCAATGCAATTTCACACACAAGCATACGCGCACACACACGCATACACACGCACGCAGGTAGTCCGCCCAGCTCCTCGGGCTCCCGCTTCTGCAGGCGGGCGAGGCGGAGCAGCAGGAGCAGGGCCGTCAGCTGCAAGAGGCAGCAACGTGCTGGGCGGCAGCGGCAATAGGGGCGGCAGGGCAGGTGTGTTGCTCTTTTGGTGGATGCCTTGCAATGGCTGTCGTGGCTGTCCTGTCACCACTCATAGCTGCCACGGCTAGCATGGCTGACTCATCATTCATGTCATGGCTGTCGTGGCTGCCTCGTCAACACTGCCTTGCCTGTTATGGGTGCCCGGTTATGGCTGCAGATGGCTGGCATGGCTGCCTTGTCATTAATGTCATGGCTGTCGTGGTTGCCTCGGCAAGACTGCCATGCCTTTTATGGGTGCCCGGTTGTGGCTGCCATGGCTGGCATGGCTGCCTTGTCAACATTGCCATGCCTGTTATGGGTGCCCAGTTATGGCTGCGAATGGCTGGCATGGCTGCCTCGTCATTGATGTTATGACTGTCGTGGTTGCCTCGGCAAGACTGCCATGCCTCTTATGGGTGCCCGGTTGTGGCTGCCATGGCTGTCATGGCTGACTCATCATTAATGTCATGGCTGTCGTGGCTGCCTCGTCGACACTGCCATGCCTGTCATGGTGCCTTGCCTCCACTGTCGCAGCTGTTGTGGCTGTCTTAACATCTTTGATGCAAGGATCCCCTCCTTTTCATGTCTTTCCCCTCATTTATGTGGCACTTGGTGCTTATGCTGAGGACTGGCGAGCTGTATATCTCTCGTCCTTGGGGACTCATATCTTCCATGTGAAGATTGCGCCCTTAAGAACAAGAAAGCAAAAGACAAGACAATGCAGGCCAAAAAGGCTGCGTGCATTAAGGGATGGTCCTTTAACTTGCAAGCTAGCAAGGGTTTCGTCAGAAGTTGGCTGCGTAGCCATGCAATGTAGGGGCGCAAGTGACCCTTTTTTCATAGAATTTTGAACCCTTGGATCTTGTTTTGGCAAGCAGCTAGACTGTTAATTTGTTTTTTCTTCTGATGTTGTCCTCTTAGTCAGAGGCAGATGGGCAGCTACAAGGTGCAGACAAGGTAAGTCAGAATGTGTGTGTGTGTGCGCTTTGCCCCTGAGTAGCACAGGAAGGAAGGGACAAGAGGAAGAGAATAACAAAATTGAAAACAAGAGTGGACGGTCAGGTAGATCCAGCCTTACAGCAAAAAACAAATGTTTCTTCATGTTGTAAGCTGCTTGTGTACTGAGAGCCTCGTTAAAATGCAATCAGTATTATCTTGGTCGCTGATGCGTGCATGTGATCATGCATCACAAAATGCCCATTTGCCTAACTGCTTCCTGGAACCAGCCACCACAAGCCACTGGGCGATTGCTGGCTTACTCACCTAGCTGCTTCCTTTGCTCAGCCACCAACAGAGCATGATGACATCCTTGATTGCAGGCGGAGCCGCTGGGACAACCAACGGCAGAGGAAGAGGTGAGATACAATGCATGTGGCCAACTTAGGAGTGCAAAAATCTTTTCCAGTTCCCTACTTTCTCAAACTCCTGCAGGGGGAGAGGCGAGTTGCAGTATGTATGGCCAATCTTAGACTGCAATTTTTTACTTATCCTCTTTCATCACAACGTACAGCAAAGAGTGCTGATGGCATCCAGGTGTAGTGCACAATTGTGTGTGGCCTTGATCAATGCATTGGCGTGATACACATGATGTTTGATTGTGGCGAGTGTGTTTCGATGTTGAAGTTGCATAAGACGTCAATACAGTGACGTGACCACCAGCTACGTGTCCACAGAAGCCTTGAGAAGTATCAAGGCTTCAGTCGCAACATGATGACACACACACTGCCTGAGGTACTTCAGAAAGTCACGTGGGACTAACTTGCGCTACACCTAATACGCTTATCGCGTTTGATCGCGCCTCACACGCTGTTTGTGTGCAATTATGGTGCAGTCAGATGCAGGAGGGCCTCCAAACCTTTATGTAGAAGGACGTTGCCCTGGCATCATGGGCGTTCCTCTTAATCACTGCAGAGTACGCATCACTGATCACTGCAACGTACCTATAGGCACCCAGTGACCTGCATGGCACACAGGCCAATGCATACCGTGAATGGTGGCACCACTCGATGCTTATTTTCCTCTGGAAGCCTCATATGAGGCTTACATGACGCACCGTAGCAGGTGTGACCAGAAAAGGGGAGCAGAGGCTGGTTACACTGGCTGCCTGTACGACAGCGACAGCCTTGATGACACTGACACTGACCACATTCCTGCCCCGTGCTCACATGGTGGCGCACTATAGCAGGTGTGACCAGACCAAGGGGAGCAGAGGCTGATGACAGCCTGGATGACACTGACAGCATGCAGGGATCAGTGGATGCTCCATCTGGAAGGTGAGGCGTGAGCAGGCAGACAGAGAGGTGAGCAGACTGAGGTGAAGGGAGGCAGAAATGCAGGAAGTCAGAGATGCAGGGCGACAGAGGTACAGGAAGTCAGAGATTCAAGAGTACACAGAGGTACAGGCATTAAGGAATGCAGACAAACAGAGGCGCAGAAAGACGGAAATGCAGGCAGGCAGACAGACAGGTGCGGATACACAGAGGTACAGGGAGAAATGCAGGTAGAGAGTGGTGCACGAAGTCAGGATGCAGGCAGACTCAGAGGCGCAGGAAGACACAGATGCAGACAGACAGAGATGCAGGAAATCAGAGATGCAGGTAGACAGGATCCGGGGGAAGTGCATGCCGCCTAGGAACAAGAGGAGCAAGCACACACACACATACACACACACATGCGAACGCACACACGCACACTGCCATGCGCTCAGGCGTGGTGGGCGCGGCTCCCGCGCCCCCAAACGTGGCCGCTCCTCCTCTCAGGCTGGGCCATCCACCAGCAACAGCCAGCAGGCCAGCCAAGACGGGGAAGGTGTTGGGGGCAGGAGGGGTGCAGGCAGCAGAGGGAGCAGGGGCGGGGGCAGGAGAGGGGGGGCCAGAGGGGCTGGCAGGGGTGGAGGGGGTGGAGCAGCGTCAGGTAGTGGCAGTGGCTTGCCCTGTTGCCCGCTGCATGGTGAGCCCTGCGTGCGCATCACCAGCAGGTCGGAGCGCAACCCAGGGCGCACGTTCCTCAAGTGTGCCAACAAGGATGAGTGCAACGTGCGTGTTTGTATGTGTGTGTGTGTGTGCGTGTGTGCGCGTTTATGTGTGTGTGCACGTGCACATACGTGCGTGCACTTTTGTGTTTCTTTTGTAGCAGGCTGGTACGTCGGGTGTCTGAGGTTCATGCATGCACCACACCTGTCTGAGGTACCACACCAGTCTGAGGCACCACACCTGTCTAAGGCACCATACCTGTCTTAGGTTCATGCATGCACCACACCTGTTTGAGGCACCACACCTGTCTGAGGTTCATGCATGCACCACACCTGTTTGCGGCACCACACCTGTCTGAGGTTCATGCATGCACCACACCTCTGCAGCTTTGAAAGATCTTGCATGTAGCTGGATATCCGTGAAGATACTGTGGTGTCTTTTGGTTGCAGGGAGAACTGGTTGCATGCAGTAACAAGGGAAGTGGGAAAGGATGGGTGGCGCAGCGCAGTCCCATTCATCCAAGCTTCATGCTCTCAAGCATTTGAAATAGAACCACCAGCGTGCGTGAAGCACAACCACCAGTACTGCTGCCTGCAGATGTGCTTGGAATTCCTGTGGGAGGATGAGTGGGAGGGCGCAGGCCTAATGACTTGGGCTTCAACCAACAGCAACGGGAGCACACTTTCACCCTTGTGCACGCCTGCTGCCTGCAGATGTGCCTGAAATTCCTGTGGGAGGATGAGTGGGACGGCTCAGACCCTGTGCTACAAGGCGGGGGAGGAAGGGGTGCCGACGGCAGTGCTGGCAGAGGGGCAGCAGGGAGTGGGTGGGGGGGCAGCACTGGTGCTGCAGCAAGGGGTGGCGGTGGTGGGGGGCGTTTTGTGAGCTCGACAGGTGAGTGGAAGTTGTTAAAAAATTTTGGAAGAGGGCAGTTGCTACAGGAGCGGGGGGGTGGGGGGGTTGGAGGGTATTTCGTGAGCTGACAGGTAAGTGGCAGTTGCTAAAAAAATGCAATTTGGGGGTGGCAGTGCCGCTGTAGGAAGAATTACCACTTACCACTCACCACGTTAGGAAGAATCTCTAGCATCCTCCTTCCTTGGTCCCTAATAATTGCAAGGATAGTCCAGCGTCTTACAATCAAAGATCCTTGAAGCTACCAACCCCGAGTTGAAGTCATCAGCTGCGTATTTAATCTTCCACGCTGTCTTTCTAGACAACAAGCTTGCAAAGAATAGCAAAGCCCAGGGGTGAACCAACTCTGCTCATTTTCCATTCGCGTGCGGGCAAGCTCAAGGCATGTGCTCATTTCCCATTCATGTGCTCACGTGCTTGTGTGCTCATGCCTTATTCATGTGCTCATGTGCTTATGTGCTCATGTTCCATTCATGTGCAGGCCAAGCTCAAGGCATGTGCTCATGTCCCATTCTTGTGCTCATGTGCTCATGTTCCATTCATGTGCAGGCCAAGCTCAAGGCACTTGCTTCCATTGCCACCAACCCGGCCACTGGTAAGCTCTTTTGAGTGATAATCTAATTGATCAGGCTTTTCGTGCACCGGGTTGAGATTTGCCCTCCTAGGTGTGCCCAGTGGTGCTGCATGCGTGCCCTTTTTGACTCATGCTGTTTGTAGAAGCAGTGTTGCAGCGCGTGATTTTTGGAGCTCCCCATGCTCAGGAAGAAACTTTCCTGTCCTCTCGCCTTGCATGCAGGTCCCGGGACTGTCCCAACCGTTGAGACGCTCCACCCTATTTAGGTGGCCCTTGCGAGCTTGCTAGGTAGGGAACCTTTCCTTAGTGCACGCTTTTTTTTTAGGCTGGCGTAGGCTTTTCGTTTCTTTTCTTTTGACATGGGTCTGTCACTGCAACGTGCCTTTGTCATATCAAGTCCATCCATTGACTTGCCTCATATTTATATGTATAAGCTTTGAATGCAACTGTGTATAAAAAGTGATGGTGGACGAAAGACCCCTAGCGTGTCTTGGGTAGCTGCTCAGCAACAAGCATCACGGAGGACTCTTGGCCTAGTGATCTCACTCGTGGCAAAACATGTTGACCACTTCATTTGAAATGTGTTCCCTTCTTCCCGTGTTGTGCCTTGTGTCCATGCGTAAAATGGTTTATTTTATTTCGTCATAGGTAGGTCAATTTCTGTGGCGATGCAGCTGTTCAAAATAAGAAATGAGCGCAGACTTCCAAGAGCAGCGCACCTTTTTCAAATCAAATGCATTGCAGCAAGTGGCTCTGTTTTTTTGTTATTCAGCTGACCCCAAAGGGGTTGTAAGTGCCATGGTCTTCGAGCATTTGGTGTGTTGGTGCAAATGTTCTCTGCCAAGTGTTGAAAGTTTCAAAATAGCAAGTGGATGCTGCCTGCGTTAATCTAGTGAAGGGGACTGCAGGTTCTCTAAGCCGATGTGTCTGCTTTTCTTCATCGATGTAGGTGGTTTCGTCACTGAAACATAATAGAAAATAGTTTTGCCTCTTCTTTATCTCATGCAGAGAGAATGGTGTAACCGGTCAATTTTGATCATGCTGACGGGGTCAGATATACCAGGTAACATGTTACAGAAGCAAAGGGCCTCTAGTCAAAATGACTGGCTGCTAGCCTGAGGCTGTTCTACCAGCGACCGGTCAGCCAGAGATCAAAGCTCAAGTTAACACCCTGTTTATCCCTGCCTCCAAAGATTCCTCACAAAACTGACGCTTCAGGGACTTGTATGCACACAACAGCTTTTTGGTTAAAAAAGCTTTCAGTCAAGAAAAAGCCTGTTTTTTGCAGGTTCTGCACTGTCACCTATAACGAAAATGCACAGCCTCAAGGAACTAAGTATCTTGGGTTTCTCTTGGATCTAGTGGGAGATTTAGAGAGATTTACATGGGGGGACCTTCAGCCAGACTGTTAGGCTGATCAGCCTGTGACTGGTTCTCGCCAGTCAACATAACGCCCATAAGCTCAGAAACAAACGAGAAAGGCCTGTTGTGTTGCAAGAGGAAATCAGAAACATCCTGGACACTGGCTTGTTGTAAATAAAGTTGCTCCATTGAAAAATTACCAGAGAAGTAGTTGAACAGGTAAGCGTACTTTCTTCTCAAAGCACAAACATCTGCATCTCTGCACACCAAAAGGGCATGAGCCTCATCTTGAATCTCATCACAAGAACAGCGATCACACAAAAGAGCGTTCCGAGTATCCCAAGCCGCTGTCTCCACCTTCAGTGTGTGTGTGTGCCCTAAGTCTGAAACGGCTAACATTCCTCATGACATGTTGAGACAAATCCAAATGCATGTGCCTTGGTAAACGGGCAGGGGCTGTCAGGCTGAGAGTGTGACGCAAACAGATTAGTGTCTTAAGTGCAGTATCCTATCATCAACATCCTATTAAAGAACACGCCCTGCCACGACGAGTCTCGACTCCGTTCTCGGATGGCGCACCAAAAAGAGGCGTGAAGGGGGGAGAGCGCGCTGATGCTCTGCTACAAGCTTGAGCTGAATGCTGATGGGCTGATTTGATGTGGGTGAGCTGCACCACTGCCTGATGCTAGCTTTGCTGCTGTTGCTTGAGTTGTGTTGCTTGAGTGCTGGCATGGCTGCACAGCACAGGGAGACACAGAGAGCGGACAAGGGCGGACCAGCTGACCAGGTTGCATCATTACATCAAGAGCAACACCCCTGGCACATGGCCAGGGATAAAGGAAAACGTGCCAATACTCAGAGGGATGCTCCACAGAAGAATGATAAAAGAGAGAGAGTCCATGGAAAAGTCCCAACAAAATACAGGTCACGCCTCAAACGCTCGACTATGACAGACCATCAGGCATTTGCAGCACACTCTCGCTGCAGCAGACTTTCGTCGTGACAGGGCACGCAAATTGTGATCAAAAGGCACTGAAAAAAAAGACTGGTAAGTTGCTAGTTTACTATATGTGTCTCGTGGGTTCACTCCCTCAACATCTCTTCACACTGCCTGCAACCTCTGTCTGAGGTCATCAGTAAACTCTTGAACATATCCCTACTTAAAAAAACCTGCAAGCATAACTTGTGCTTGGTTCTTTCGATTTTTTTGTCAAGAATTGGAGTGTATGGCATTTTAATTGAGGGCATTTTTTTCTGCATCTTGTCTGGTAAGGCCCAGCTCAAATAGAAGAGCGATAGCGCAGTCATTACAGCTAGTGCCTGCCACACCAATTGAGACGGTGGTGTGCAAGGTGACCTTACTATTTTTGTCTGGATTTTTGAGGCTAAAGGTGCAGAGTCTGGAAATGGTACCAGCATGCTGGGCAACAGCTGTTTGTATGCCCCAGGTAAGGGGTTAGTGTCTGGGCAGTGTTCGACTAAAGAATTTGAGTTGAGTTACCACCTGCCAGTGGTGGATATCTCTACCATAAGCAGAAATCATTGGAGGGTCGAGATGGGTTGCTCTCCCTTGGATGGGGCATACAAATACACCATCGGGACGGCTTTGTTGTCAAGCAGATGGACCAGTACCATTGGGAAAATCCCAGTCATCAATATTTGAAATATTGTCAGGGTATTCAATGACCTGTTCTTGAGCTATTTACTACAGCAAGCGTCCATGGCAACAAGGAATGAGCCATGTTCACCTTTGCTGATCAGAGTGCTTCAAAACTGAGACTGCCAGCAGTGCCTGCAGTGCCCTCAGTGTTGTGTCTGTTTATGAACATCCCTTGGCAAATTGGGTGTGAGCATCCAATAACGATGTGATTGATGCTAAGAAAGAAAAAGAAAAGAAAAACTACGTAGGCAGAGGAAACTCTCCCTACATCAATTAAGGAAAAGGAGACACATTGGCTCAGAAGAGCCGTGAGCCTCCTCCACCACAAAGCTACAAAGAAGAAAGCTAATGGGGATCTTTAGGGTTACTGGAAGCACCCGGCTCCAGAACCTGGCTGTGAGAAGCATCATTTTCCATAGCACGTCTAGTGGTAACAAGCTTATGGGCATACTGAACCGAATGGGCATGGAGTTTTTGAGCAAGTTTATGGGCCCGTTGATGGTCCAGTCCAAGTTGTTTAAACTGGTTCAAGGTATGATCAGTATAGCAGGTCCCACCAACACCCAGAAGGATGGTGTGGAGAGTAACAACTTTAGCACTAATGAGTTTGCTGAGGTCTGTATACTGCCGCTGTGCCGCCTCTGACTGTTGTCCAGGCCTCGTGTCTTCACAGTACTTAATTTTAATCAAGTGCACATGTCGCTGGTTTACATGAAGTTGGTGGGGCTGTCTCACGCGGTTGGCTTGTGTGGTCCTCCGTGTTGGGTTGTGTCTGCTGCGTAACGCATGGTGTGAGCGAGTGGAAGAAGGAGAAGAAGGAGTGGGTTTGGCTTTATAGGGAGTAATCAGTATAGCATCAGGACAACTGGATGTGAGTCTAGATCTCTTAGGAAATTTTCTAGGAAAAAGTTAAGGGGGTAAAATTCTGTTTGATGCATGTGCAGGGATTTGGAGGCTGTATTGCGCCAGCCTATCATCACTCCCTATGTCCATGTTAACCAAGCCTGCCCCCAAAGGGCTTTCGCTAAGAGCTTTGATGATCATTCTTCCAGCAACATTGTGGCGTTCGGTTTTCATGCTGGAGATGATATGATTTTGGCAGCCTGAAAGCATGTGGAGTGCACTGTCTAATTGATGACAGCCTGGGAGAGGGCATAGTGGGTCAGTGGACCTCTTGAAGCGAACTGCATGATTTTGGTTATAGAGGGTGCCAGTGCGATATTGTAAAATGGTGCGCTTCATAGGTGTGGATATACAAGGCATGTTTCTAAAGGCGTTGCTGACTTTCTTGTTAACATGAGGTAATAAGCTCTGATAGTAAGTGTAGTAGCCTGTTTTGGGGTTGGCATATCCAAGTCTGTGTTTTATATGCATGTGAGACTTGAGAGCGTTTTGAAGATTGGGGAGGTAGGTGATTTTAGGATTGGGTGTAGAAGCTGTGGATGTGCCAGCATTGTGTTCTCTTTTTTCCTCCTTGGCTAACAAGAATAAATTAGAAAAAGGATTTCCGCCGGGGCCTGCGCTAGGGATCCCAGTATCAGCCACATTATTATTGGCTTGGCTTGCTTGATATTTTGCAATAGCATCTGCACATTCATTACCAGCAATGCCAGCATGAGATTTTGCTTTGTAGACACAAATATTGGTTTGTGAGTTGCTAATGAGAGAAGATATGATTTTAAGAACATCCCCTTGAATATGTTGTTTGTGCTTCTCAGGGTAAATAAGCTGTTTACGTATTTGATGAAGAGAGGTAAGACTGTCTGAAGCAATGTGTGAATAAGAGTGCGTGATGGCAGCAGCGATTGCTGCTAATTCAGCTCGACATATGGTGTTGGTAATTCCAGCACCATTGGGCTCGACAAAACTTCTGCTGTCAGTGAGAGGGCAGTAGACGCCTGCTCCAATTTCTTGTTTGCTATTCTGGATTTGACAACTACCATCAGTGTAGGCCCATGTCCTCCAGTCAGGGACTTTGAGCTTGAGGGTTGGACTAGATTGGTTAGGTACAAAAAGTTTTTCCTGATTACCTTTGTGTGAATAGGTTGGGTTTCTAGATGTTTGTTGTTTGTCAGAGGAGAGGCGTTGGCATTTATTGAATCCAGGCATATCAGCATGCATTGTATTGAGAGTAGAATGGTTGCCTATATTGCGCAGCTTCCAGTTAACTTCTGGTACAGCCGAAGCCAGGCCCTGCAGCCAAGCTGGGTTGTGATTGTTTAGATGGATCCTTGCAGATGTGTTCCAGACAGCAACGATTTGTAGGTCCCATGTGTGCTGAGGAAGAGGTATTTCCTGGTTGAGGCAAGATTGTGGATCATTGAAGCAGAGGTTATTACGTGTGATTGATGCTATTCATATTGCCGGATAAACAGCAGTTGGCGGAGCCAGATGTGTGATTGAGCCCGATAGCGTATTTTTTGATATAAATTGTGCCAGTAATCATCATGACCCAGACATACTTTCCCTCACAGAAACCAAGGTCACTGGAGGAATCAAAACGCCACAATGGCTTGATCATCTTCTACGAGACTATGCCTGGTGGCACTGTTCTCACCACCACTCTGGCACAATTCTTTGTGTCAAGAAAAATATTGCCATCACCACCCAGGCCTCCCAAGTTCAATGCCAAGATAACATTGACGGAAGGATGGTGGCTGCCAAACTCAACACTTCCAGCAAGCCCATTCTTCTGATTTCTACCTACTGGCCCTCAGATGAAAACCCTGCAGCCCTTGAAAAAAGAAAACGCATGGAGGAGACCCTTAAGAACCTCCTCAACTCCTGCCACTGCCTCCCCATTTTGCTGGGTGATATGAATGCTACACTTTTTCCACAAAATAGAACCAGGGGAATATCCTACAAGCAAGACAAGCTTTTCCGTAAATTTATCTCTGACACCAATATTTGTCCCCTTGACTGGCACTTGCCACAAAGAACCTGGACGTTCAGGTCAGAAATGGCACCTCGTAGCCAAACCTCAAGGGGTCACATACACAGCCACATTGATGACATATTGCTGCCCTCCCCCATGTTAAAAGCCAACAGCACCAACCAACATTCTCAGATATTCTGCAACTCTGCTGACCAAGGCTACAAACACAGTGATCACGTTCCCCTTGTTGCCAATATCCCCACAAGCATCCTAGGGGTCAGAATTAAAAAATTCCTTGAGCCTGCACCGTTACATCAAAGTGAGCGTGTACTAGTGCGGCCCATAAAACCCTCAGATATTGAAAAGCTCCACTGTGCTCTCAATGATCCTATGTACACACCCCACACCACCCATGCTAATATTCTGGAAACACTGAATAGTATGCTCAAGGCTGCTCTCTCCCACCTGTCTGCCATAGAGACCACTTGCGCTAAGAAACCAGCTCGTCTGAATCACATCTGTGGCCTCCCTGCCAGGGGGGCTGTTGAAAACATTGCCGACAAAATTGTAAATCTCATCAAAGAGTGCCATGAGGTGGCTCTCCAGGTGTGCACTACCAAAGTTAAACCTGCAACCTCCAAACACTTCAGGACCAGACGGATCAGCAACCTCCGCAAATCACTCTGTAACAAACTCAAATCGGTCCGCCACGTGCTGTACAATCTACCCCAACCTCACCTGGCCCTAACCTTTGATGAAGTCTTGGCCCTAAACAGCCACGACCCCAATCTACACAAGGCCATCCTCTTCGTCCAAAGCTTCTCCCGCACAGAGAATAATCTAAATGCCTCTGCCTCAAACCGTGGCCCCCCTCCCTTGCCATCACTAGAGACTGTCCTCAAAACCCAGCAAAAGAATCTCAAGGACCAAATTAACAACATAGACGCAGACAACAATGCCCAGTGCCATATAAGGGCACGAAAGCGCCAACAAAGAAAAATTGCAAAGCACCCAACCCTCGCCAATAAAGAAATTTTGAATGGCAAAAGCACCCCCACTCCTCAAGTCCAAGCACTCACAGACCCTAGCACAGGCGTGGTGGAAACAAACCCGTGCAAAGTAGCAGATATAGTGGAAAAGTTCTACAAAGAGAGCATGGCTGCCCCAAGCATAAAGACGGGGGCCTACCTCCCAACTGATCCCCGAGCCAAACGGAACTATCCCTGGATGGATCGACAATGTGAGGACAACCTCCTCCTTGAAACCCCCATCACCAGGGCTGAAAATAGTACCCATAAGAAGAGGGAATGGCTCCATAGCTCCATCCTGGACAGCTGCTCCTAAGACTGTGTCCAATCTCTCACAAATAACAAGACCCCAGGACCAGACGGCATACCCAATGCTGCTTAAACACCTGCCCCAAGAATATAAGGAATCCATCCACAAACTCTTTATTATTATGTGGGCAACTGGTATCACTCCCAAAGGCTTGAAAAAAGTGATACAATACTTATTTTCAAAGAAAAAGGCTCTCAAACGGACATCACATCCTACCGGCCTATTGGCCTAGCCAACACCCTATATAAACTTTGGACACGCCTTGTCACAACTGCCCTGTACGAGTATGCAGAGAGGCACTCCCTGCTGAGCACTATGCAAGCAGGATTCCGCAAACATTCCCCAAACCCCCCTTCTAGTAATGAAGGGGCTAACACCCGCAACAGACCTGTCCACAATGACTCCGGGATCTACAGCAACCGCCTCTTTGAGACTCAAGACATGGAGATAGAAAATCCTCTCTTCCAAAGCCAGGATAACCCAACTCCCAACAATCAAGCGCATACAGAATCACACGACATTCAAGAGAGACGTACCCGTAAAAGACATAATTCCCGTATTGACGGATTACCAACACTTGCACAAGGCACAACCCCATCCCAAGCCCTTTCCACACACCCCATACAGGCCCTATCTCTGGACCCCACCCAGACCCCAAAAGCTGGGGACGGGAGGCCCAGAGGGAGCCAAGCCCCCAAAACACTCCTAGAATACCACACACAACCCATTTTAACCCCGTGCCCCTTACCACCAAACGCACCAGACATTGACGTTGCCCAATGGCTCTGGAACTACAAGCAGAACAAAGCTGCGGATTTGAGCACGATGCAAGCAAGCAATACAATCTTCCGCTACGATCATGTCATCCAGAGTATCTTAGGCTGGCAACATCTCCGGAAATCCAAGAGATCCTCCCAAGAAAAACAACAAATTCAATATAATGTTCAATGGCACCCTGTCACCATTGAAAAATGGGCCTTACACATTTTTCAAAATGATGGGCTTATTGTGGCTTCCTCAAAACACGTGCCCAGAAGGCTGGCAGAAGACCCGTGCTGCCAGCTTTGCTGGAGTCCAGTGAGCAAAGAACATACCCATGAATCCCAATGTTACGATGACATGCCCACCTGTGATACCTGCCACCGCACATACCATTGGGGTTGCCTCATAGACATCAAATTATGCTCGCCACAGGTTTGGGCACTGAGCAAACCTGATGAGCACTGGGACTGCCCTGCATGTGCTCCCCTATCCCACTCCCAAAAATCGGAGAGACATAATTTTTCTGAAAAGCACGAAATGGTCCATGTGCAATGGCATCCTCGATGGGAGGCTGCTGAGCTGCTAGAGATGCACCCAGACCTACAAGCCCACGTACAAGCCTATGAACAAGAAATACAGGAACAAACAGCAGACACCCCAACCAATTGCAATGAAACGGACCTCGACAACCTTGTGAAGCAAGGCTTTGAGGGTGACCCCCAAAACCTTTCCAACTCTCCATGGCTCTCAACTACTGGATGCTCCATCCGCAACAATGCAATTTTTGACTTCCATCCTACCAATCCTCGGACAGATATCATGCCGACATGAAAATGCGAGATGATCATTATAACTGTTGACCTCATGAAAGAAACTCAGCACTATGATCCATCTAATGAGGCTACCCTTCCTATTCAAACGCCTGAAGTGCTCACCTGTGAAACCGCCTGTATCTATAATGCAAATGGCAAATGCGTTGGCATGCTCACCATAGAAAGACTCCAGACCCTGGTTGAAGCTTACACTGCAGCCAAATAAGCAGGGAAACATGACACCATCCAACCACCAGCCCAGGATATAGCAACATAAATTATGGGCCTCCTATCACGCCATAAGACCCAACAAAAGCAACTCTCTGCCAAAAACAAAAAGGCTCACAACTCCAACGCACTAATCACACCCCCCAACATTCGATCAGCCCTGAATAAATGGTGCATGGTATCCACGGAAAGGTTCTCTAACCCTCTTGAATTTGATTGTACACATAACACCTATTTTAGCACAAGTCACCGTGACCAGGTCTTTGGGGCATGCACTGATGCCTTCTCTGTGCGCTACTGTGGCTACTCCTTTTGCCATCCCCCTCATGATGACGAAACCATGTTCCAACTCCTGCGCCACGCAGTACACTCCTCTCTCCAAACCAATGATCCATTTGCCACATTCATGCTCTTGCCTCACTGGAGAGGCTTCAGCTGCAATGAGCTGGCTAAACCACTACCCAGGTCTTGTGCAAGTGTTAGCCAAATTCCCCGCTGGTAACATCCAATTCCAGACACCCCAACACTGGTTCAATACCGTACCTCAACATGCACAACCTTCTTACCCCATGCAACTCGTTGTTGTTTGGAACATACATGCCAGAGAGGCATTAGGTAATGCCAACAAGGATTGGCTTCAATTTCTCAAGCAAGACATACCACAAGAAGCACACTGACTACCCCTGGATCCCCCAAATCCTGCCACGCCACTACGTACCCAACAACACCTAGCATCAAACACTTAAGAAAAGGAAATTTCAATCACTTCCCCCTGACATCCATTGCTGTTCACACAAGTACCCTCAGGCAAGGGCAGCCTTCCTTTCTGCCAACTACAAAAAGGCGTTCATACCCAAAATCAAGGACTGGAGAGAAGTCTCATATACAGATGGCAGTGTCATCCATCGTGAAGACGACTCTCCACCACTAGTCGGCTCAGGTGTTTTCAAGCCGGGAACAGACGCTACTCAATCATCACAGCAGGTACAGCTGCACATAAATCCCAATGGACATGGACCTACAAACACTATCAACAGAGCAGAACTAGCTGGCATCCTCGTAGCACTCCAACAAGGATACACTGACATAGCCTCTGATAGTGCATCCTGCCTCTCCCAGATATCTAAACAGACCCTTAACCCAATGCGCATGAGGACCCACCTTCATGCAGAACTCATCCAAGCCATCTCAAATCTGTTAAAGCACTCTCCACACCCTGTACATTTCTATAAAGTTAAAGCCCACTCTGGTATCATTGGTAACGAGGGGGCTGACGCCTGTGCGCGTACTGCAGCACTCATGGACACCACGGACATTGCACTTCCAGATGGCAAGGATCCCTTCTACAATTTCTACTGGCTTTCCTTGAAATCTTCACATGGACGCAACGGTGAACCACAAAATTCCCGCACCGCTCCAACTCACTACCTCACCAACCTGACAGACAAGCTTAAAACACACATGCACAAAAGACATAAGCTCGGCTCTGCTGACACTTCAGGCCACTACTACAATAACTGGCAGAGGCTTAACTACGCCACACAGCCCGCTCCCCCAAACACCTCTGTCAGCTTAGAAGGTCATAACCCACCCTCACAACTTGCCAACAAAGTACTCAGCAAATCCTTTTGGAATAATCCAAAGATCACCCTTAAACAGCAGATTAATGTTATAAAGTACCGCACGGGAACAATTTACACTCAAAAACATGCCAACAGGTTTAACCAATCTTCCACCTCTGAAAGGTGTCCGCTCTGTGACGACATGGATAGTATCAATCATATTGTCCTCAGATGCTCAAATACGACCATGAGTGGTATGCACACCAACAGGCACAATGAGGCCCTTAGTCTCTGTGTAAAAGCCCTCAGTAAAGGCAGGTTTGGCTCATCCCTTATTGGTATGGATGCCTGCCGTAATGAGAGACTCCTGGAGCAGGGTATAGAAGTCCCTGAAAACATCTCCCGAGCCATCCCTGACTGGGTATTTCCTAATAGTACTGGGTCCTCTGCCCGGCACCAAAGCCGCCCTGATGCTCTCTTTGTGCGCCCTATACCAGGCCGACAAGCCCACCTTGATCCTTCCAAGATCCCTCCTCAACACAGGGATATTCATCTTGTTGAGCTCAAATTCTGTCCAGACACCAACCCCTCCGTCACTTTAGAGACTGCAACAACTCAACATGCTCATACTATAACCAGACTTCAAACCCGCAGCTCAAGAAATCCAAACAGGAATAACAGAGTGACTCTACACATCATCCTGATTGGTGTTGCTGGCACCATTTACAATGAGTACACAATCAAACCTCTT
Source organism: Dunaliella primolecta (assembly GCA_914767535.2). Classification (NCBI taxonomy): domain Eukaryota; kingdom Viridiplantae; phylum Chlorophyta; class Chlorophyceae; order Chlamydomonadales; family Dunaliellaceae; genus Dunaliella; species Dunaliella primolecta. The sequence goes on along the minus strand of OU611754.1, from coordinate 6,403,469 downwards.
GTCAATCTGGGCCTAGCCAAAGAAAAAGCTAAATCACTTGCTTTCAGGTTGAGCTGCCATGCCCTGCAGAAATTAACCACTATCATAAACACCAGACATGCTCTTTGCTTACAGGGGGTTTCTGGGGGGGGAGTCGCTGGGCGCGCGGAGGTGGCTACCAGGAGAAGGAGAGTCCGGGCGTCTCGGGGCACGGCTGACAACCCGCCCGATCCTCATTAGTTTTGTCTCTTTCCCTCTCCTAAACTAGCTGTAGCTAGTGTAGTTTTGAGGGACCTTTGGTGAGGCCCTTGCTAGCCTGCTAGTTAAGGGACCTTTCCTTAATGCACGCGGCCTCTGGCTTGCGTAGACTTTTCTTTTCTTTTTCTTGTGCCAGTGCATTATTTAAGAAGGTCTATTGGTTGCTTAACTTACACCCTTGAAGGGTGATCTTATTATTCCGATGCCACACCATCCACCACCAACGCAAACACTGAAGCTCACAACCCAATCTCTCAGCTTGCAAACAAGGAAATCAGCAACTCCTTCTGGAAAAATCCAAAGATTACCCTTAAACAACAAATAAATCTCATGAAATATCGAACGGATACCCTGTGCACACAGAGCCATGCCATCAACTTTAAATTTTCCAGGTCTGATAGGTGCCCACTCTGAGCAAATACAGACAACATTTATCATGTTCTGCTTAGGTGTACCAACCCAACAATGAGTGGGATGCACACCAAGAGACACCACGCGGCCCTTAATCTCTGTATAGAAGCCCTCAGCGAAGGCCGTTTTGGCTCATCCCTCATTAGCATGGATGGCTGCAACAATGACAGACTTCTGGATCAAGGGGTACAAGTCCCTGAAAACACCTCTCGATTTATTCCAGACTGGGTTTTCCCAATTGGCGCTGCCTCACCTGCACGGCACCAAAGCCGCCCTGACGCTCTATTTGTGCGCCACATCCCAGGCAGACAAGCCCACCTTGATCCTACCAGGATCCCACCACAAGATAGGGATATTCACCTTGTTGAATTTAAATTCTGCCCTGACACAAATCCCCTCATCACCTTAGAACGTGCACAAACTCAACACTCCCACATCATAACCAGACTTAAAACACGCAGCTTAAGAAACCCAAACAAAAATAACAAAGTGACTTTGCACATCATCTTAGTCGGTGTTGGTGGCACGATTTACAACAACTATACAATTACACCTCTCATGAATCTGGGCCTGACCAAACAAAAAGCTGAATCAGTAGCCTCCCAGCTCAGGGACCATGCCATCCAAAGATTATCCACCATCATTAACACTAGACATGCGCTTTGTTTTCAGGGAGCATCTGGGAGGGGGTTTGCTGGGCGCGCGGCGGTGGCAGAGGATGGGAGAAGGAGAGTCCGAGCGCTCAGGGGCATGGCAAGCAATTCCCCGGATCTCCATTAGTTCTGTCTCTTGCTCTCTCCTAGGCTAGTTTTGTCTAGTTTAGGTGGAGGGCCTCCTGGTGAGGCCTCTAACTTTTGTTAGGGGTTCTTCCCTTAATGCACGCGGCCTTTGGCTTGCGAATACTTTTCTCTTTTCTTTTCTTTATTCCAAAGGAAAAGAGGATACCAAGGGCCGAGGCACTGTATATCCCCTTCAACAACAGAAACAAAAGAAAGAAGGCAATGGGGATCAGAAGGGTTACTAGCAGTAGCCCATGCCTGATCTTGGTGACGAGAGTTGAGAGAAGTCTTCTCAAGAGCGCGTTTGGTGCTAACAAGTTTACAAGCGTACTGGACGGAATGGGCATGAAGCTTCAGAGCAAGCCTGGTGGCTGTACGAGTGTCAAAACCAAGTACTGAAAGAGGCTCCAGAGTGTGGGGGTTGTAGATGACCCCTTCCATGCCTAGCAGAATGGTATGGAGGGTGACTTGAGCTCAGGCCCTTGAAAGATCGCAACAGAGGGGGTTTAGGGGATGGCCTACACAAGCCTGTGTTTGTACGGCTGTCAGGCAATATAGGGGGTATGGGTCTCTCCCAGCTCATCCCTTACTGCCAGCCTGAGGTCATCCCTTTAGAAAAGAAAAACCACGTAGGCATTGAGAACACTCCCTACATCAATTCAGAAAAAGGAGACACATTGGGTCAAAGAGCCGTGAGCCTCCCTTACAAGAGGGTAAGAGGAAGCCAGTGTGGGTCTGGTGGGTTTCCGGCAGCACATGGCCCCAGGGCACCAGAGTCATGATTAATGTTTTTTTGTTTTCAATGACACGTCTGCTTGAGGTAAGTTTGTATGCATATTGCACAGAGTGGGCATGGAGCTTTCGTGCAAGTTTGGTAGGCATTTGCGGGTCAATTCCGTTTTTAAAGTGATCCAAAGTATGGGCACTATAGATAGTCCCCTCTACAACCAGGAGGATTGTGGAAGAATGATCTCAGCACCTTGAAGTTGTTCCCACAGTTTACTGTTTGTTGTTATGAAGCTTCTAGCTGGGCACCAGGCCTCGCAACTTCGCAGTGTTTGATTTCTATTAAGTGAATATGGCGGTTTTGGGAGTTCAATTTATGAAGTTGCCTGGCTGAAATTGTGCTGCTTTTTACTTCTTCATTACATCTCATACTGCGGAGAAATTCTCTTACTGGAACAGATGTCTGCTGAAAGGGAGACTCCTGGATCAGGGCATAGGAGTCCCTGAAAATATCTCTCAAACTATTCCTGGTAGAGGAGGAAAAAAAACAAGTAGGCAGAGAAATTTTCCCCCGGAGAAAAGAAAGAAAAGATTAACTACGCAGGTAGAGGGAAATTTCCCTACGTCAATGAAGGAAAAGGGGACATGTTGGTTCAGAAGAGCCGTGAGTCTCCTCCACCACAAAGCTGCAAAAAGAATGCTTGCGGGGACCTGGAGGGTTAGTGGAAGCACCCGGCTCCAAAACCTGGCTGTAAGAAGAATCATTGTTTTCAGTAGTACGCCTAATGCTTGTTGGCATCTATTGCAGAATGGGCATGGAGTTTGCAAGCAATTTTGATGGCACGTTGGTGGTTAAATTCAAGTTGTTTGAACTGGTTAAGGGCGTGTTCAATATAACAGGTTTCACCAACACCCAGAAGGATAGCATGAAGAGTCACAGTTTTGCACTACTTTTTTTACTGAAATCTGCGTGCTGCCATTGTGCGCCCCCAACTGTTGTCCAGGCCTTGTGTCCTCACAGTACTTAGATTTCGATCAAGTGCATGTGCCGCTGGTTTGCATTCAGTTGGTGGGGTGTCTCACGCGGTTGGCTGTCGTGGTTCTCTGTGTGGTTCTCTGTGTGGGCCGTCTGCTGCGTAACGCATGGTATGAGCAGGAGGAAGAAGGAGAAGAAGAAGAAGAAGAAAAAGAAGAAGAAGAAGTGGGCTTGGCTTGATAGGGAGCAATCAGTACAGCATCAGGTCAGCTTATTGTGTGTCTAGATCTCTTTAGAATGTTACGTGGAAAGAGGTAAGGGGGTATAACTCTTCGATTCATGTGCGGGGATTTGGAGGTTTTGCTGCGTCAACCTATCATCACTCCCTATGTCCGTGTTAACCAAGCCTGCTCCCAAAGGGCTTTTGCTAAGAGCTCTGATGATCAACCTTCCAGCAGCATTGTGGAGTCCAGTTTTCATGCTGGAGATGATGTGATTTTGGCAGCCTGGGAGCATCTGGAGAGCACTGTCTAATAGATGTCAGCCTGGGAGAGGGCATGATGAGTTAGCGGACCTTCTGAAGAGAACCTCGTGCTTTTGGTTATAGAGGGTGCCTGTGCGATGTTAAGATGATGCGCTTCGTAAGTAAGATATACAGGGCATGTTTCTGAGCATTGCTAACTTTCTTATCTTCATGTGGTAAAAAGCTCCGAGAGTAAGAGTAGTAGCCTGTTTTGGAGTTGGGATGACCAAGTCTGTGTTTTATAAATCCCTGAGCAATCTCAGACTGGTCTTTCCCTATTGATACTGGCTCCTCTGCCCGATTCCAAAGTCTCCCTGATGCTGCGTTGTGCTTTCTTTCCCAGGCCGACCCGCTCACCTTGACCTCGCAAAAATCCCTCCTCAAGACAGGGTTATTCACCTTGTTAAACTGAATCCTGCCCCGATATCAGCCCCGTTCCCACTCTGGAAGCTGCAACTACCCAGCATGCTAGCACTACAACCGCACCAGCAGCTTGAGAAACCCTAGGAACAACGAGATCACCTTGCACATCATCTCAATCGGTGTGGCAGGCATATGCGGCAGGCATACCAAGCCTCTTGCCAACTTGGGCGCAACGTTTCCCAGGCAAGAAGCTAAGTCACTAGCATTATAATTTGAGTTGCCATGCCATCCAAAGATCAACGGCTCTCATCAACACCAGACATGCTGTTCAGTTTCGAGCTTAGGGGCTAAGGGGCTCAAGGTTGCACGCTACTGTGACACAATCATAGCGCAGCGTAGCCGTAGCGGGGTTCTGTAGCATGCCAAATGGCCTTCTCGCTTTTTTATAATTGTGTGACTGACTGTATAGGTTGCAAATGCCTTGCTCATGGACAATGGGATGGATTTGCATCAAATGCATCAAAGCTACAAACTATTTGAAAAGTGCTACTGTCTTAGCGTAGCCGTAAAGAGGCCGTAGCGTACAGCCATGAGGCAGCTCCTCTACACTCCTATGGGGGAGTGCTTGCTGGGCACGTGGCGGGAGAAGGAGAGTCTGGGCTTCCAGGAGCATGTCCGACAAACCTCCAGTATCCCCATTAGCTCTGTTCCTGGCTTTCCCCTAGGCTAGCTGTGTCTATTATAAGTTTGAGGGCCCTTTGGTGAGACCCTTGCTAGCTAGTTACCTTCCTTTAATGCGCGCGGCCTTTTTCCTTTAACAGTTTTCTCTATCTTACCTTCGTACCTGGTATGACGAAATGAATGCCGCCACAAGCCAAACAGCACTCACCATCCTGGGAGACATAGCCACGGATAGAGCATGAAAGCTAATGATGAGCCTAGTGTTTTGAGCAGGAAACATGCTCAAGTTCCGGGTTCCAGGTTAGAAACAGAAGGCCGGTCAAAAGGACTGCTGGCCTGTCAAAGAAACAAGGAGTTCCTGTAAGAATGGGTAGAGTTATTTGTTGTTGCTGCTTCGGCTTACGAGGTTTATGAGACAAAACATATCGTGTGGTGAGACATGGTGGTTCTCGCTGTGGATCTCGGATCCTGCAGCGAAGTGGCGCAGTGGAAGCGTGTTGGGCCCATAACCCAAAGGTCCCAGGATCGAAACCTGGCTTCGCTATAACATCATAATGGGGCCGTGGTTTAGTGGCATAATTTCCGCTTAGGGTCCCGTCTTAGGGTGCGGAAGGTCCCGGGTTCGATTCCCGGCGGCCCCCATTTTTAGTGTTGAGTTGGAGCCCTCGGGCTAGTTCGCCGGTGAAGGGAGTGAGATATTTTATGGTGGTCAGGAGCCTTGAGGTTAGGACAATTTACCGCACACAGAAGGACCTGGTGTACATCATCTTTTATTCGCATGGTTCATGTGAGGCAGGTAAACAATGGTGATGGCTAAAAACTTGAAGAGGAGAAGACCAGAGAATAAAGGAACACAAATTCTGCCAAGAGAGCAGACCTAGACATTGGTGCACGAGGCCTGGACAGCAGTAGGAGGCGGCACAGCGGCAGCATGCAGACCTCTGCAAACTCATTGATGCAAAAAATGAAAAGTTGTGACTCTCCACACCATCCTTTTGGGTGTTGGTGGGACCTGCTACACTGAGCACACCCTTAACCAGTTTAATCGACTGGGACTTGACCACCAACGCGCCAATAAACTTGCTCGCAAACTTCATGCCCATTCTGTCATGTATGCCAACAAGCTTGCTACCACTAGGCGTGCTATTGAAAACAAGAATATTTCTCGCAGCCAGGTTATGGAGCCGGTTGCTTCCAGTAACCCTCCAGATCCCCATTATACTCTTCATTTTGTAGCTCCGTGGGGGAGCTCCGAGGGGATTCAAGGCTCTTCTGAGCCAATGCGTCCCCTTTCCCTTAATTGATGTAGGGAGAGTTTCCTCTGCCTACGTAGTTTTTCTTTTTCTTGCACAAACGGCATGGCCTCCCCACCACGAAGTTCAGACTGAGAAGCACGGCAGGCAGAGAAAGAAGACAGGTCCAGCAACAAGAAAGAAAGAAGATAAAAGCTGAAAGACTGGAGTTCCAGACCTTCAACAACAAGCAGAGTCAGCGCTGTCAGCCTTCCATCCAAGGAAAGCCATGCCCAGCAGCTATCTGCTGAGCACAAGTCTGCATCCTAGCAGACTAGCTAGACTAACTGCTAGCAGCTGCTGACCACAAGCAGAAGCCTGTGGAAGGGGAAAAGAAAAGAAAAGAAGAAAAAGAAAAACTACGCAGGCAGTGGAATCACCCCCCGCATCAACTAAGGAACAGAGGATACCTAGGGCCAAGGCACCATGTATTGCCTCCGCCAAGAGAAAGAAAAAAATGGGAATCAGGAGGGTTACTAGCATTAGCTCGTGCCTGATCTCGGTGATGAGAGCTGTGAGAAGTCTTCTCAAGAGCGCATGTGGTGCTAATAGGTTCAGGAGTGTACTGGACAGAATGAGCATGAAGCTTCAGAGCAAACTTGATGGCTGCATGCGTATCAAGACCAAGCTCTTTAAGAGGCTCCTTAGTGTGAAGGATGTAGATGACCCCGCCCACACCTAACAGAATGGTATGGAGGGTGACTTGAGCTGAGGCCCTTGAAAGATGATGACACAGATCGCGGTTCTGCTGCTTGGAGGCCTCAAGCTGATTCTTGGGCCTGGTGTCTTCACAGCATTTGACCTCCACAAGATGAATGTGCCTCTGTTCTGGAGGGAGCTGACTAGGGTGACCAACCTTGGAAGTAAGTGGAGGGGCTCTGGCTGGCGCTGAGTGCTCTCTGTTCCCCCTGCGCTCCCCTCTACTTCTCAATGGATAACGGGACTTGGTCTTTGGCATTCTTTCATGAAAACTAATGTTGCATCAGGGCAACTAGAAGTGAGTCTTTGTTTGCCAGGGACACAGCGACGGAAAATAGACGAAGGGAAGGTTATATTTATTGAGTCTTCAGGGATCTGCAGGTTCTGCAAAGCAAGAGGACCTGTGCTGCCAATGTCCATGATGGCAAGGCCTGCCCGAAGAGGGCCTTTGCTGACACCTTTAAGGAAGATTCTGCTAGCAACATTCTGGCCCTCGGTCACCATATTTGATACGGTGGATTGTTCACATCCTAAAAAGACGTGAAGGGCACTGTCTGGATCCCCACAAAGGGGGCATTGTAGACTGGTGGAAATTTTGAAGCGTACTGCGTGCTTTTGGTTGAAGAGAGTACCCGTGCGGTAGTAACAAATGTTTCGTTTCATTTTGACAGGAAGTTTTTGCATGGTCCAGAAGGCATCCAATAACAAGTTATTAACCTTTTCGTGGACTGTAGGAAGTAGGCCTTGCTAATAAGAGTAGGATCCTGTCTCGGTTTTAGCCTCTCCAAGTCTAAATCTTGAATGCATGTGCGTCCTCAAGGCATCATGAAAGTTTAAGAAATATTATAACTTTATGGCAGGTGAGTTGGGGTGTTCTGATGTGCTTGGGTGCGGGCACTATCCTCAAAGGTATGCCAGGTGGTGTAGTGGAAAGGATTGCCTACAAGGTTGACACAGAGGAAGGTTGTGTTTGCAAGGGTGTCATTCAATGCAAGTTACCCTGAATAGCCTGGTGCTTGGCAATGGCATCTGGACACTCATTACCCACAATTCCAGCGTCAAATTTACCCTTGTAGAAATGAATGGGGGTAGGTGATTTGCGCACGAGCTGAGTATTTTAAGGATATGGCCTTGGACATGTTGATGGTGAAGCTCTGGGTACAGTGTTTGTTTCCTGATTTGGTGGAGTGAAAAAAGGCTATCAGTGGCAATGTGAGAGTGGCCCTGGAGAACGGCAGCTGCTATTGCAGCTAATTCAGCCCTTACAATGGTACTGGTAATTCCCATTCTGTTTGGTTGGACATAGCTGGGGCTATCATTGTCAGGGTGGTATACTCCTGCTCTCCTGTTCCTATCACTTGTTTTCCAAGGTGGATATGGCAGCTGCCATCTGTGTACGCCCATTCCTCCAGTTCTGGACTGTTCGGACCAGGTTTGGGCTAAATGTGGTAAGCGGCAAGAGGTTTGTTGGTTTTGGATAATAGTTCTTAGGGATATGCTGTTAATCAGGGGGTAGCTTTTATAATTTCTTGAAACCAGTCTCGATGTCTGGGTGTCCGACATTGAGAACTGGGTCATTGCTGATGGTTGTTTTCCACCAGCTTGCTTCAGGGATGTTTCGTTTTAAACCACTGAGCCAACCTGGGTTGTTCTCCTTAAGGCGGATTCTTGCTGCAGTATTCCAGACAGCAATGATTTGAAGGCTCCAGGGGTGGCGGGGGGGAATGATTTCTTTGCTGACCCAGAAGGAGGGAATAGCAAACTTGAGGGCCGTCAAGGGTATGCTTCCCAATGTGCAACAGAGGTGAGGGTAGGCACTAAGGAGTTTGGAGTATGGATTGGTGCTCATTGGACCTCCCCAGCTTGGTAGGAACATGAAAGTTGCTGTTGCATCAGTTTATAGTATTGCAGAGTAAATGGCATGTTTCAGGGTGAGGTGCATTACATCATGTAGTTTACATGGTTGTCATAGATAGGATGTCATGATGAAAATCCTAAGATAATGGACGATAAAACAATGAGAATAGCTCCAAAGATATTGTCTTGATGGTGTTTGCTCCAGTAGTGGATGTAGTTGGGGTTATGTCCTAGGGGTGAGGCCATTTTTCTCCTGGGTCACTAGTGCCCACTTCTGGATAGCGGAGTGGATATGGTCAGGTATGATGCGTATGTAGGAGTATTTGATTTTTTACTTTGGTGTTTGCTGCTGTTCAAGATAGAGCGCGAGAAGAGGCCCAGGAGCTTAGAAGCAAAACTTTTAGGAGGAGACTAAATTGTGTCATGTATCCCACTCTGCTTGGCTCTGTGAAATGTGTTACAGAGGATACTAATGCGCTCTGGGGTGAGCATTCCTTTACATTTGCCATCTGTGGAATTTGTAGTATGAGCGTTCTTGGTTGGGAGGGCACACCAATGATGATTATTATGGGTGATTTAAGTGACCTTTTTTCGTGTCAAGCTCTCAAGGATGAGGGGAAAGAAAAAATACATAGGCAAAGGAAACTCTCCCTACATCAATTAAGGAAAAGGAGACGCATTGGCTCAGAAGAGCCATGAGTCCCCTCCAACACAAAGCTGAAAACAAAAGTGCTAATGGGGATTTGGAGGGTTACTGGAAGCGCCCGGCTCCAGAACCTGGCTGTGAGAAGTATCATTCTTTTCAATAGCACGCCTAGTTGTAACAAGCTTGTTGGCATACATTACAGAATAGGCATGAAGTTTGCGAGCAAGTTTAATGGCATGTTGATGGTCAAGTCCCAGTCGTTTAAACTGGTTAAGGGTGTGCTCAGTGTAATAGGTCCCACCCAGAAAGATGGTATGTGATATGACAGCTTTTTCCACTTGTATTTTTGCATAGATCTGCATGCTGCTGCTGTGCCGCCTCCAACTGTTGCCCAGGCCTTATTATCTTCACGACATTTAATTTCTGTCAAGTGTACATGCTACTGGTTCACACTCAATTGATGGTTTTGCTTATCGTGGGTAGTTGTGCTGGACCTGTGTGGGGTGCTGTACCTGCTACGTAAAACATGTCGTGAGAAGGAAGAAGGAGAAGAAAGAAAGGGAGAAGAAAAAGGAGAAGGAGAAGGAGAAGGAGAAGGAGAAGGAGAATGAGAAGGAGAAGAAGAAGGAGAAGAAGAAGAAGAAGAAGAACAGGAAAAACAAGAACAAGGAGAATGTGTGGATTGGTTGTACTTCTAGATATTTGTTGTTTTTCAGAGAAGAGGTTTTGACATTTTTAAATCCAGGCATGTAGGAATGCATTGTCTTGAGAGCATGGTTCTTGCCAACACTGGCAGCTTCCAGTTGGCTCCAGGTACAGCAGCAGCCAGGCCCTGTAGTCAAGTTGGTTTATGGTTGTTTAGAAGGATCCTTGCAGCTGTGTTCCAGGTTGTAATAATTAGTAGGTCCCAGGTGTGCTGAGAGAGGGGTATTTCCTGGTTGGGACAGGATTATGGATCATTGTAGCAAAGGTTGGTGCGTGCGATGGTTCCAAGTTCACAACAGAGATGTGGATTGGCAGTGATGAGTTTGGAATATGGCTTAGTTTTCATGTGTCTTCCCCAGACAGGGAGGAACATGAAAGTAGCAGTGGCTTTATGTTGAGAATGGTGGAGTTAATAGCATGTCACAAGGCCTGGGTCATAGGATCGTCATCATAAATAGGATGGCCGACAGGGAGGCCTGAAAACCTGGATAAAGGGAATTATGATGGGCACCAAAGAGAGTGCCTCAGGGGTCAGTGCTCCAATAGTGCTGGTTTTGTGGGTTGTGGTTTAGCGGGGAGGCCATTTCCTCTTGAATTACCGGGGTCCATTTTTGGAGGGCAGTATGGATGTGGGTTGGCAGGGCTCGCAAAAAGGAGGCTCTAATCTTGATCAACAGCATTTCCCTAAGAACTATTATCCAAAACCAACAAACCTCTCGCCGCTTACCACATCTAGCCCAAACCTGGTCCGAACAGTCCAGAACTGGAGGTGTGGGCGTACACAGATGGCAGCTGCCATATCCACCTTGGAAAACAAGTGATAGGAACAGGAGAGCAGGAGTATACCACCCTGACAATGATAGCCCCAGCTATGTCCAACCAAACAGAATGGGAATTACCAGTACCATTGTAAGGGCTGAATTAGCTGCAATAGCAGCTGCCGTTCTCCAGGGCCACTCTCACATTGCCACTGATAGCCTTTTTTCACTCCACCAAATCAGGAAACAAACACTGTACCCAGAGCTTCACCATCAACATGTCCAAGGCCATATCCTTAAAATACTCAGCTCGTGCGCAAATCACCTACCCCCATTCATTTCTACAAGGGTAAATTTGACGCTGGAATTGTGGGTAATGAGTGTCCAGATGCCATTGCCAAGCACCAGGCTATTCAGGGTAACTTGCATTGAATGACACCCTTGCAAACACAACCTTCCTCTGTGTCAACCTTGTAGGCAATCCTTTCCACTACACCACCTGGCATACCTTTGAGGATAGTGCCCGCACCCAAGCACATCAGAACACCCCAACTCACCTGCCATAAAGTTATAATATTTCTTAAACTTTCATGATGCCTTGAGGACGCACATGCATTCAAGATTTAGACTTGGAGAGGCTAAAACCGAGACAGGATCCTACTCTTATTAGCAAGGCCTACTTCCTACAGTCCACAAAAAGGTCAATAACTTGTTATTGGATGCCTTCTGGACCATGCAAAAACTTCCTGTCAAAATGAAACGAAACATTTGTTACTACCGCACGGGTACTCTCTTCAACCAAAAGCACGCAGTACGCTTCAAAATTTCCACCAGTCTACAATGCCCCCTTTGTGGGGATCCAGACAGTGCCCTTCACGTCTTTTTAGGATGTGAACAATCCACCGTATCAAATATGGTGACCGAGGGCCAGAATGTTGCTAGCAGAATCTTCCTTAAAGGTGTCAGCAAAGGCCCTCTTCGGGCAGGCCTTGCCATCATGGACATTGGCAGCACAGGTCCTCTTGCTTTGCAGAACCTGCAGATCCCTGAAGACTCAATAAATATAACCTTCCCTTCGTCTATTTTCCGTCGCTGTGTCCCTGGCAAACAAAGACTCACTTCTAGTTGCCCTGATGCAACATTAGTTTTCATGAAAGAATGCCAAAGACCAAGTCCCGTTATCCATTGAGAAGTAGAGGGGAGCGCAGGGGGAACAGAGAGCACTCAGCGCCAGCCAGAGCCCCTCCACTTACTTCCAAGGTTGGTCACCCTAGTCAGCTCCCTCCAGAACAGAGGCACATTCATCTTGTGGAGGTCAAATGCTGTGAAGACACCAGGCCCAAGAATCAGCTTGAGGCCTCCAAGCAGCAGAACCGCGATCTGTGTCATCATCTTTCAAGGGCCTCAGCTCAAGTCACCCTCCATACCATTCTGTTAGGTGTGGGCGGGGTCATCTACATCCTTCACACTAAGGAGCCTCTTAAAGAGCTTGGTCTTGATACGCATGCAGCCATCAAGTTTGCTCTGAAGCTTCATGCTCATTCTGTCCAGTACACTCCTGAACCTATTAGCACCACATGCGCTCTTGAGAAGACTTCTCACAGCTCTCATCACCGAGATCAGGCACGAGCTAATGCTAGTAACCCTCCTGATTCCCATTTTTTTCTTTCTCTTGGCGGAGGCAATACATGGTGCCTTGGCCCTAGGTATCCTCTGTTCCTTAGTTGATGCGGGGGGTGATTCCACTGCCTGCGTAGTTTTTCTTTTTCTTCTTTTCTTTTCTTTTCCCCTTCCACAGGCTTCTGCTTGTGGTCAGCAGCTGCTAGCAGTTAGTCTAGCTAGTCTGCTAGGATGCAGACTTGTGCTCAGCAGATAGCTGCTGGGCATGGCTTTCCTTGGATGGAAGGCTGACAGCGCTGACTCTGCTTGTTGTTGAAGGTCTGGAACTCCAGTCTTTCAGCTTTTATCTTCTTTCTTTCTTGTTGCTGGACCTGTCTTCTTTCTCTGCCTGCCGTGCTTCTCAGTCTGAACTTCGTGGTGGGGAGGCCATGCCGTTTGTGCAAGAAAAAGAAAAACTACGTAGGCAGAGGAAACTCTCCCTACATCAATTAAGGGAAAGGGGACGCATTGGCTCAGAAGAGCCTTGAATCCCCTCGGAGCTCCCCCACGGAGCTACAAAATGAAGAGTATAATGGGGATCTGGAGGGTTACTGGAAGCAACCGGCTCCATAACCTGGCTGCGAGAAATATTCTTGTTTTCAATAGCACGCCTAGTGGTAGCAAGCTTGTTGGCATACATGACAGAATGGGCATGAAGTTTGCGAGCAAGTTTATTGGCGCGTTGGTGGTCAAGTTCCAGTCGATTAAACTGGTTAAGGGTGTGCTCAGTGTAGCAGGTCCCACCAACACCCAAAAGGATGGTGTGGAGAGTCACAACTTTTCATTTTTTGCATCAATGAGTTTGCAGAGGTCTGCATGCTGCCGCTGTGCCGCCTCCTACTGCTGTCCAGGCCTCGTGCACCAATGTCTAGGTCTGCTCTCTTGGCAGAATTTGTGTTCCTTTATTCTCTGGTCTTCTCCTCTTCAAGTTTTTAGCCATCACCATTGTTTACCTGCCTCACATGAACCATGCGAATAAAAGATGATGTACACCAGGTCCTTCTGTGTGCGGTAAATTGTCCTAACCTCAAGGCTCCTGACCACCATAAAATATCTCACTCCCTTCACCGGCGAACTAGCCCGAGGGCTCCAACTCAATACTAAAAATGGGGGCCGCCGGGAATCGAACCCGGGACCTTCCGCACCCTAAGACGGGACCCTAAGCGGAAATTATGCCACTAAACCACGGCCCCATTATGTTGTTATAGCGAAGCCAGGTTTCGATCCTGGGACCTTTGGGTTATGGGCCCAACACGCTTCCACTGCGCCACTTCGCTGCAGGATCCGAGATCCACAGCGAGAACCACCATGTCTCACCACACGATATGTTTTGTCTCATAAACCTCGTAAGCCGAAGCAGCAACAACAAATAACTCTACCCATTCTTACAGGAACTCCTTGTTTCTTTGACAGGCCAGCAGTCCTTTTGACCGGCCTTCTGTTTCTAACCTGGAACCCGAAACTTGAGCATGTTTCCTGCTCAAAACACTAGGCTCATCATTAGCTTTCATGCTCTATCCGTGGCTATGTCTCCCAGGATGGTGAGTGCTGTTTGGCTTGTGGCGGCATTCATTTCGTCATACCAGGTACGAAGGTAAGATAGAGAAAACTGTTAAAGGAAAAAGGCCGCGCGCATTAAAGGAAGGTAACTAGCTAGCAAGGGTCTCGCCAAAGGGCCCTCAAACTTATAATAGACACAGCTAGCCTAGGGGAAAGCCAGGAACAGAGCTAATGGGGATACTGGAGGTTTGTCGGACATGCTCCTGGACGCCCAGACTCTCCTTCTCCCGCCACGTGCCCAGCAAGCACTCCCCCATAGGAGTGTAGAGGAGCTGCCTCATGGCTGTACGCTACGGCCTCTTTACGGCTACGCTAAGACAGTAGCACTTTTCAAATAGTTTGTAGCTTTGATGCATTTGATGCAAATCCATCCCATTGTCCATGAGCAAGGCATTTGCAACCTATACAGTCAGTCACACAATTATAAAAAAGCGAGAAGGCCATTTGGCATGCTACAGAACCCCGCTACGGCTACGCTGCGCTATGATTGTGTCACAGTAGCGTGCAACCTTGAGCCCCTTAGCCCCTAAGCTCGAAACTGAACAGCATGTCTGGTGTTGATGAGAGCCGTTGATCTTTGGATGGCATGGCAACTCAAATGATAATGCTAGTGACTTAGCTTCTTGCCTGGGAAACGTTGCGCCCAAGTTGGCAAGAGGCTTGGTATGCCTGCCGCATATGCCTGCCACACCGATTGAGATGATGTGCAAGGTGATCTCGTTGTTCCTAGGGTTTCTCAAGCTGCTGGTGCGGTTGTAGTGCTAGCATGCTGGGTAGTTGCAGCTTCCAGAGTGGGAACGGGGCTGATATCGGGGCAGGATTCAGTTTAACAAGGTGAATAACCCTGTCTTGAGGAGGTATTTTTGCGGGGTCAAGGTGAGCGGGTCGGCCTGGGAAAGAAAGCACAACGCAGCATCAGGGAGGCTTTGGAATCGGGCAGAGGAGCCAGTATCAATAGGGAAAGACCAGTCAGAGATTGCTTGGGGAGGGGAGAAATTTCTCTGCCTACATGTTTTTTCTTTTCTTTTTTTTCTTCGTTCATTGCAGGTCTCCTGCATGCCTCAAGTAAATTCATACCAGATTGCTGCATGATCTCAGATTCTGCAACATGCAGACTTCTGTTGGAAATTAGTTGATATTTCTGAGTATCTCCGTTGAAAGAATTTGAGAAGTGGCTGAGAAATTATTATAAAATGGTGATGTGTTAAATGTAACTGAGCCTGTGTTCCACTGTGCACTTTTTGAATGTAGCGTCAAAGTGCGAGACAAACAATGCAGATTCCCTACCAAAGGTTTGGTAGACAAAAACTACAGCCAGCCTAAAATTGGTTGGTCCTTGAATTTTCGTTTTGCAAACAGCCTTTCACCTGTCCTTGTGGCCGGGGTGGAGATAAAAGATGCCCTCTATCGGTGGGAGTCAATGGGTGGCTCTTTCCTTAATGCACGTGGCCGAACGGCAAGCGTAGATCTTTCTTTCTTTCCTCCCACCTCTCATTATGCATTTGCTGCGTATAAGGAGAAGAGGCGATAAAAGGAGTAGCAACTCAACACTAGTTGAGCCTCACCAATCGAGCGTACAACAGGTGCAACAATCCATTGTGCACTTGGTGAACGTCAAACACTCGAGGATATAAGTTAAACCTCGGAGCAGCATTCTTGATTAATGCAGATGCATGGCTGCTAATTCATTATATCCACATCAGTTTGGCTGCTTCCATTAGCTCACTCTGCATGGTGAGACTCCTTGTCTGTGTCAGCACTGACTGTCGAGTCTTTCCTTAATGTGTACTGGTAAGCTTCAAGTGCAGACATCTATATCTATATATATATACATATATATATGCATATATGTCACTGTATATGTGACAATTGTGAATATTGTGACAAAAACAGTACACATGAATTTTCGAGTTGTCTTGCCTTGATTTTTAAATGCTAGGTGAACACTCATCGATTTAAAGCTGTTGAATGACTCCGTGTGTACGAAGGATCTTCTACGAAGGAAGATAATCTTGTGGTGTGCACTCTTGCTATGGCACCATCCAACCCTTGATAATCTCACAAGTTTGCGTATGCAGATGATTTTGTAAAAACAGTTGTTTCCTAGTGCGCAGGTTTTCAAACAGAGTTATTGCAGGAATGCATGAGCTCCGTAGAGGGCATGCAATGGAGGGCATGCAATGGACAGCGCGTATGGCAGCCACCCTGAAGCTGCTGCCACCACCCAGCCCTTCTGTTTTTCACATATCTACAGACAGTTTATTACATGTATTTTAACCAGGATTAAAAGTTTCAGGCAAATCCAGGGAATTTCAGTCTGGGGCTTCTGGACTTGCTCAAGTGCTAGGGTAGCAGCCTATACTTGCTGGTTCAGGAATTATTAAACTTTACAAACCTTATTTCAATCAGTGAAATTCACTAAATCAGACAAAAAAGATTTGAATTGTGAGGTGCAGCATCCAGAAGGAGCACCTTTGGTGTGAGTATGGTCGTCGCCCTTCCTTTAAACAGATTAGTAGTTTCACAGAGGGGGTTACCTGAGGCCTGAATCAAGTACTGTGAATACACGAGGCCTGGATGACAGTTGGAACCGGCTCAGCGGCAGCATGCAGACCTTTGTTAGAACGTCAGTGGAAAAGCTGTGACATTACATGCCATCCTTCTGGGTGTTGGTGGGACTCGTTATAATGAACTCAAAAAATAAGGCCTCGACCACCAACAAGCTAGCAAGCTTGCACGTGAACTCCACATTCTGTAAAGTACGCCCACAAACGTGTAACCACTAGGCACGCTATTAAAAACAAGAATACTCCTCACAGCCAGGCTCTGGAGCCAGGAGCTTTTAATATAATCCTCCAAGTCCTCATTAGCACTTCCTGTTTTGTAGATGTGGTGAAGGAGACTCACGGCTCTTTTGAGCCAATGTGTCTCCTTTTTCTAAATTGATGTAGGGAGAGTTTCCTCTGCCTACGTAGTTTTTCTTTCTTCTTGAGGCCTGGAAACAGGTGTTTTTTGCATGCTCCTTGCACAAGTGCCCCATGATGGGTAAGTTTTAAGCTCGAGTTCCTGTAATATGTCTGTAGCACTAAGGCTTCAGCTTTAACTGTTACGGGGCACGTGCCTAATTAGCTGCAGCGTGAACCCTAGTTCTCACCACCAAATCTCCACTCCGGACCACCTAATGCACCAAACTGGATATTTCTAAGTGCTTTGGAGACGTTCTGTCAAAGTAACTTATTTTGTTGAACGTCAATGCAAAAGAAATGGAGTGAAACCCAGTGGTTGATGAGATACAGAATTTCAGGCATTTCCCTTGAAGAAAATCCAGCACCAGCCTGTCAGGCTGAGAAAGTGATGCAGCCATAACAGTGTCTTGACATCCCATGACCAGACTCTCGGCACAGCAGACTCTCGTCGTGACAAGCCCTGAGGGGTACAATTTTTGACTTCCTCCTTTCCTTTTTGAGTATGCGGGATATAACCATAGTATATAAACGTTACAAAAACGTAATTTGGGGTGTGAAAGTTGGTCCCAGGGTGGAGCTGTGAGCAATTTTTAGGTGATATGATGCCAGGAAAGTGATCCGGGGTACTTCAATTTCTTTCCTTTTTTGGTAAACGTAACATCTTTAAGCAACATTATGATTGGTATGGTCAGATATGAGAAAGAAACACAAGAAAGAGCATTCTGGCAATGTAGGCCGGTTGACCCCCTCTGGAAGTTTCATGATAAACGTACCAAATTTCGCGCCGACATATATCCCCGAGGAAGCGCTCAGTTTTCAAGTACGATAAACCACTCAATATCAATCCTGATTAAGCCATTTTTACTGGAGGCCATTCATTTCTGTATCCTGTATCCTGCACAGGATCATTTCATGTGTGCACTTTCATGATTCAGTAACAGTAGCAGGAAAATAATTATTTAATGATTGTCCATGTTATTCTATTGTGAAGTATGCTCATAAACTTGTTACCACTAGGCGTGCTATTGAGAACAAAAACACTTATCACAGCCAGGTTCTGGAGCCGGGTGCTTCCAGTAACCCTCCAGACCCCCATTAACACTTTTTGTTTTAAGCTTTGTGGTGGAGAAGACTCACGGCTTTTCGGAGCCAATGCGTCTCCTTTTCCTCATAAGGAGAATTAATTTATTGATGTAGGGTGAATCTTTCTTTGCCAGCATAGTTTTTCTTTTCTTTTCCATAGTGTTTTAAACCAAGATAACAACAAACTCCCTTTCTTCCTTCATGATCTTATGTGCATTTATGAACATGCTTGGAGTCAAACGTCTTGACCGAGGCTTTTTCCCCTTCAACCCTTGTAACCCTTGTAACAGAAAAGAAAACTATGTAGGCAGAGGAAACTCTCCCTACATCAGTTAAGGAAAGGAGACACATTGGCTCAAAAGAGCCGTGAGCCCCCTCCACCACAGTATCAGAATATTTTTGCAAACCTTAAATTTTCCAACTTTCATTTTACTCAAATGAAACCCTCCTGTTATACAACTGCTATTACAGGCTAGCAGCCAGTGGCCCATTCAATGGAATGGAGACCTTTTGCTCCTCATGCAGTTGAAAGATATTGTTGGCAAAAGCACGCTCCTCAGGCTGGCTGAGATAAGTATGAGCGAGGTCTTCAAGGTGAACATCATGCCCCTTTTTTGTTTCTGCATACTTGTGTAAAAAGTGTTCTGTGCAAAGGGAATGTGCACACGTTTCCAGTAATAGTATAGTACATAACATTTGCGGACCAAGATGACTTGTTGTTTAATTCCAGCAATGGATGTCTCTTGTTGGGCTGACACGATCCAGCAAGCCAGGACATGTTAAGCCGGGATCCCACACCTGCACAGTCGCTCCACCTACTTCCAAGGTTCGTCGCTCTAGTCAGCTCCCTCCAGGACAGAGGCGCGTCCATCGTCAAGATGCTCTTCAAGTTGCGGAAAACTGTGAAGACATTTCGCCCAAGAATCAGCTTAAGGCCTCCAAGCAGTAGCACCGCGATCTATGTCATCATCTTTCAAGGGCCTCAGCTCAAGTCACCCTCCATACCATTCTGTTAGGTGTGGGCGGGGTCATCTACATCCTTCACACTAAGGAGCCTCTTAAAGAGCTTGGTCTTGATACGCATGCAGCCATCAAGTTTGCTCTGAAGCTTCATGCTCATTCTGTCCAGTACACTCCTGAACCTATTAGCACCACATGCGCTCTTGAGAAGGCTTCTCACCGCTCTCATCACCAAGATCAGGCACGAGCTAATGATAGTAACCCTCCTGATTCCCATTTTTTTCTTTCTCTTGGCGGAGGCAGTACATGGTGCCTGGGCCCTAGGTATCCTCTTTTCCTTGATTGATGTGGGGTCATTTTCACTGCCTGCGTAGTTTTTCTTTTCTTCCTTTTCTACACAGCTCCCCTGCATCAAAGATCTAAGAAGCTGAAGAGGGATGACAAGAGGGAACGTTGCTTCCTTTCACCTCTCCCTCAGACCTGGTCTAAGGTGATCATAGAAAAGAAAAAAACTACATAGGCAGAGGAAACTCTCCCTACAACAATTAAGGAAAAGGAGACACACTGGCTCAAAAGAGCCGTGAGTTTCTCCACCACGAAGCTACAAAGAAGAAAAGATAATGGAGATCTGGAGGGTCACTGGAAGCACCCGGCTCCAGAACCTGGCTGTGAGAAGCATCACTGTTTTCCATAGCACGTCTAGTGGTTACAAGCTTGTTTGCATACTGAACAGAATGTGCATGAAGTTTTTTAGCAAGTTTATTGGCTCGTTGATGGTCCAATCCAACTCGAAGTTGTTTAAAGGGGATCATAATTCCTGTTCTAAAATTTGTTGTCTTTTCTTTCCAGCCCAAGTTAATGAGCATTTTCTTTTCGGCAAACCTCAGTGTTTGCAAACCCCAATGTTTCCGCTCGGCTGCCCTTGTAGGAGGACGTAGCAATTCAACCTTACCTATTCTAGGACAAGTAAAACACACGTTTATCATACGGGCTTTCACCAGTCTGTTTTGGGCATTAAGAGAGCAACAGAAACTACTGTATCCTAAGGGAGACGGGTCAGATCATCTGGCATGATGCCTCTCTACTTCTACTGGTTCAGGCGCATCATGAGGTTCTGGAACTCTCTTCTCAGCACAGACAAAGCTCTCTTGAGCCGAGTTGTGCAAGCAGACCTGCGACTTGCTGATAAGAAGGGCTGTGGGACTAACCAAGTTCTGATGGCCTTACATGACATACCTCAGGTATGTCATGTAAATTGTTGGGCACTAGGCTAGTGCCCAACAATTTGCTACAGCCATACGCGCCAGAGCCAGGATTGACATGAACGACCTGGAGAGTGTTCTTCATGAGCAGTCATCCATGCTTGGAGAAGTCTGGACAATCTGACCCCACGAGAGGCTCATGCTTCGGTAACCTCTGAGAATCACGAGGACATACCACACATACTTACGAAATTTCCACTTCCAAGTTGGCGTACCACTCAGCTTTTTATCAGGTAGGTGGGATGAAAGGAAAAAAAACAAAAAGCCATTGCTACCTTTTTACCTACAACAGGAAAGAAAAGAACAACTACGTAGGCAGAGGAAACTCTCCCTACATCAATTAAGAAAAAGGAGACACATTGGCTCAAAAGAGCCGTGAGTCCCCTCTACCTACAACAGGACATTCCTCCTAAATCATTGCGCTCTATCTTGCGCTCACGCCCTTCCAGTCACAACCTTCGAGTGAAAACCCAGCGGCACCAGGAAAATAGGTGCTCATACGAGTTTGGAATTTGCAACAAATGTTATAAGTTCCGGACACGCAGTTTGGCTTCTTTCCAGGAAGGAGCACTCTGCATCCTCTGTTCATTCTGAGGCACCTCAAGCATGCTGCGAAAAAATTGAAGCCACGGAATTCTTCCAGATTGCACGTTGCTTTCATTGACTTTTCTCAAGCTTATGACACCGTGCCCAGACAGCAGCTTTGGTCTCACTTGCAGCGCAATGCAATGCCGACTCCTCTGCTCAGTGTGATCAGAGATATGTATGATAATGATGAGTACATTCTAATGGATGGTGAGAAAAGGGCGCGCGTGCAGCCATCGAACGGTGTTAAGCAAGGTTGTCCTTTGTCCCCCCTTCTTTTCTCTCTGTACATCAATGATATGGGCAGAGAGATAAGTGAGGGCATTGAGGGTGCTGTAACTGGTGATAGAGTGAATGGTGTGTCCCACATGATGTACGCTGATGACCTTGGATTAACTACGAATGACCCTGGTGAAATGCAGAAGATGCTGGACAGACTCCGTGTGTATGCTCAGAGAAAAGGGTTGACTGTAAACACAGCTAAGTCTGAGGTGGTGCACTTCAACAGTACGTCTGTCTCTCCTCTGCAGAATCCTTTTACGTATGATGGAGTGGTCCTTCCAGAGAAGGACAGGTTCAAATATTTGGGAGTGCTGTTGGATAAAAAGATGGATTTTAAGGTAGCTGAGGAGCATGCGGTGCGGCCTTATATGGCTGCACAGAGAAGGATTTCGGAGTTTGCCAAGGGTCATGACCTGAAAAACAGGCCTCATGCTATGCTCTGGTTGTCCAAGGTGTATGGCATTCCTGCTGGGATGTATGCGTGCCAGGTGTGGGGAACTCATTACTTGAGAGAAGGCAGTGAGTTTGAGAGTCAATTGCAGAAAAGACATCTGTGTTCCTTGAGGCGCATTCTTGGAGTAAAGAACAGTACTACAAATTGGCCGGTGTTGAGAGAGTGTGGCCAGGAGCCTCTGCAGTTCTTCTGGTTCCGTGCCTCCATCAAGTTTTTTAATAGCATGCTTGACTCCAATAGTGAAGTCTTGCGTCGTGTGCTGAGGGCTGATTTAAGTCTGGCTTCTTTTGATTCCTCTTGCTGGGCTGCTGAAGTCTCTAATGCTTTTGGTGGGATGCGGAATGGTGATTCGTTCAAACAGAACATGCTGAGAGCTGAGAAAATCCCCATGCAAGAGTTCATTGGTGATTTGCGATACAGACAGCAGAAAGTGTGGAGAGGGGCCGATGTTTTTTGTCCTCGTGCAGTTAACAAGAAGGTAGTGACGTACCATAAGTGGTGTGGGAATTCTGAGAGTGGTCCCAGAGGTGCTCCTTTTTGTATCCCCTCGTATCTGTTCAAGGATTTGGACAAGCATGTTTTGAGAAACATTAGCAGATTTAGATTGCGTGCTCATCACTTGAGAGTGGAGTCTGGTAAATGGCTTGGGGGTTCAAGTATCTGTGATAAGTGTGAGTGTGGGGAAGTCCAGGATGAAAAACATGTGCTTTTCTTTTGCAAATGTACTGAGGTGCGTGAGCTACGCACGAGATACAAGGACCTTTTTGAGGAGATATTTAAGACTTTGCGTGTGTTTGCTCCGCCTTCAAACGCTGACTTTATTCCATTCTTGGCTTGCCATCATACTATCACTGATTCTGAAATCAATGCTTTCCTAAACCAAGACTCATACAGACTCATTAGATTTGTGTCAGACTTGGTCTCAATTTTTGATACTGGTTGAGCTTGTTTCACCAGCTGCCATCAGCCAGAGTCTCGGGCTGTAGGCCACCATTGTAAACCCCTTGTAAACCCCTTATAAGCACACTGTTTAAAACGAAGTGCACATCATCCTGGATTGCCCTTCTCAAATCAACAACCTGCGCACTCAATTCCAGCACCTGCTTATCTCTGCACCCCTAAGAAGTGTATCACGTGTTGAAAATACCGTAAACCAGGCTGATGTACAGCCTTATGGAGTTTTTGTGCATGACTTTGCTTGCTTGTTTCATTTAGAGTGACAGTGCGTGATTTTTACAGCTGACACTTCTGACCTCAGCTCAAGGCTTTCAGTTGACATTTACACAAGTTTGGATTGGTTACAGGCACCTTTTGCTTCAGCTAACTTACACTGCCCTCAGGCAGGTACAGCCATGGAACCCTGTCCTATCCTCTCCAAGCTGACGTCCTTGGATTACCCGAGTTCAGTGTCAGCGTGTTTGAAATGCTTTGACTGAGCTCTATGTCTTGTTCTTGTTCTCCAGATCAGAATGGTTTTGGTTACAGGCACCTTCTTTTTGATACAGCTAAGCTGCCCACGTCGGCAGGTACGGCTATGTAACCCTTTCCATTCGTAGGACATGTGAGTTTGCCTGCTGGGGGGGGATGGGAGGTCAAAGCGCACTTCGTCACGCATGTTATCAAGCGCACAAGGTTGTGTAGGCGCAGCATAGTCTTCCAGTGATAAGATACCCCAAAATTATTATTGACCAATCCATTGAACATGATTCCGCAATGACCACATTCATCATGGCTGCGTAATCCATTTTTCCTGCGATGACTGCACACAGTAGGGACGGCAAGCTGTTCTGCAGGCAAAAGCCTGCGTTTTTGTCATCAAGTCAAGCCATCTGGGCCCTGCCAATACCTCATGATTGCAAGCATTACATGTCCTTGCTGTTACATGTCATTGCGACAGCCACCAATTCTGTGAGTAATTGTGTTTTTTCGGCATACAGCCTTCATAAAGAAGTGAAAAGTAGTGAAGAAAACCGACAGCTGTTCCATCACTCAGCTGCATTGTCAATAGTATGCACGCTTCCCCTCTGGTATTAGAAACACGCCCTCTCGGAGACAACAAAATACACTCTTACATTGAGCACATTTCTGTACCAACGTATTTTGCATGGAAATGACTTGCAGCCAGTCACTCATCATCAGCTTTACTCACACTGCTCAGCTCAGTTCCCAGAAGAGCATCGGCTCATAGCTAGGCAGCTGAGCCAGAAAGGGTTTGAGCACACCCCGAAAATCGTGCCTGGCAGGCAACTGAGATAGTGGCTGGCGTCTTCTGACATGTGAGACGTTTTTTGGAAAAATACGTCCTTTTGGAAAGCACACATCAGCCAGGTCAAGTCCCTCTTCATGCCTCTGCTATTCTGCTGATGCATGGGCATGCACACAGCAGGCAGCCCCATGCACCACTCAACACTCTCCTTGAGGCGCTTACTCTTTCTTCTCCTCACCGCTACCTGCAAATAATGAGGCAGTTCGCAATGGATCATGTAGCTGGGCAATGTAATCACAGGGAATTTTGAACTCTGTGTTAAGTTGTTAAATCGTGAAGTGCATGCACCTAGCCACGCATTACAAATACCAAGTACTGCTTGCTGAGGCTATCCACAAACAAAGCATTCTTTTCGAACTAGGTGGAGCACACATGCATGCTCAACCTCATCTCACATCCCCAACCCCAAACACTGGGAAAACAAAACATGTTAGCCTACCTGCAGCACCACCGCTGCCGCCACCACCACTCTGCTGAGACAGGGTCTCGCCAATCTTCATGCTGGCTGTGCTCAAAGCCTGCACCTTGGCCTTCAGAGCATCCAGGTCCTCAGCCTGCATGTGTGTGTGTGTTGTGTGTGCGTGCGCTTGCTTTACCAAGCTGAGCGCCCTTTTCCAGCAGGACCAACAAGTACCAATGACGCATCCTGGTAGCAAGAGACATATTTGCTGCTCGCTCCACAAAGGAGGTACTTGTGTACCAGTTTAAAAATAACGACCTTCAAATGCTTCTGACATTTGTGGCCTCTACACACTCCAGGGTGGAGTACCTCCTCCACATGTCTCGTTCCATTTCTTGCCACCATGATGTACCCCACTGCAACTTCTGGTATCAGCTGTATGACTACAACCTCTACCCACTACCCTGGAGTACCCACCTTGGCAGCCTCGCGGCAGTCCCCAATGGCTGTGTTAATCTCATCCACCACGGCTTGTGGTAGCTTGTCCTTGTACTCGCTCAGGCTCTTCTCTGTGCTATAGATGGCGGTGTCCGCCTCATTGCGCAGCTGCAGAGGTGGGAGGTGTTGTGAGAATCGTGAGAGAGCAGTGAGGAGGAGAGCTCAGCTTTAAAATGCACAATGTATGTGTGTGCTTCCACAACTCCTCGCGTTCGGTGCGCAGAGGAGCAAGTTAGACAAGCGATGAGGGTGAGAGCAGGCAGGAACGAAAACAGCTGAGGGCTTTGAAGGCTACACCCAATGCAGCAGCACGAAATGGCACCACACACCGTCACACACCAACTCAGAGAGCCCCCTCTGCTAAAACAGACAAATCACTAAAGGCAGGCGTGCGAGGCCTGCAAGCCCCAGGTTAGAAGCTCAGGCTCACAATTCAATGTAAGCATGCGTGCCCTGCATCTCCTCTTTTTGTACCATCCTGCAAAACCTGAGTGCCGCGGCCTACCTCGATCATCTCCTTGCGCCTCTTGTCATTCTCTGCATGGGCCTCTGCATCCTTCACCATCTGCTGGATCTGGTCTTCGCTCAGGCCACCACTGCTTTGGATGCGGATGCTCTGCTCCTTGTCTGTGGGTAACAGGACAGGGAACAAGCGCATGGGTCTCAGAAAGTGTGTATATTTGTGTATGCATGTGTCTCAGCGTGGGGTGGGGTGTGGGGGTGGGCATCTAAGTTTTAACATCTCATTTTCCTCTCTTTCATGGACCTTTTTCATGACCTTATTCATAATGGCAAGCCGCACGGAGAACTGCCAGACACGGCTCACTATCATGAAACAGATCCTATCAGAGAGAGAGAGAGAGAGAGAGAGAGAGAGAGAGAGAGAGAGAGAGAGAGCGAGAGCGAGAGAGAGAGCAAAATCCAACCACAGTGGGTACATGTGTGCGCATGCATGTGTGTGTGTGCGCGCGTGCGGGGGGTAAGGGGGCACAATCTTGCAAGCTCCTAGATCTCGTATTGAGAAATGTTTTCTGTCTGATGACATGCGCCAGCACGATGTCCAGAATCATGGCCTTGCAAGGCGAACCAGAGGATGCTTGCCAGCACTTGGGTGGTATGCACCACAAGGTAGCTATAAACAGGTTTCCCTGTGGCATATCTCGCCTCCAGCATCGTCCAACTTACTTGTGGCCTTATCTTTGGCGGATACATGAACGATACCGTTGGCATCAATGTCAAAGTTGACCTGCATGTAGCATTGAACAGCAGAATATCCAGTTGAAATCTACATTTCCATTCCACATTCCATTTTCTGAAGCTTGCGCGCCAAAATGGTACCTTTTCAACACTTCAGGAACTGTTACAGGATTGCGTTGTGCATGCATGTGCAGCACACACGGCCTTACTACCTGCGAAACCCGTGAGACAATTTTGGGCCTTGACCAATTGGAGAGCCCTTGCAACAATTTTGGAATTAATTCAAGGCCAGACTTGGGACTACATGTTTCATAAACTGGTCTTGAAGAAAATATATTATGCACATTGACTGTCTTGGCCTGGAGGCTCCTCAACTTGTTGAGGCTCCTTATCGTTTTGGTTTCTCCCTGCTCTGTTCTCACCTCAATCTGGGGCACACCACGTGGTGAGGGGGGGATGCCCACCAGGTCGAACTGGCCCAGCAGCTTGTTGTCGGCAGCCATCTCACGTTCACCCTGGAACACCTTGATGCCAACCTGCGTATGCACACATGCAGGCATATCCTTGTTTGACACAAGCACATCCTTATATGAAAAACAGCGATCTCATGCCCACCCGGGCACCAACCTGCACAAGCACACACACGCAAGCTCATCCTTGCATCTAAAACAAGGGCCACTCCCGTCCTGTCCACCCATACAGGTCCAGTGTGCCATCGGTGCCAAGCATCAAGCACCACCTGCAGCGCTGAGTGCTCAGAGCAACGCTTCTGTCCATCCATAGAGGTTCAGTTGAAACACCTGAAGCATGCACCGAAAAATGCCAGCCAGCAATGCGGCTCTTACATGGCAAGACAGGAGTAGCACAGCCTAACCCTGTGGATCGTCAAAAGGATAGATGGGCATGAGGACAAGAGCCTGCCTGCCGGTTGGCCTCATGGATGAACTGCATGGGTGCGAGGATAAGGGCCTGCCAGCTGGTTGAGCTTCTGCTTACGCTGTACTATCCCAGCTTTGTGACAAACTGCTCAATGCCAAGGCGTGGGTGCAGGGCCCTACAAGCTGCATGATGCTCCAGGCAGCATGGTGCCCAGGCATACTACAAGGCCCTACAAACTGCATGATGCAAGGATTGGCTTCAGGGCCCAGGTCACCCTGCTGTCAGGAGCAAGGGATTGCGCCCTGCTGGGGAAGTGCGCATGCGCACCATTGCGCATGTTATAACCCAGAAACTTCTGCAGAGACAGGAACAAGCCGCCCACCCATCATCATGAAACACTCATTGAAATTCGCAAGCCGCGGCTTTACACCGCAGCTGTCAGCCATACACACCTGTGACCCTCGATCATAAAAACAGTTGACAGGAAACACAGATTCCACCCAATCAATCAGCAAGAGAGGTCTCAAATTACGTCTAGGGCGTCCATGGTTATTCCTGTTTACCACATGCCATACGCCGGGACATAGCCATACGCCATGCGCAGGGACACGGCTGCTGTACCTGAGTTTGATTATCTGCAGCTGTTGAGGGACATAGCCATACGCCATACGCAGGGACAGAGCTGCCGTACCTGAGTTTGATTATCTGCAGCTGTTGAGGGGACATAGTCATACGCCATACGCCATGCGCAGGGACACAGCTGCCGTACCTGAGTTTGGTTATCTGCAGCTGTTGAGAAGACCTGGCCCTTCTTGGTGGGGATGGTGGTGTTGCGGTTGATCATGCGGGTGAACACACCACCCAGGGTCTCGATACCGATGGACAGGGGGGTCACATCCAGCAGCAGGATGTCCTTCACATCACCTCGCAGCACACCACCTGTGTTTGTGTATGTGTGCGTTCATGTGTGTGTGTGTGCATGTGCGCGCGTGCACACGCACAAGCAGGGTAAACAGCAAGTTCTAGTTGCATGTTTGCGTGTGGGACTTGCCCACGTCAAGCTCACATGCAAAGTCTACATGCATGTCCTCACTTTCCCTCCTTTGAAACGTGCTGCACTAAATGCATGCGTCACCCTATCGGTGAGCAGTGGTCAGTTAAATGTCGCCAAAGCGACACAATGCCTCAGCAACTAGGCCCACTTGATCTGCCGCCTGTTCTTTGGAAAGCTAGTCTTTTCCCGTGAAGGCTGTGGACATCCCCTTCCTCTAAGATTCTCACATGTACTGCCCTCCATTGTCACACACCCACCTTGGATGGCAGCACCCATGGCTACCACCTCATCTGGGTTCACACCCCGTGAGGGGTCCTTGCCAAAGATGCCCTTCACAATCTCATGCACCTGCATAAGCAGTGGGGCATGCGCGTGTTGGCAGGGGGCAGCACTGAGGACAGCACAACAGGGAGGCACAGGCTGGCGCTGCAAGTCCACAGAACCTCTACAATGCTCGAAGGACACTCTGGTGTCGCCAGTCTACCCAACATGATGGTCCACAAATGCAACAGCTGCTGGTGCATGTCCATAAGGCAGCATTGAGGGACATGTATGATCATAGCAGAGCGCAGAGGAGGGCCGCTCAGCCCCCTGCATAGAAAGCATTTGTCCCTGAATGCCTACAAATACAACGAGGAGGCAAGCAGGGGTAGTTACAATCACAGCAGAGGGCAGGTTCACTCAGCCCGCTGCGCAGAGGGCGCACTGGATGAAGTCTGAATGACTGGTTGCACGCATGCTAGGAGCACTTGGAACCAGGATAAAAGCTGCCCGCACCTTGCCACACTGTTATGCACAAGTGCCTGCATGCGCTTAGACAAATGTGCGAACGCTGTTGAGTTTGCCCACAGGCTGGTAGGCGCACACGAGCAAGCACTCACCTTGGGCATGCGGGTCATGCCTCCTACGAGCAGCACTTCATTCACATCCTTTGCCTGCACGCCTGCGCATGGCATCCACAGGAGTGAGAGCACGTGACGCCGTGGACGCAGCACATGAGAACACAAGTTTGCAGGTATTGAGAGAGGTGCGTGATGACACGCCAGCAATGGAAAGCGTCACATTTGTTCTTGAGCGCCACCCCCATTCAAACTCATGTGGAAAATGAAATTGACTTAGTGCTTGGGTCAGCTTCAGGTCTGCATCCCCGGCAGTGTGTGAGCGGACCATGCTGGGAGTGATGCACGCCGTGATAAAAATAGAGGCATCACTCCTGCTCTTCAAGGCAGGGATTCAGCTCTTGAGCACAGGGAGACAAGTCTATCAGAGTGTGAGCCCTTCTCTGTCTTGGAGTGATGGCATGCACCTGCAAGTCTGCAGAAGCTCTCCACCACACACACTTGTCGTCGTGACGACGGCTTGTGCGGACACAGCTCTCCACCAGTTCCCTGCACATGCGCACCTGCATCCTTCAGGCAAGCTTCACAGGGCTTGCGCGTGCGTTCGAGCAGGTCCTTCACTAGGGCATCCAGTTGAGCACGGGTCATAGTAAGGGCCAGGTGCTTGGGGCCGCTGCACATAAACACACATGTGCAGACAAACTCATTCCCAACATTCTGGTGTGATGTCAGCTTGTTCTGATGTCAGTGTTCTGCTGAGCACAGCCATGGTGAGGGCCAAGTGCTTGGGGCCGCTGCACATAAACACATGTGCAGACATTAACTCATTTCCAACATTCTGATGTGATGCCAGCTTGTTCTGATGTCAGAGTTCTGCTGAGCACAGCCATGGTAAGGGCCAAGTGCTTGGGGCCGCTGCACATAAACACATGTGCACACATAACCTATTTCCAACATTCCGGTGTGATGTCAGCTCGTCTTGATGTCAGAGTTCTGCTGAGCACAGCCATGGTGAGGGCCAGGTGCTTGGGGCTGCTGCACAGTTACATGTTATAGCCCACCAAAACTATTCACCTTATTTTCAGTGCGTCTTTGTATCTTGACATATCTTGGTGGCATGTTACTGATGTAATGCATGCCGTCTGCTTGGCACAGAACTGAGGGCGTGCTCCCGTCCCTGGAGGACAGTCATACACTTTTGCTGACATGTAGGGCTTCTGCCAGCTCCCACGTGCTAGCGACCTTTGCTCGACATGTCTGCCGTAAGGACTACAAAAGATGAAGATGCACCAAAGAGACACTTCATGCTTTGCAACTCTCCGGAAGGGAACGCGCTCGTAAAAGGCAATAAAAGAGGAGCCTCCTTCCTGTGTGTGTCTTGGCTTGCTCCGTGGCAACAAGGACAGTCTTTGTAAGACAACCATATTAGCAACACACCTGTGTGGTATTGGAGGGCAGCATGCTTGCTGATTTGGCTTGTTTTGTGGCAACATCTTCTGTCTTCAGACCTAAGCCTGCTTAGGCAACCACACTGTACGCGCACCTGGCGTCTGCGGTGATGAAGGGCAAGTTGATGTCTGTGGTCAAGGTACTGGACAGCTCACACTTGGCCTTCTCAGCAGCCTGCGCAAGAAAGGAGAGTGTACCTACGCGTCAAGCATTATGGCTCCTTACTACATGCCACGGTACTGCTAGCACTTGGGCCAGGTGAGCCTGGCACAGTACCCTGCACGATTCTGCTCACACTCAGCCAGGCCAGGTGTGGTTGAGGGCATATGAAATGGACCTCCCTTGCATGACCTGGCACAGTACCCTGCGCGATCCTGCTCACACTCTGCCAGGCCAGGCGTGGTTGAGGGCATATGAAATGGGCCTCCCTTGCATGACAAGGGCACTCCTGCCTGCTGCCCATTAAGCTCACAAAGTTTGGTCATTTTGCCAAACAGCATGGCCTCTTCTGCTCAGTACTGAGGGTCGTTTTACAAGGAAAGACACCTGTCTCATGTAGTTCACTACCGCCAGCTCTGTCCCATTTTGCTTGCTTGATAGTGGTCATTTCGCAGAGAATGCTCCTCACCTCTCGCAACCGCTGCATGGCCAGGCGGTCGTTGGACAGGTCAATGCCTTGGTCCTTCTTGAACTCGGTGATGAGGTGGTTGAGGATAGCAACGTCAAAGTCCTCGCCTGTCACCAACACCCAGGCATGCAGTGCTTGTCAGGTGTGTAGAGCATGCAGGGCATGTCAGTGAGCGTCAGGTATGCAGTGCAGCCAGGTGTGCAGTCCATAGCATGCAAGCACACTTTCTTACGACAATATGGACTCTGGTATTGAGCTGATGCTTCGTCAGAATACGCTTTCTACACAGTGGCGCACAGCGTGCATTACATTTGGGGCTCGAGCGCCTTGGCAAAGTGTGGACGGGGCGTCACACTTGCACCTGCGTTATGAGCGGAGCGCATGCACACCATGCCGGAAGGGCTGTTGTTTGCTTGCAGTTCTGCCTAGGCAAATTGCCCATTCTAAACCCACCTCCAAGGAAGGTGTCTCCATTGGTTGCCTTGACCTCAAACACTCCCCCCATAATTTCCAGGATGGACACATCGAAGGTACCGCCACCCAAGTCATACCTGCACGGCAGGATGCACATGGTACAACCAATTGGAGGAATGTTGGCAGGCATGAGAGCTTCCTTGAAAGGGACGGCATGTCAGTGCTGCAGACGGAAGAACACTTGCCACTTGGCGCAGACATCATCAAAAGTTAGGCAATGACTTTGGTACAGAGCCATCAAGCGTCATGCCACACAAGCCCTGTTCGCACATTCGCGCACTTCTCCCGGCCTCCCTCAGCTCCCTCCCTCACCACAGCAGGGGCTCCTTGCACAGGCTGCTCACAGCAGGTGCACTGATGATCCATGCTCAACACATCCTGAAAGGGCCTCTCCTCACCCCCGCCCAGACACACACACTCACACAGCAATCAGTCCCTCCTTGCGGTCAGAGCCGTATGCCAGGGCAGCAGCGGTGGGCTCGTTGATGATACGCAACACATCCAGGCCTGCAATGCGCCCTGCGTCCTTGGTGGCCTGGCGCTGGCTGTCATTGAAGTAAGCTGAGGGTCAAGAACAATTGAGAGGGGGGGGGGTCAGTGACATACCTTGTGGTGTTTTAGGTGACAGCTGGAAATGGCATCAGCATGTGCAGGCAGGAACTCTTTACAAGAGCGCAGGCGTCATAACAACCCTTCACCAGCATGTTCAACTCAGCACACTGGATTGGGAAAGGGTAGCAGCAGGAACAGGAGAGAAAGGAGAAGGACGGAGGAGGAGACAGCTGACACGATGGTGCAGTGGGGCTATCAGAGCGGCAATACCAGACAGAATTAAGTGATCCCAACATATGATGTGCAGAAATATCCTCCCCCATGCCCTCCTCTTCCTCCTCCTCCTCCTCCTCCTCCTATCCTCATCCTCCATTTCTGCTGCACAACATAACTCCATAGGACATTGTTACTAGCCAGATGAGGCGCCTGAGTGGCATCCAGCCTCCCTGTGAGCCCACAAGCCGTGCTCATCCTACGATACAATACAACTGTCATAAGAAGCAGCCTACACTGTTTTAGATTCCAGGAGGGGCAGCTTTCGCTTACTGTGAGCACCTTTCCTCAACGAATCAGAGCGACCCATGCAACCTCCCTAGCCACCCAGGCAAACACAGGCAAGCCTTGCAGGTCATGCGCCAGCTCACCAGGAACGGTGATGACGGCCTTGCTGACGGGCTGCCCCAGGTAGGTCTCTGCAAACAGGTTAAGGAGTCGGATTAAGGAAACAAGTTCAGGAGGTCTGCAAACAGGTCAGGGCGTCCAGGGTCAACTGACAAAGAGAGTGTTCAGGAAGGGTGCCAAAACAGGTTATGCCATGACAATACAGCACCGTATTGCAGAGTTCAATCACGCCACATCCTCGAGACAGGGAAAAAAGCAGAACAGGACATGGTGCAGCCTCGAAGCCTGCCATGCCCAGTTGTGACCTGAAAAGTCAACCTTCCCACAAGTCATTCTTGCTCACCTGCAGTCTCCTTCATCTTTGTCAGCACAAACGCTCCAATCTGTTGAGGTGAGTACTGCTGTCCGCCAGCCTGAGGCGCACATCCAACATCACAATTCCGGTGAGTCTTTGAGTTGCTAAGCGTACTCCTGGTTGCCTCCATTAATTTACCCAAAAGAAAATGCGTGGGTATATGACGAGCAGTTGGAGGATGCAGGCTTGCTACCCTTGCATACAGTCTTGTTCATAATGCATTTGTACAGCTTTTCATCAACGAGACGAGCCAGGGCACACATGCCCACATTTGCTTCACCCTTGACCTCACCTCCACCCAGGCGTCTCCGGTTGGTCCCTTGACAATCTTGTAGGGCACCATCTGCAGCGGCCAAACAACATAATTTCAATTCATTTACCCATGATATGATCAATAGAATCAACAAAGGTGCAGACGTTCAGCCCAGCTGGCCCACTTGTAAACAATTGCAAGCAGCTCACCATGAGTACAACAGATCCTGCATGCTCATAGCATCTCATGTCTGTTTTTAGCATGCTGGTGAGCGCTGAGCTCCCAAAACAAGTAAAACAACATGAGAAGACAGGGAGGGTACAGGGCAAGCAGGGGTAATTGAGACATTCCTAGCAAAGTGATCGGAAAAATGTATGGATGCTGACGTGCCCAAGGACAGATTGTGCGCACCTTGACCTCTTTCTGAGTCTGAGGGTCATCAAACCCCCTGCCTATCAATCGCTTGGTGGCTGACACAGTGTTGGCAGAGTTGGTGACAGCCTGCACATGTGCATGGAAGGTTGTAAGTGTGGAATTGCACAAAAGGGTGCCCAGCATGAATTCCTAACAGTTGCTCTCATGCGGATGAAGCAATGGTTCCTGGCAGAGACCAGCGCCAGACTCTCAGCTCACCTGGCGCTTGGCAGGCAATCCCACGAGACGCTCTCCCTTAGGAGTGAAAGCAACCACGGAGGGGGTGGTGCGTGTACCCTCAGTATTTTCAATCACCTTGGGCAACTGCGCATACAGGCATCACATGGTGGTTGGAACATGCGGTTTGGAACTTTGGAAGAAGTATCCGTGGTTTCCTGATGCAGATATTGCTGTCTGTCACTCTTGTCAGCTGCTGTTTTGTTACTGCCCTATTGTGACACACTTTACAAGGCGGTAGCACAGGCAGTCAGGCCCTTTCCAGAAACACAGGCCCTTGCTTACTTTGCCCTCCATGACGGCCACACATGAGTTGGTTGTGCCCAGGTCGATACCGATCACAGCGTCTTGCAGGGAGCTTGATGTGCTGCAGGGTAGCAGGTTGGAAAATCAGTCAAGGGAGGTGGTGCATCCATGGGCGATCCAGCTGCTGAGAACGGAGGCTTTCCGACTTCACAGAGCGTGGAGTTCACTGCTCCCGCCACCACACACCTGATGGCACGAGAGCCCAGTGCCTCCAGCGAGCTGGTGGCCTACGTATAACAGTGTAGGGCGAAGAGGAGCGCGGATGGTCTGGAGTTTGTGGTGCTAGGGGAAATGCAAAGAGAGTGCGCACAAGCGAGCGCTGAGGCACGCACGGAGAGCAACACGGCAGCATACTGCTCTGTGTGTTGCTCCCGGAAAGTGGACTCGTGCCTGTGGATCCGCGTGATGGAAGGGGGGGGACTGTGTGTACAAAGAACCCACCTGCTTCGCCAGCAAGCCCCGGCACAGTTGCGGCAGCATGTTGTTGGTAACTCAAGGAGGACAAGTGCAGGAATTATAGATTTTGATGAACGCCTTCTGTCTGTGGCGTCAAACCAGCAGGCTCTCTCAGGAGGCCTCCAGGACTGCTTTAATTGTAATCAAATTCCCATTCGAAATTTTAAATCGTTATTTTGATGCAAAATTGTCAGTTACTGAGCCTCTATGATCAGCCATGATGATCAGCAGGGTCAGCTGTTTTGGGGGAAGTGGCCTAGGAATGGGAAACAAATCTAATGTAGAATTTTGCATCTATACCCAGCAAAGCTGAGCATTCAACATGCAGCCAACATGCCCCTGCATATGTATAAGTGCGCTCCAAGAAGCAGATCTGGACATTTTAGCTGACCCTACCAAGAAACTGCAGGCCTTGCGGGTGTTCATAATCCACAGCTATTCCAAAATTTGCCTGCGGAGACTGTGATGTAAACATCCCAATTCAGACATCCCATCATGCTCAAACATTTGTGGAAGGAAAGGAAAACAAGGAGCGTGGAGGAACTTTCTAAAGGCATTGAATGAGAGCAGCACTACACACCTATGCACATATGTGGCACATGTATGCGTTTGTGTGTGTTATTTGCAATATAATGGGAAAGTCATCTATTCGAGATAGTGATCTAATAGATGTAGAAGTAGCTGGGACCCAATGAGTAGCAATAAAGATTGAAGGACATACTTTGTTATTGGATAAAACGTCTAAGCTGGGTGATTATTGTGCAATCAGAAAAGTGATAAAAGTCGGCGTTGATACTAGCAGTACTGGTAATCTCACCAGTCTAACTGATGACAGCCTGGGCAAGGCATAACAGGTTAGTGGATCTTTTGGGTTGGAGGCGGCACAGCGGCAGCATGCAGACCTCTGCACACACTTATAAGTGCAAAGGCTGTAACCCTTCATACCATTCTCCTGGGCGTTGGTGGGACTTGTTGCACTGAGCATACCTTTTATGCTCAGGGACATTGATCTGGTTGGCGGTGCTCCGAAACCGTGCACTTCGTATGTGCTGAACCGAGAAAAAACACACTGGGTGGCACCCTAAACGCCCCATCGTGTTAGGACAGAGAAACCATGGAGCTGAGGAATGAGGGGGGGGGAGAGTGTATCAACAACATGACACCGTAGCAGGCGGAGTGCGCAGAAAGCCAAAAAGGATGTGGTGCAAGTCCACCTGTTCCGCATTATAGGAAGGGGAAGGTGCCATAGTGGCATCCGGCCACCGGAACTGGCCTGGTCCTTTTGGCCTAGCGCTTCCATCACGTTACATTTGGTAATGATCTTGAGATCCTGGGCAGGTCCCAATTTAAACAAATGGGACTGGAGTCCAGTCCCAGTCACTGGACCACCAAGTTCGTGGCACCAACGTGCCACTAAACTTGCTCGCAACTTCATGCCAATTGTTATGTATGCCAACAAGCCTTTTGCCACTAGGCGTGCTATTTAAAGGAATGCTTCTCACAGCCAGCTCCTGGAGCTGGGTGCTTCCAGTAACCCTTCAGGTCCCCATTGACACTTTCTGTTTTTGTAGCTTTGTGGTGGAGGGCACTCACATCTCTTCTGAGCCTGTGTGTGTCCTTTTCCTTAATTGATGTAGGGAGAGCTTTCTCTGCCCATGTAGTCTTTCTTTTCTTTTCTTAGTGGATTATTTTAAGCGGACCGCATGCGCTTGGTTATAGAGGGTGCCTGTGTGGTTTTGTAGGATGGTGCACTCCATAGGCAAAGATATACACAGCTTTCTTCAAAAGAGCTGGACTTTACACCTTTTGTTTGCTCAGGATGGCTCACATCATGCATATGGTTTCTAACAAAAAATATGATCCGCTAACCTCTGGACCTGGTCAGCTTTAATTGGAAAGGAAAAAAAGTGAGCACTCCTTACATTGATTCAGGAAAAGGTGAAAACTCTCCTCATATCATCCTTGAGAGCTCAACACTGGCAGTTACAATTGCTACCCCAACCAAAAATGCTCAGGTTACTTATTCCCCGTGCATTCTATCCAAATAGCTATAACTTGATCTGTCCTAAGACGTCGTGCGCAACATGGCCCAATTTCGCCTTACAGTCTCAAAAATGAGCTAGCTACATGGAAAAAAAGAGAGAAAAGTCTACGCAAGCCAGGTCCAGCTGCGTGCAAAAAAAAAGTCTACGCAGGCCACAGGCCGCGTGCATTAAGGAAAGTTCCCCTAACTAGCAAGCTAGCTAGGGCCTCACCGAGGAGGTTCACAGGCCCAGCCTAAACCAAGCTATGAACCGATGGGGAACAACTAATGAGGGTCAGGCGGGTTGCTGTCAGCCATGCACCTGCGGGCGTAGACTTTCCTCCTCCTGCTCTGAACTGCCTCGCCCCCAGTGATGCCCCTGCCAGAAGGACCCTGCAAGTATAATGAGTGCCTGGTGTTTATAACTTTTGTTAATGATTGGAGAGCATGGCAACATAATTGAGAGGCTAATTTTTCGGCGTTATGTCTGGCAAGACCCAGCTCAACCAGGGGAGTGATGGTGTAGTCATTATAGATAGTAAGGTGGTGTGCAAGGTCACCTTATTATTTCTGTTCGGGTTTCTGAGACTGCGGGTGCGAAGTCTGGAAATGGTACCAGCATGCTGGTCAGCAGCTTTTTGTAGGCTGGGTAAGGGGTTAGTGTCAGAGCAAAAAATAAGTTCCACAAGGTGAATATCTCTGTCGTGGGCAGGTATCATCTTAGGGTTAAGATGGGTTGCCCTCCCTGGGATAGGGCGCACAAAGACAGCATCAGGACGGCTTTGGTGTCGGGCAGAGGGGCCAGAACCATTGGGAAAAGCCCAGTCAGGAATATCCCTGGAGATGTTTTCAGGGACTTCATTGCCCTCCACCACACCGAACACCGATACTGCCGCTTGGCTATGGAACTACAAGCAAAATAAATCCAATGAGATGGGCACAATGCGTGCAAGTAATACAATCTTCCGCTATGATCATGTGATCCAGAGTATTCTGGACTGGCAGCACCTGCGAAAGCACATGCGATCTCCAAACTATATCCAACAGAGCCAGTACAAAGTCCAATGGCACCCTGTCACAATTGAGAAATGGGCCCTACCCATCTTCCTCAATGAAGGGCTGAAAGTGGCCAACATTACTCACATACCCAGGAGGCTGGCAGAGGACCCATGCTGCCAACTCTGCTGGAGCCCAGTGAGCAAAGAACACACATACGAATCCCAATGCTACGATGACATGCCCACCTGTGATACATGCCACCGTACATATCACTGGGGATGCCTCATAAAAGTCAAAGTTTGCTCCCAACAAGACCGGATGCTGAGCGAATCCCATGAGCACTGGGACTGTCCTGCATGTACTCTATTGTCTCGAACTGAAAAACAGGCAAGAAACAGCTTCTCTGAGGAACAAGAAATGATCCGTGTCACATGGCATCCCAGATGGGAAGCGGCTGAAATGTTGTACAAACACCCTGACCTCTGGACCCATGTAGAAGCCTTTGAGAAAGAGGAACAAGAACAACCAGCAGATCCCCAAGCCAACAATGTTAATGTCGATAACCTCACCAACCAAGGCTTTGACGGCAATCTCCAGAACTATCTCCAAAACTCATGGCTATCAACTCATGGCTATGCAATCCGCAAAAAAGCTAAATTTGACTTCCTGCCCACCAACCCTCAAACAGACATCCTGCCAACATGGCAATGTGAGATAATTGTCAGGCCCGTTGACCTCATGAAAGAAATCCAAAAATCTGACCCT
Organism: Dunaliella primolecta; assembly: GCA_914767535.2. NCBI lineage: Eukaryota > Viridiplantae > Chlorophyta > Chlorophyceae > Chlamydomonadales > Dunaliellaceae > Dunaliella > Dunaliella primolecta. The sequence goes on along the minus strand of OU611754.1, from coordinate 6,365,340 downwards.
AGCAGGGAGGCCAGCATACCCGTGGAAATGCCCTCTTTTTCTACCTATGAAGCTGCCTGTATATACAACACTGTCGGCAAATGTGTGGGCATGCTCACTAGAGAAAGACTCTCGATTCTCACAGAAGCATACAAAGCAGCCAAACATGTTTGCAAGCAGGCCTACACAACACACTCCAACCACCAGTTCAGGACATGGCAACTGAAATCATGGGCCTACTCCAGCGACTAAAAGCCAAGAACATGCACCTACTTGCCAAGAGCAAAAAGGTTTACAACTCTAATATGCTGATCACGCCTTCCCACATACGTTCAGCCCTACAGAAGTGCTGCATGGTCTCCACGGAAAGGTACTCAAACCCTCTTGACTTTGACCCCTCCTACAAGAACTACTTCAGCGCCCACCCTCGTGACCGAGTCTTCGGAGCTTGCACTGATGCCCTCTCAATGCGCTACTCTGGGTACTCCTTTTGTCATCCCCCACATGACGATGAAATCATGCTTCAACTTCTGCGTCACGCGCTCCACTCATCCATTCAAACCGAGTCACCGGTTGCCACCTTCATACTATTACCCCACTGGAGGGGCTCCAGCGGAAACGCCTACATGAACTGGATTAACAATTACCCAGGATACGTCAGAGTGCTTGCCAAATTCCCTGCCAGACACATTAAATTTGAAACCCCCCAATACTGGTTCAACGCCATACCCAACCCCAACCATCCTACCCACCCCGCACAGCTCATTGTTGTCTGGAACCAACAAGCAAGGGAGGCCTTACAAAATGTCAATGAGAGCTGGTTTGAACACCTTCAGCACGGCATCCCTGAAGCCCAATGGCTACCTCTTTCTCGCCCTGCTCCCCCTAGGAGCCTGAACTCCAACCAACGCCTAACATCAAACAAATGGAGAAAGAAGTTCCTGTCCCTTCCCCTTGAGGTACCCCTAGAATGTTCACACAAGCGTGCACAGGCCGTAGCAGATCACCACCACACACAAAATACCACCTTCAAACCCAAAATTCAGTGTTGGAGAGACATCACCTACACTGATGGTAGCGTCATGAAAACCGATAATGATTCCTCCCCACTAATTGGCTCAGACGTCTACAAACCAAACAAAGAGGGCGTCCACCCCTCACCACAAATACAACTGTACATCAAACCCAACGGCCGTGGCCCAACTAACACAATCAACAGAGCAGAACTGGCTGGCATCCTTGTTGCACTCCAACAGGGCCACACAAACATAGCCACTGACAGTGCATCCTGTTTGTCCCAAATCTACAGGCAGGTTCTCAATCCAATGCGCATGCGGACCCACCTGCATGCAGAGCTCATTCAAGCTATTTCAACCATCATATAGCACTCACCACATCAGCTGAATTTCTAAAAAGTCAAAGCCCACTCAGGCGTCATTGGCAATGAAGGAGCTGATGCTTGCGCCCAAACTGCGGCAATTATGGATAACTCAGATATCTCATTGCCTGATGCCAAGGACCCTTTCCACAACTCCTTTAGGCTATCCGTCAAACCTCCCCGAGGGCACTCCCATAATCCGCCACCCCTTTACCTCACTAACTTGAAAGACAAGCTCAAAGCCCATATGCATAACAAAAACAAGCTTGGCTCTGCCGATATATCCAGTTGCTATTACACAGGCTGGCAGCAACTCATGCAACCACCATCTCATAACAGCAATACCAACACAGGCTTACCTAAGCTATCCCCTTAACTTGCTAACCAAAAAATTAGCAATTCCTTTTGGAGCAACCCTAAGGTTACCCTTAAGCAACAAATAAATCTTCTCAAGTAACGCACTGGCACAATTTACACCCAGAAGCACGCTGTCAGGTTTAATCACACCTCCGGATCTGCCAACTGCCGATTATGCGGCAATATGGATAGCATCAACCACATTGTCCTTGGATGTTCACACCCAACATGCCAAGGGATGTTCATAAACAGATACAACATTGCCCTCAGTCTCTGTTGTGAAGCCCTGGGCAAAGGTGCACATGGCTCATTCCTTGTTGCCATGGACGCTTGCTGTAGAGAAAAACTCGAAGAAGTTGTATGCCCAAATGGGACAGCGCACTGTCCTTCTTGTGAAGGGACATGAGGCAGTCCGCTTTGCTAGCCCATGGGCATGGCAGGCACGTTGCCATCCCTGCGCCTGCTGCTTCCAAGTCCCCCCCTATGCAAGAGGGGGGTCTTGTTTGTCCCCAAGAGAGCGCACACGCTGGCGCTTGCGCCCCTTCCCTGTCATCTCCTGAGACTCACGGACTGCTCCTGCTCCTTGCTGCTTCCTGCTGCTGCCATGCTCATGGCCTCATCTGCTGCACGGGCAATGGCTGCAGGTGGTGGCGCAGCTGCTATACTTGCAGGGCAGGTGCTGAGGATGCTTGCATGCTTGCAGTTGCTAGGGTCCCTGCAATACTGCTGGTGTGCTTATTGTGGTGGTGGTGGTGGTGGTGGTGGTTGTGATGATGTTGGTGGTGCAGCTCCTGCTGCATGGGATGCACTGTCTGCTTCTGCTGCTGCTGCTCCTGCATCTGTACTGCCTGCAGCTGCTGCTGTTGCTCTTGTAGGGACATTGGTTGGAGGAGGGGGTAGGAGCCTGTCCCCAAGGCAGGCGCCTTTGGTTTGAGAGAGCTCGCTTTTCCTTTTTCCTTTTGCTTTTCTTCATGGAGCCTTTTGTACAAAATTAAAAGGTCAATGTGGCGACAAGGGGTGGTCCCCAGGATTTCCCGTGTCGCACCGTGGCGACGAGGGGTGCCTCCCGGGCACCCGTCGTCGCCACCATTTGCTACACAATGCGACTAAAATGCGACGCGTCGCCCCTAATAAAAGCACTGCACTGCAGCACTCACAGACGCCACAGATATTGCACTTTCAGATGCCTAGGATCCCTTTCACAACTTCAACTGGCTCTCATTGAAGTCCTCACCCGGACAAAACAGTGACCCACGTCACTCCCATACTGCCCCAACTCACCACCTCACCAACCTGACAGACAAGCTGAAAACACACATGCACAAACTTTGATCCCTCATGATTCTACTGGAAGCATCATGTCTTTGAAAGACACAAGCTTGGCTCTGCTGAGACCTTTGGCTGATTTTACAATAGCTGGCAGAGGCTTCACTATGCCATACAGCCCATTCCTCCAGAGATCAATGTCAATTTGGAAGCTCACGACCCACCCTCTCAACTTGCCAACAAAAAATCAGCAACCACTTCAATTGATTCTAAGTTTACCCTAAGACATCAGGTAAACATATTGAAATATTGCAGGGGGGAAGTTCACACACAAAAACGTGCAATTAGATTCCAAATGTCTTCCACCTCTGCATGCTGCCCATTATGCGGTAAGATGGATAGCATCAATCATAAAGCTTTAGATACCTTGACCCTCTTTTCTCTGCCTGCCGTACTTCTCTCAGTCTAAAATTCGCGGTGGGGTGGTCATACGGTCTGTGCACCAATGTGGCCCCTTTCCTTAATTGATGTAGGGAGAGTGCTTCACTGCCTACGAAGTTTTTTCTTTCTAACCCAAAAATGAATGGGATGCGCATCGAGAGACACCATGTAGGTCTTAGGTTCTGTGTCTGAGCCCTTGGCAAAGGCAGATACGGTTCTTCTCTTGTTGGTGTGGATGCCTGCCTAAATGAGAGACTCCTGATGCAGGGTGTAAAAGTCCATGAGAGCATCTCCTAAGCTATTACTGACTGGTTTGTCCCTGATGGTACTGGCTCCTCTGCCTGGCACCATAGCCGCCCTGATGCTGTCTTCAAGCACTCTTCCCCAGGCCGATCTGCCCACCTTTATCCTACTAAGATCCCTCCTCAAAAAAAAAAAAATCTACGTAGGCAGAGAAAACTCTCCCTACATCAGTTAAGGAAAGGGCGACACATTGGCTCCAAAGAGCCGTGAGTCTCCCTTACCAAAGTTTTTAAAGGAATTTAGTGTGGATCAGGTGGGTTTCTGGCAGCGCGCGGAACCAAGGTACCAGTGTTGTGATGGGCTTGCTTGTTTTCAATGGCACGCCTAGTAGAGGTAAGCTTGTGCGCATATTGGATAGAATGGGCATGGAGTTTCCTTGCCAAAGTCTCAGATCTCTGTGAGTCCATTCCTAGTTTCCTGAATTGTTCAAGTGTATGTGCAGTGTAGATAGTCCCACCTACACCCAGGAGGATTGGGTGAATAGTAATCTCTGCACCTTGGAGTTGTTTGCACAGTTCACTGTGTTGTTGCTTAGCGGCTTCTAGCTGGGCATTAGGCCTTGTATCTTCACAGTATTTAATTTCTATTAAGTGAATGTGGCGGGCTGGAGTTGTGCTACTCCTCATACTGCGCAGTACCCGGTGTGAGGGTGGAGTGTTTGGCCTGTTTGTGTTCGTGGGTTGGGGTGTGACCAAGATAGCATCAGGGCGGCTGGAGCTGCGTCTAGCCTGCTCAGGAATATTTTGCTTGAAAAGATAGGAGGGTACGATACGGTTAGAGACATGCTCAGGGACGTGCAGGTTATGTTGAGCCAAACGGTCAGGGTTTCCTGCATCCACCTGCACGAGATTGGCCCCATAAGAGCCTTCACTGATCTCTTTCAAAATCATCCTGCAAGCAATATTGTGACGTTCAGTCACCATGTTACGCATAACGGGGCATTGGCACCCAGAAAGGATGTGGAGACCGCTGTCCATGTGATGGCAACCAGGGAGTGGGCACGTAAGGCTAGTGGACCGTTTAAATCTTACTGCATGTTTCTGATTGTAAAGGGTGCCTGTGCGGTACTGGAAGGCAGTGCGTTTCATTCTGGTTGAGATATGAGGCATGCTCCAAAAGGCATTGCTAATTTTCTTGTTTACATGGGGTAGCAGGTTCTGGTAATAGGTGTAATAACCTGTCTTTTGGTTAGCATAGCCCAGCTTGTGCTTGGCATGCATATGGGATTTCAGAGCATTTTTAAGGTCTGGAAGGTACTTTAAGCGTGGGGAAGATGGGCGGGATCGAAGAGGCCTAGGTTCTGTCTCCTCCTGGGCCAGCCAGGTGGAATTGTGGAAGGGGTTTCCTCCAGGGCCAGCGCTAGGGAGTCCAGTATCATGCAGGTTGGAATTTTTGAAGGTGGCTTGGTATTTGGCAATTTGATCTGCGCATTCATTCCCAGCTATTCCAGCATTGGCCTTGACTTTGTAGAAATGTATGTGATATTGAGAGGTCCGGGCAATGTTCGCGATCGATTTCAAGACGTCTCCTTGCACGTGGTATCTATGTTTCTCTGGGTATAGGATTTGCTTCCTGGATTGGAAAAGAGAGGCCAAGCTATCTGTGGCAATTGTTTTGGAATCTTGAGTGAGCGCTGCAGCAATGGCAGCCAGCTCAGCTCTTCCTATGACGTTGGTAATACCATCGCCATTAGGGTCTACCATGCTTATTTTATTACTATTCGGATGGTATACACCTGCCCCTAAGACTGAGGCACCATTCTGGACCTTGCAGCTACCGTCTGTGTAGGTCCAAGACTTCCAATCTTTGACTTTGAGTTGCAGGCAGGGATTTGACTGACAGGGAGTTTGGACAATAATGTGTGGGGCGGAGATTTGAGAACCATAAGGCACCTGTTTAGTATCGAGAGGGAGTTTTTCACATTTCCTTAATCCAGGCATCACTTTATGCCTTGGATTTTGTATGGGGTCGTTACTAACATGATGTGTAAACCCTCTGGCCCCTTTTATGTCGTTGGCTAGGTACTTGAGCCAGTTACGGTTCTGAGTGTTCAAGTGGACCCTTGCAGCTGTATTCCAGACTGCAATTACTTGTAAGTCCCAGGTATGTCGGGGGAGGGCAGTCTCCTGGCTGGTCCAGGATTGGGGTTTGTCATATGTCAGTTCCTTTCTTGGAATGGTCCCGAGCTTATAGCAAATGTGCGGGTAAGCGTTGAGGAGTGTTGAGTAGGGGTTGCTTATCATGTGCCTACCACTTACTGGCAGGAGCATAAAGGTGGCTGTAGCCTCTGTGTTCAGGATGGCTGAGTAAATGGCATGGCGCAATACAAATTTCATGGCCTTCTCATCGTAGATAGGGTGACATATAGACATTCCAGAAAATCTGGAGGAGAGAGAATTGTGGTGGGCACCGAATATAATGTCGCGGGGATCAGAGCTCCAGTAGTGATGGTACTGAGGATTAAAGTCCAAAGGAGATGCCATTTTTTCTTGGGTGACCTGAGCCCAATTTTGGAAAGCAGAGTGAATGTGAGGTGGAAGGGTCCGTGAGAAGGAATCTTTAATTTTTTTGCTTTGGTATTTGTCCTCCAGTTTGGTCTTGCGGGCTAGGAGCCCCAAAACCTCAGATGCAAAGCTTGCCGGAGCAGGGTGGATGCTGTCATGCAGACCCTCTGCCTTGGACCTTTGGAATGCTTGGAAGAGGATGTCGAAACGTTGAGGGGTTATCATCCCGCCACATTTGCCGTTAGTGTTGTAGATGCAAGCTACTCTAGATTTGTAGATTTCAGGGAGGGTGAGGGGGGGTGGGATAGATGGTGTGTGGTTTTCAGGAGCTTCATCTGTTGGGAGGTGATTGGATGAAGGTTCAGGATTGTGCTTGACAAGATCTATTTCTTGGACCCAGAACTCACAGGTGCCTGTGGGCTTGATGTCCGCTTGTGGACTGGTAGGTTGCATATCAAAAGTAATTTTGTTGCGAAGTTCAACGTCTAGTTTTTGGCTCCATGTATTGTTTGAATCAAATTTGTTGAATCCTTGCCTCTCTAGATCGGATAGGGTAGAGTCTGCTGTGGCTAAGAGAAGGTTGGGTCTGTTGAACTGGGATTCAAATTCTTGTATCCGTTGGTCAAATTGTGGCCAGCTGGCTTTGAGTCCTTCTGGCTCCCAGGTGGGTAACCAAGAGACTTTGAGGAGTTCTTCCTCAGAATCACTTGTCCTCTTGACTTTGTCTTCGTTGCTGAGGCTAGCGCAGGCTGGGCAGGCCCAGGCCTCACTTGCATCAACCTGTTGCCTTTGCTCATCATTATAGCATCCAAGTTCTCGCATGCATTTCCAGTGGTACGTACGTTCGCAGACATCACAAACATACATGTCCAGGTATGGAGTTTCAGAGCCAGCAAACTCATAGCCATGATGGTAGTTGCATATTTGGCAGTGTGCATCTTCGTGCGTGTCAGTGCGAGCAGCTTTGCAGAGACTCTCGGGGTCTGGGTGGAAGCCAGCTTGTTTGAAGAGTGACAGGGCCCACTTCTCTATTATCATGGATCCATAGTGAGTGTGGTACTGTTTCTGTTCAGCAAGATGGTGTGGGGGGCCATCACATGTGCCCTCCCACTTGGCTGGGCAGATTCTCCAATCATCTATATGGGTGATATGAATTTCATCATAGTACACAACGTTGATGGCATGGTTGGCTTTGTGTTTCTCAGCCAGCTCTTTCACCAAATTTTCTTTGTATCTCCATACATCATTAGCTTGCCAGTTTGAAGCCAGTGGATTGATAGGAGGTTCTGGGAATTCTGTCTCAGCACGACGCACTATCCTTCTCCTTTTAACAGGGCTTTGGATACTGTCTTGTGTGTTTTGGCTGGTCGAGGTGATAGGGTACGTCTGAGGAATAGGAGGTGTACCAGGGTGCTGATTGATGCTAGATTCTTGGGTGTCCTGGCTCAAGTGCTGCTGAGATTGGCTAAGTTCTCGTTTCCTGCTAGAGCGTGTGCGTGTGCTGGGAGGTCCATCCCCAGGGTTTTCATTTTGTAGTCCAGGCAGACTAGCATCCGGGGTGGAAGCATTTCCAGGGTGTGAAGTGGTGCCTTGCACAGGTGTGTAAGCTGGGTGGACAGGCAAGTGATTGTTGGATCTGCACTGAGAGCGAGTTCTCCTACTAGGTGGTTCATCTATGGAGGAATTCACACTAGCAGGGATCACCTCTTGTGTGAGAGGGTAGATCTGCTGTGTGGTTGGTATGTTAATGGGTTGGTTCGTGTTATGTGATGCTGGATGGGCTGGGCATGCTGCACTTATGCTAGTGGTTGGGGCTGAACGCGAAGTGGATGTCCTTGGGAGGCGGCGCCCAGTAATACCATGTCTGTAATGAGTTGTTGAGGGAGGCTGTGGTGTGGGTATAACTTGTGTAGGGCGGTTATTGCAGGGTTGCGGTTGTGCTTGAATGTTGACTGAAGGGTTGAGTTCTTCATTGAATTGGGTAACAAGGAGGCCGCTTATGTGGGCATTGTTGATGCGGCGGTGGACTGCAGGAACATTTGCCTCTGTATTCTTTTGGGCAAGGATCTTTTGGATTGCTTCAGTGTTGAGCTCTTCGGTTGAGGGCAGGTTGACAAGAGCTGCTAATCTGTTGAGTGCTATTTTGCATTTGTTGTTCACCCTGGAGTATTTTGCTTGGAGTTGGGCAACTGTGATAACTTTTGTTCCGCAGGGGGTCATGAGGTCATGTATCCCATTGATATCAAGGTGCATTAGGGGTTGAACAATGCAGGTGATAAGGTCCGATAGGTTGCGGGGGATTGGTTTTTGTAGCGACAGAGCTTCAGCTATGATTTTCAGGTCGTCATGGAACATGCTTACCCCTTCCTTTCTGAGGTGGAGTTCACTGTGGTGGATGCTGATTAATTGGCGGGCTCGCATGCAGTGATTGAGTTGTCTTTTTATTCGAAGGTTGGTTTTAACACTCTTGTTAAGGAAGTCCATGGACAGGCTTTTAAGGTGTGTGACTTGTTTGGTGAGGAGATGGAGGCTGACAGCGCGGTGTCTTGCAGAGGGGTCCTCCAGGCTGGAAGTGAGCGCTGAGGCCATGCGTCTGTAATATTCCACACAAATAGAGGGGCGCCCTAGACCATAGTTATTCACATCCTCTCGATTCATAGCTGCTGGTGTGCTTTTGGCAAGATTATATTTGTATTTGATGGTTCTGTCAATCATTTTGTCCCAAATAATAAGGTCTGCTGGAGTGCAGGGAGTAACTGCAAATGCATAGGCGAGACTAGGACTAATAGCTATACGGATCATATCTTTGGCTTGACGCGGAGAGGTCTGGGAGAAGTCAAGCTTTTCAAGCTTGTCTCCCAGTTTACAGGTCATATTTTGGATCTGGTGCTTCCAATTTAAGTCCATGGTGAGCTGCACGCCAAGGTAGGGGAACGGCTTGTCAGATGGCAGGAATTGGGCTTTCTGCCCTTGAATTTCTATTTTTCCTAGGAGGTTGTGACTGAGCAGTTGGGAAGGTGTGATCCCGTTTTTGTCTTTTGAATGATGGCTGTGAAGGATGCCTGTGGCTTTTGTTTTACTGCCTGAGATAACGAGCGCTGCCCAATCTGAGTATAGTGTAAGCTTTTGGGCTTGAACTTTGAGGTCTTGGATTGTGCTTGTGGGACACAGCAGGTCATCAGCAAAAGCGGCGCTGCTCAGGATGTTTTTAAGGTGATTGTCCCTAGCATTGCGGTCAGGGATGCAGCCATGCTGGTATCCACGCGCTCCTACATGGAGCCATCGTAGGAGGGGTTCCATGTAGAGCAGAAAGAGGAAGGGCGATAAAGTATCACCTTGGATTGTACCTCTCTCAACAGGGATTTTCTTGGTGTTTTCTCCTGATGGAAGCCTGACTTGAGTGGTGGCATCTTCATAGAGATTTTTGACTGTGTCAATGGCATCAGTAGGGAAGCCCAGGTCATACATGATCCAGAGCATTCTGTCATGGTCAGTGGTATTGAAAGCGGAGGTGAAATCTACAATCAAAGCGTAGATATCTTTTCCAAATGCTTTGGCATCTTCAAGCCCCATGGTGACATTCTGGAGTTGGTGGATTGTGTCTTTTTGGTTGCGGAACCCTGCTTGAGTAGAGCTGAGCAGGGAGTGTGCTTCCGCATATTCGTAAAGTGTGTTTGTGACCATGCGGGTCCAGAGTTTGTAGAGAGTGTTGGCAAGCCCAATGGGCCTGTAGGAGGACAGCTCTGTCTCTTCGCCTTTGTTTTTGTCAATCAGGATGGTATCACTGGTCTTCCATAGTACTGGGGTGTGGCGAGTGGCCCACATGATGATGAAGAGTTTGTGGATGCTTTCCTGGATGTCATGTGGAAGCATTCTGAGGATCTCATTCACTATTCCATCAGGTCCAGGTGATTTGTTATTGCTGAGTGATTTAATGCACTCGTTGAATGTGCTGTTATCAAGGATCTTATAATGTAGCCAGTCTCTTTGCCCACTACCTTGTTCTTCATCTTTTGTGATGTGAGATTGGAGCATGAAGGGATCCGGAACAGTTTCTGTTTTTCCAGCCTGCTCCCATGGGTAGTTGCGAGGTGCTTCCTCTGGCAGATATTTACCAGTTTTAATGTTCACCGCACTCATTGTTTCTGTGTAGTACCTTTCAATGATCTTGGCCTGCCTTTCTGGTTCGGTCTCAATAGTGTTAGTTTCAGGGTTACGGAGGGCTTGTAGGCCTGCTCTAGGCTGCGCATTTTTATCTCTGAAGATTTCTTTGTGCGCTTCTTTGGGATTCCTGTTAATCATTTTGTTCAGTTGTTTGCGTGCAATGTTGTTGTTTTCTTTGTTCCGTGTGTCATCTATGTTTTTGATGGCTCCTCTTGTGCAACTTGAAATGCTTTCAATTTGTTGGAAGAGGGGCAGGTCGAGGTCTATGTATTCTAGCCCCATTATGGCATTGCATAAGGCTTGGTTCTCCTTGTTTTGATCTACTATGGTTCTGGCGCTATCGGCCTCAGGCTGGGTACTAACGGGAGGCTTCAGTTGGGACTGTATAAACTTAGCAATTCCAAGCTTCTTCCGAAGGGCGCGCCGCTTATTGCTGATTGGCCTTGGGTTTTAATGATTGTGGTCAGAGGAGACTATTTTTGTGCTACAAGTTTTGAGTGCTACCTGAGAGCAAGTGTGGATTAAGTTGGCAACACCTTTGGCTAGGTCTTCTACAACCTCTGCCGCAGGTTTGTTGCCCAGTGTGTCCAGCCTTGCCGTCTTCTTTGCTGAAGTTCCTTTCAAATTTTGCAGGAAATTTGTGGCTTCTGCATGGGCGGGGTTCAAGAGGTGTAGGATTTCTTCTAGCTCCTGAATGGCTCCATGTGTTGGATCTTGCAGGGATTGTATGAGAGCAGCCCGATCCGAGTCGCTTACAGGGCGATTGAGGACTTTTTGAGGGCACTCCTTGGGTGATGTAGGGGCAGGGAGAACAGGTATATGTATGTTAAGGGTGCTGGTAGGGATACTGACCATAAGGGGGACATGGTCACTGAGGGTTCCCAGGTCAGGGGTGCAGCAAGGGGGGCATACATGGGCGAGTTCAGTTGGGAGGACAACATCATCTATCCGGCTGCGCGTGTATTCTGTGCAATTATTGTCGATTTTGCGGATTGCTTGGCAGTGAGTCCAAGGTCTGGTGGTTTCCTCTCTACATGGAGAGAGGTTGTTGGCGTGAAGGAAGTTGCGGTAGGTTCTATCAGCTGGATAGGTCCTGTTGCTGGTGCGGTCATCTGTTTGGTAAGTAGCATTCATGTCACCAATCATGAGGGGAGTGCAGTTTCTGTGTTTTTGTATCAGAGTCTGAATCTGCTCTTGCATTTCAAGCCTGCTAGCCAAGTTCTCCACAGAGCTCCCAGAGGGCCAGTAGGTGCCTATTAGTAGAAGATTTGCATTGGCTCCCTGAAGAGTGACAGATGCAATTCTTCCCTTGGAGTTTAGAAGGGCCGCAGAGCAACGGGTGGCCAGAGCAAGAGTCTCTCGGACAGATAATGGTGCCTCCTGTTTTGTCAAAGGCTGGCCACCATTTGTAGTTTTTTAGGCAGGAATACATCCATGGAGGATGTTTGCTGGTATTGGTTAGTTTCGTTTCTGTAAGTACTGCTACATCTGGGTTCATGGTGGCTATTGTGTGTCGGACGTCCCAATAGTTTTGCTTGAGTCCTCTGACATTCATGGTCATAATTTTCAGCTTGCCCAGGAGTTTTGGGGGTTTGAGCTGAGTATCGTTACTGTGACAGCTTTGACTAATTTGTGGAATAGGCTGAGTGGGTGCTAAGGGAGGACAGTATTCTTGAGACATGGTTCTATCTTCTTCCATGGGCTGTGTAATGCAATCAGGCAGTGGGGGCGACGCTGAGGGTGGTGTAGCTGTGGGTTCTGGGGTAGTTTCTATATGTATGATGCCATTATCCTGCCTATGAATGTCTGGGTTATAAGGGAAGTCTGGGTCAGCTAAGTGGAGGTCACTTTCGGGGTGGAGACCATCCCATGCGCTGCCCTGCTGTAGAAAAATAATGCTGCCTTGTAATCTACTCCAATCGCTGCTGGTGAGCATCTCCTTTGGGTGGTCGTTGTGAGAGTCTAGTAGGAACCAAGAGTTGGCATTCTGAGGAGAGTTGTCGTTGCTACGTTTCAGGGTAACAGCGTGTCCTTGAAGAGTCTCAGGATCAGTGGCTGTGGTCAAGATGACTGCGTCTTTGTAGGCAGCAGTAAGGAGGATGCCCTCTACTAGTTCTTTGGTAATCTCACCAGCAGCTAAGTCAGTATGGCTGTGATACTGGAGTACAAAATTTTTGTCCTTGTTCCAAGGGATCTTGCTTAGGTAATGGTTGAGAATCACTATGTTGAAATTGCCCATGTCTGGAGAGTAAAAGCGGTTCAAGAAAATGTGTCTTTGGAGTTTCCGGTCAAGAAGGGTTTTGTTCATTCTATCGATGTGAGAGAGGACCTCATGTCCAGAGATGACATGTTCTCCCAGTGCCATGTTGAAAGAGTGGACTAAGCAAAAAGCCTTTTCTTGTTTTTCCATGTATGGAGGATTAGGGTGGTCAAAATTTTCACTTATATTTGCATCCAAAAGGCTGAGCTTGAAGGCTGTGAAAGGCAGTAAGATGTTGGAAGGGTTTAAGTCTATTGGCCTGCTATTGAGTGAGTCTAGGAGTTTCCAAGTGCCTCTAATTTTTTGATGGCAAAAGCATGGTGATTGTTGCGGCAAAGGAAGGCATCGCAGTTATGCCGGCTGGCCAAGGAATTAAGCAAGGCACAAATGTTCCTGGTGTTTCTAGTGAACTCATGTAATTTGGTTTGGTAAAGGTTGTTGTGCTCAAGCCATTGTATAATGACACTGTCAGAGAAGCCAGTGTTCCTATCGTAGGCATGAAGCCAGCCCTCAAAGCTGATGTCAATATTGTACCGAATTCGGATAAAGTTTAACAAAGTTTCTGGAGTCACAATGCAGTCTCCAAACACATTATTGATTGCATGTGCTTGGCAATGGTTGCTTCCGGGCACTTGCTGCTCAAAATATAAATCATTGCACAGTGTTGGCATGCCAATTTTGCGCAGGTTGCAATCCAGTATATCACCACCACAGGAGCTGTATGTAGTATCGTCTAATTGGAGGCCAAAAAAGAGACCAAAACTTCTGGCACAAGTAGGGTACCCAAGGTCTGATGTGCTAGTACGACAAGAGTACAAAGCGGCACAGGTGGAAGGATCCGTATCAGCAAGTATCTCAGTCATGTGGCCATTCAGAGAATCAGAAGCATTGCAGTAAAGGTGGGCATGCCTTGTAAGTGGCAAGCCTGGACCAAGAAAATACTTAAGAGGACTAAGAAGATACCCAAGAGAGGTGTGCCCAAGATCTGAAGCATGAGCAGCATACCAGATACGGTTGTGCTTAGGGGTTCTGTTTGGTACGCTTGTGGGGGTTGGAAGGACCTCCTCAAGATAGGGACATTCATCTTGTTGGATTTAAACTCTGCCCCAATACCAAACCCTCTGGAAGCTGCAACTGCCCAGCATGCCAACACTATCATATGATAGGCTCAACATCCTCTCAAGCTCAAGAAATTCAAACAGGAACAGCGAGGTGACCTTGTTCATCATCAATTAATAAATTGATGTGGCAGGCACTATCCATAGTGACTACACCGTTCAAGCTCTTATTAACTAGGGACTAGCCAGGTAAAAAGCCAGGTCACTGGCATCCAAATTGAGCTGACATGCCATCCAGAAATCAACAACTACCATTAACTATTAACACCAGACATGCTCTTCATCTTCAAGGGCTTCCGAGGGGGAATTGCTGGGCGTGTAGCGGTGAAGAGCGGGAAAGCAAGAGACCAGGCGTCCAAGTGAATGGCCAATGCTTTGTTGGGCCTCCAAGTTATGGGAATGGGCCTCCAGTTTTCTGTGGTTCCCATTTGGGAGTTACCTATTGGGAGTTATCTCAGGGACCCTGTAGATGTTACTGAGTGTTTGGCATGCAAGCTTGCATTCTTGCAGAGCTGGACCACTCCCCCCCAAAAAACAGGTGTTTTTAAAATTCTCAGCACACAGGTGTGCCCCAAACATGGACAATTCAGTTAGGATTCAAAAGTAGGAGCTTTTCTAAGAACTAGAGTTTTTCTGTCCAAGATTGAGGCGCACCCTCCAAATTAGCCGCGGCGTGACCCCTACTTTTTGATTACCTAATATCCAATCCTGACCACTCAATGCAACAAGTTAAGTGACTTTTGAAGATTTGGAGTCCTTGAAACAAAAGAATATCATTGCCAAAGAAATGGTTGGTGAAGTTCCAATGGTTGGTGAGATACAAAATTTCAGCCATTTTCCTTAAAGAAAATCCGGCACAAGGGGTGCCAGAAAAATCAATTTTTCACTTCCTTCTTTCCTTTTTTGAATGCGCAGGATGTTAATAATGTATATGGAGGTCAAAACCACAGAATTTTGGGAGTGAAAAATTGCCCTCGAGGGAGCTGTGGGCCATCTTTGGGTGATCTGAGGCCAGGAGAGTGATCTGGGGTCCTCCGACTTTCATCCATTTTTGGTGAACATGATATTTTGTGGAATAATAATTGTTGGAAAAGTTAGATTTGAGAAACAGGACCGGGAAAGAGCATGTCTAGTGATATGGGGGACTTGTCCAGCTCTGGCATTCTTGCATGATGATCTGAGCCAATGACAACATTGATGACATGGCGCTTTCAGTTGTGGTAGTGTGGGTGACTAAGAGTCTATGGGCAGGTTCGATTCCTGTTGCTCCCTCATTTGAAAATCATTAGAGAAATTTGAATTTGTTCCCACAGCGCTCTGGGAGCATAGCTAAGGCTACAACTGATTACTCCCTATGAAGCCAAACCCACTCCTTCTTCTCCTTCTACCTCCTGCCTATACCATCATGTGTTAAGCAGCAGAAACAACCCCACACTGAGGGCCACAACAACCAACCGTGTGAGGCAACCCCACCAACTGTGAAGACACGAGGCCTGGACAGCAGTTGGAGGTGGGACAGCGGCAGCATGCAGACCTCTGCAAAATTGTTAATGCAAAAGTTGTGACTCTCCACACCATCCTTTTGGGTGTTGGTGGGACCTGCTACACTGAGCACACCCTTAACCAGTTTAAACAACTGGGACTTGACCACCAACGCGCCAATAAACTTGCTTGCAAACTTCATGCCCATTCTGTCATGTATGCCAACAAGCTTGTTACCACTAGGCGTGCTATTGAAAACAAGAATACTTCTTGCAGCCAGGACATGGAGCCGGGTGCTTCCAATAACCCTCCAGATCCCCATTAGGATATTCTTTTTGTAGCTTCGTGGTGGAGGGGACTCACGGCTCTTTTGAGCCAATGTGTCTCCTTTTTCTTAATTGATGTAGGGAGAGTTTCCTCTGCCTACGTAGTTTTTCTTTTTTCTTTTTCTACAACTTTAGACTGAGTCCTTCCTGCAGTTCTCTCATTGGGGCTTTCAGCATTCCTGCCCCTTCTCTGCCAGCTAACAGTAGTTGATATCATCTAGGCAAGTTAGCTTTAGTTTGGCGCTAAACATGTGCTTCAATTGGAAGTATGTGGAGCTGAACAGTTGGTGTGAGGGGTATTGGGGCTATACAACATGCAGTCCAGAAAGGTGTGGGGCCACACACAGTACAGCATTTTGGAAGCTAAACATGGCTGATGATTGCTGCCAGTCATGGGGTTACACAGGGTTTTCTTGTTGCTGTGGGGCTGAACATACTGAGTTTGGGTGTGCGCACATGTATGCTTTGTTGGAGCTACACACATGTCTGTCAATCCTCTGGTTGCTGAACACGTACCTCATTGCTATCCTGGCGAGCATGGGGCTGTACATGAATGTGGCATGGTTTTTGAGAAACAGTTTGAGCAACTAATACGCTTCCTATATCTCTGTTTTTTAGCAACGCAAAAACAGTTGTAGACTTCAGACTTTTCTTTTAGTTTCAAACTCAGGTCTGGTTTGGTTGCAGGCATCTCTTTATGCTTCAGCTAAGCTGCCCTCGTAGGCAGGTACAGCTATGTAACCTTTTCCTTTCCTTAGGCAAGTTAGTGTGCCTATGGAGGAGTTCAAGGACATGTTTCCTTCTCCAGTTGACACAATTTTGTTCACAATTTTGGTTTGTTCTGGTTGCAGGCACTGTTTTGCTTCAGCTAAGCTGCCCTTGTAGGCAGGTACAGCTATGTAACCCTATCCTATCCTATTCTACGGAGGAGGAGGAAACATGCAGCTTCTTTCATCTGAACATGGAGCATTGCATGGGCATACTTGAGATGAATGCTTACGAACCAAATGCAACAGTACATCGCTCAACATAAGCACTTTGCATGAGCATAGCTACACACTCATATTTGCATCAATCAATGGAACACCTTTCTTGAACAAAACGTTAACAGCTTGGCTTATGGCATTTACTACTTTTATGTTTTTGGCTGTCCTCTGCTTGCTGGCTTAGACCAGTTTGTGCCCTTCCTCCTTGTGTATAACGGGCCAGCAGCCTACTGAGTGCCTAGCAAACATTAATGCCTTCAGTCCACCGTCTGCGGCTGCTAGCTTATCCCCATTGCTGCTCTTATGGGGTGCATGGTAACCTACTCATCAACTGTGACCAAGTTTGTACCTGCGTTTCATGTGTGTAACCAGTGGGGAGTATGAAGGTGTTTTGTGTGCAAGCGCATGGCAGGCTCAGTTATGGACTGGGATTTGTAGAGATGAGGCTGCATGCTGGCCAGAGTTTTTTGCGTTGGAGACCGGGTTGCAAAGGTCCCTGGCTGAGCCTTTGTGTGTGCATGCATGCCTGTATATCAGCTGGTCCTTGCCCTGTTTAAGTGTAGGCCATTTTGCTGCTTGTATTCCTTTCAGACCTCAATGACCTGCTTGTTGCGTGCCTCAAGACCCCGCACATTGAAACCTCAAGAACTTGTTGCATGGCTCTGACATTACAGCTGTCTCTCTTCTATTATGAACCTCCTCTTTAGTTGGACCAAGCTTTTTCACATGGATATTATGTTGGCTGGCGAGGACCAGTCACAGGCCGATCAGCCGAACAGTCTGGCTGAAGGTCTCTCCTTTAAATCTGTAAATCTTATCCCCATTGTAACCATTGTACATCAAAAGTTTGGAGTATCTCTCTAATCAAACAACTTTGATGTCTTAGAGCATAGTGCCTGGGGGAAAGTGACGTGAGAAGCCAAGAAGAGATGGAGATTGAGCAACTTGTGCGCCAGCTTCTACAGAAGGTCGACGAGCTTAATCAAGTGGTGCTCCAGCTACGGCAGCAGCAGCAGCAGCAGCAGGAGGATGGCCGAGCAACTCGGGGCAGCGTTGACCAGCTCGTCCGAGACTCTGCTGACACCAACTGGGCAGCAGCATGCAGCATAGACAGGGAAGAACGTCAGAAGTTCTACAGTGTACGTCTGCTGCGCTCCAGTCTTCTTGGTTTGGTTACAGGCACCTTTTGCTTCAGCTAAGCTGCCCTTGTAGGCAGGTACAGCTATGTAACCCTATCCTATCCTATCCTATCCTTAGAGCATATTCTACCTTATGCTGTTCCATGCTATTCCATCAAAGCTAAGATGCCCCCGCAGGCAGGTACAGCTATGTAACCCTTCCCTTCCCTATTCCATCAAACACGAGACCGCAAGAAACATGATTTGTCATCTTTTCTTTCCAGTCCAAGTTCAACAAGTTGTGTGAGTAGAGCATTTATTTGGCCAGGTCCGGTGACAGGCTTCAGTGATTCTACTCAGCTGCCCTTGTAGGCGGATAAAGCGATGTGATACTACATACCTGAGCATGCGTAGTCATTTCTTTTTGCTCCTTTTTCCGGCATGAGGATTGATCTTATCGAGACCACATGGTCTGCCTGAAGCAGGAACAAGACAGGCCTGCGACTTCCCAACGCAGGCCCCAGTGTCACAATCCAAAGCAGAAAGGCGCATACAAGTCAGCTTCAAACGTGTCCTGAGAAACCAGTTCCAATTTAGCTTGGGAAGGGTCTTTCTTGTAGTTCAAGTTGTCATAGGGTGTCTCTACTTAGCTGCACTTGCAGATTTACATGAGTTTACCATACAAAGAAGCATACATGGGTATCCTGCATGATTTGCAAATAAAAATTCTGGTGCCTCGTTGCATGAAGGTAAAGGAGAATGAATGCCTTGAACAAAAAAAGGCACTAGTCAACTGAAAGTGAGGAATGTGAGATAAGCTTTCTTAATTTGGAGACATCAGATCTGAGGCACAAAGACAGACAAAAATGGCTCATGTGCGTTCCAATAAATAGGCATGTGCAAACAAAAATTCAATTACATGCACTGAAGGTGCCAAATCACTGAAAATGAGCACTCATTATGATCCCTAGCCTCTCATCGTCACCCTGCCTAACAGAAAACATGCAGCACACTCTTCCCGAGCATCCGAACCAAGGTGCATGGGCAGTCCCGTATTTATCTATCTTCTGTGTCTGCTCTGTCCATGACGCCTACTCAAGAGCAGCGCCTGGTGGCACAGAGCTACATCACTGCAAGCGAGCCCCCTGCACGCCATGGTGGTTGTGCGGCCTGCATGGTTCTCCACCCCTCTTGCCACCATGCACATGTGTGCCGCATCCACCACAACCACCACAGCAGCTGCATCCAGCTCAGCAGCAACAGCATCTGCCACCTGGTGCGTGATACGCTCTTGCACTTGCAGCCGCTGCGTGTACATGCTGACTATGCTCTCTATGGCTTGGCGCTCATGCACGCTTGCTCGCCTGTGCGTCCTTCCACCTACACCTGCACCACCGTCAACACAAGTCACCTTACTACTACCGCCTGCTCTGTTGTGCGTCTGCTGCTCTACTTGGCCTAATGCACCACAGTCGCCTCTCACGCTTGCACCCCCCATCTCCGCACTGACAGCAGCATCAGCAGAACAACCCGGGCCTGCTTCTGCTTGTACCGCTCCTGAACCAGCGTTCCCGTGTTCTGATGAGCACCCTGCGCCCTGTGCCCTGCAGGGCTGCTGTTGCGTCGCGAACACCACGGTAGCTGAGCCATAAAAGGGCAGCATGTGGTGCTCACACTGCGAGTTGAAGGGGACCACCACGCAGCTCAATTGCACGTCCCTGACGCCCTGCGCCCCTACCTCATTACCGTGGCCTCCTTGACTGCTGTGACAAGGCTCCCCTGGCGCTGCAGCTGCTGTTGGCATGCAGCTGTGCGTCTGAGAGAGCCCGAGCCTTCCAGTCCCTGCAGCAGCCTCCCCCCCCCCCAGGCTGCGCTGGGACTGGTCGCTGCAGCAGGAGCTGCTGCTATGCGTCCGCTGCTGCTGTTCTTGCTGCTGCTCCTGGTGTTGGTGCTGGTGCGGTGCATGCACCCATGGGGCCACGGAGCTGTGGCGCTGGCTATCTGCGCGGTGATGATTGTGGCGGTGGTAGCCAGAGGTGGAGGCCAGAAGGGTGGCCACGTACCTTCGTGCACTGCCTTGGAGGCCCTGCCAAACACACAAGCAGGGATGGGAACAGGGGTCATGCAAGGAACACAAAAAACGTGCAGCTCAGACTGACCCTGCAGCGCACAACTGGGTCTACGGCATCTGCAAATCTTCAGGAAGCCAAATCCACCGAGCTTTAATGAATGGATAGATGAATAAATGTGTGATAAAGCTTCAATCCTCCGCCCTTTAGGCAAGGTTGTGTCGAAAAACAGTTGCAGAGTGAGTAAGCAGGTGAGGGCGGCGCATCAACACTAGTGGATGGATGGAAGGATGGATGGATGAAAGACAAGGGGATGAAACGGCAAGAAGAATTAGCCACATGGCTCTATAATGTGTCCCAGCTCATTAAAAACAAGCCTGTCAAAAGCTTCGTTAGAGGGCCTCATCTTGTATCACTTCATCTCACTAACACGCGCTGAAAGCCCTCCCCCCCACCCATTTCTTATCAGTGAACCCACCGTCCGCGAAGGGCACTCCCCCATCTCTGCCAGTAGGCTCTGCACCGCGGCCTCCATGGCAGCAAAATTGCAACTGGTGTGGCACTTGCTACCAGGCTGACTGCTCTGCTGCTGCCCCTTTGCTGGCGCTATAGCTGCTGCTGCTGATGATGGCGCAATGTCCCCATCCCACTCCATGCATGCCCCCATCCTCTCCCCATCCTCAGTGCTCATCGAGCTCAACCGCTCTTCTATGTCGTAAGATTCATCCTGTGTGAGCGAATGCATGTATTCTCCTTGTTTATGGTGGCCAATAACAAAGCACATGCCCCTGGATTCAGAAGCGCTCCTGTATGCTTATGGCACATGGTCTTGCACATAACAAGCTGTGCTGCAGCATACGTGCCGAAGATAAGGGATGCACCTGCTCTTTTGCCCTGATAAGGTTTTGACACTCAGCGCGCGCACCTTCTCACTGAGGTCGCAATCCTTGTCACTGGAATCCACCGCCACGCTGTCCCCACAGCTGCTGGCTGTGCTTCGGCTGGGTGGGGCAGGATTGGAAGGGCAGGGGCTCAGGTGCACAGCACTAGTGGGAAGGTCCGGCATGTTCAGCATGTCCATGAGCATCTGCAAGGAGCAGGGGTGTGCAGCAGGTGTACATTTGAGCTGCATGCTTTCACTGCTTTTCTGGTGTGAAGAGCAGGCATGCTGCAGTACAAGGGCCCATACATGCATGCGTATGTGTAAATGAAGGGAACACGAGAAAGGGTCTCTAATGGCCAGTTGTGCATCACTGTCTGATTTGATGTCAGCAAGAGCATGTTCATGCAAATGCAGACATACATGCATGTGCGAGCAGGTGCATGAGCGTGCGCGCACGTGTGTGTGTGTGTATGTGCACGCGCGAGCATGTGTGTTAAGTGTGTATGTGCATGCACATGTTTGTGAGCGCATGTGAGTGTGTAAATGTGCGTGTGTGAACGAGTGTGTGCGCGTGCGTGTACGCACATGTTCTCGCACGCGCACACTCAGCAAATGACTCCAGCACTCTTCTGCCCTTACACTGCTGGTGCTATGAAATAGTTCCATGATACTGAGCCGTAGAATCGGTGAGTATTTCAGCCTGGCCAAGACCTTCTGCGGCTTTCGTTTTCACTTAATGGTCCAACAACAACATTTGACCTTGGTGGGGGGGGGGGGAGGAAGCTGTGCTTTTTAAGTGAGCGGCTGGAGTGATCAAACGGCCACTCTTACTCATAACATTGCCCATCCACCCATCTGGCACCACACAGAACCAGCATTTCATTGCGGTGCCGGCACAAACTATGCACGTGCATGCACCCACCATCAGATGCGTGGAGTGCTCGCCCGCAAAGCAGCCGCTCACGCTCACAGTGGCCTGCTCCTCAGGAGGGGCTGGGCCTGCCAGGGCCAAGTGGGTCGCTACAATGACAACAGCCACACCCTGGCAGGCCATGTGTTGCTGCAGGGCCAGGGTCAGGTCGATGCCCAGGCGTTCCTGGGTCAGCAAGCGCTTGGCCATCAGCTTGGTGAGGCGTGCCAGCTTGCTAAGCCCGATGACGGTGCCACCCGTGGGCACGTACGCTATGTGGCAACGGCCGTGGAAGGGCAGCAGCGTCTCCTCGCTGGTGGAGGCAAACTCGATATCGCGCACCAGCACGATGCCCTGGCCGCCCTCGTGCACGATGGGCTCGTGAAACAAAGCCTCACCCAAGGCACTGTGTAATAAAACAGGTGAGCCGTAAAGCGCGGATGGGTGAACGTCCTGAGCGTGGCTGGCTGTATGGAAATGTGCTGACTGTCACCCTGGCAAAGCTGTTTTGGGGGATCATCCCGTCTCTGCTGAAGAACAACCTCACATAAACTACCTCTTGCGTCCCCACCTGGTATGTACTTGTCTGTAGCCCCTGGACACCTCCATCAGTGCCTTGGCAACGCGCTTGGGCGTGTCCACAAGGCCCTCCCTGCCAATATCCTCGCCAACTCCCAGCAGCAGAGTGCGAACGGCATTTGAGAGCCGCTCCAATTTTGCTTCCTCATCTGTGACCTGCTTCTTCCCAGGGGCGGAAGCAGCGCCCGGCCCGCAAGCGAGCACGGCATGCACCATTCCGTACCTCTTGATTTACTCACAGTAAGTAAGACATTATTGATTTAGCAAGTGCTGTACAGGCTGTGACAATTGCCATGGTTGTATGAGTTGTTTGCATGAGTGTACCAATAGTTTAGCGAAAAATCGATATACATTTTGCAACTTTTAATGTAGGTCTACGACATCCTCTGTACCATGACTCTGCGCGTCAGCTGAATGGCTGAGGGGGCCTTCCTGGGCTTGGAAATTTGCTTGAGGAGGCTAGGACAGGCCTGCAGCTGGCTTTGGGTTTGCTGTGTGGGCAATGGAAGCCATACGAGTGAAATGCACGAGCGCCTACTTGGGTCTGAGGGTGCAGGTGAGAAAGTCCTGACACATGAGAGTGCAGGGACAGACATTCAATCCAGCATAAATACATAGTTGGCACACACTCACACACACACGCACGCACGCACGGAAGCATGCACACAAGCAAGGTTTTGGACATTCAAACACATGAAAATAAGAGGTTGAGCATGCGGTGGCACTTGGGAACGGTCTCCTGCACATTGTGTGGTCATATACACTTTCCTACATAGTTTGGTGAATCAACGAGGAGAGCTGGCACAGCTAGCTACACCATGCACCCTTTCTTCGCACTTCATAAAATCCCCTGTCTTTGGGGCAAAGGAGGTTCAGTAAGAGGAAGGAAAGAGGAAGGAAAACAGCTGGTCAAAATTTGTCTGGTTGAAGGCATGTGTAACTCTGGACCAGACTATCCTCTGGCTCGCTTCCTGCCCCTTCCGTGCACCTATAGAGAGACAGCAAGGGTACCTTTCCACTCATCTTTAAGTCTGCATCCAGCAAAGAGTTCCAATTACACACCTTTTGCAAGGATTCACGTTTGACATATCTCCCACAGTTATGCTTACTGAAGTCTCAAAAATTTTCACTATTTTCCAGGATTCAGTAGCGACCATTTGCTGCAGCTGCCACCTCTTCACCCGCCTTGCAACCCTTTTGTAACGCGGGGCCAGGAGGAGCACGGTGATCTGTTTGATGAAAGGTAAGCATAGACATCAATTGATGGGTGTTTCTGTCTGACAGGCACCAAACATGGCTGGTCAGCTAACACAGCTCGTGATGCGCTAAATTTCATCTTACTTATGAATTGCACTCGCAGCAGAGTCAGGCACCAGCCGTCAGTACCTGAAGTGCCAAATGCACCTTTGCGGCCTCAACTGCCTGCGAGCTGCAGTTCTTCAACTAGCATAGAGATGAAGGAGGTTCAGCCCAACCCTTTCCTTGGAGTTGAATACCTTGCATCTCGGGCCCCTAGCCTACAGGCATAAAACAACGCCTCCAAGTACACATGGAAAAAGAAAGAGCGCGGCAATGAGAATGTGTATTTCCAAAGCCTTGTTAAAGAAAGGCGCATAAGAAACCTCTGCTGTATAATCTCCCTGACGCGTGCGCGCGCGCGTGTGTGTGTGTGTGTGTGTGTGTGTGTGTGTGTGTGTGTGTGTGTGTGTGTGTGTGTGTGTGTGTGTGTGTGTGTGTGTGTGTGTGTGTGTGTGCCTGTTTGTGCACGTGCTTTCTTTCATGCAGTTGAGCTTTTGCTTCTAGCTTCTAGCTTACATGTACATTGACCCGACCCCTAGCCAGTAGCAACTGACCCAACCCTTCCAACTCTACGTCCTTGTACACAATCCGAGCTTCCATTTGTATTTCGTTTCTATTTTTTGTATTTTACATCCCTCGATTCGAACATACCTTATGGGCTTTCAATGTTCTTTCAAGTGAGCAGAGTGGATAAAATGTATAATCTTAATTAAAGATGCCATTCCGCCATTTAGTTTTTGCCACTCTTGTGTTGCCGTGTCTCTTCGTTGCAAGCGAAGGGCAGCCGGGCAACAAAGCCATCACACTGGACCCGACGGTACTCCTGCTTGGCGCATTTGATTACCTTCCCTACCAGAGCGTGCCGCCTTTCACAAGCAGGTAGCTGCTTCAGATCTGGGAGTTCTCACCCACAGGTGCATCAGCAGGCTGTGGGTAGCAAGAGCAGCATGAGTGCCCACTTCTTATGATGGCTTATACTTGTATCTATCCAAAATTGGAGCTTCCAGCGGATAACCGTGCCAGGCCCAGCTCTTCCGCATTGCTTGCACCTGCACAGGGACAAATATTGACCTGTCATGTCCTTCACACGCGTAGCAAACCTGACCGGCCTGGATTAAAATGTGCCTGTACCAAAAGGATAAGGAGGAAAAGTTATGATAAAAAGGGCATGTGCAGCATAATGAACCAATCCATAAATGATGCAGGAAGAGAAAGCACTGGAGGCGGAGCACTGTGCAATGAATGCAATTGCAATCAATGACG
The DNA here is from genome assembly GCA_914767535.2 of Dunaliella primolecta. Classification (NCBI taxonomy): domain Eukaryota; kingdom Viridiplantae; phylum Chlorophyta; class Chlorophyceae; order Chlamydomonadales; family Dunaliellaceae; genus Dunaliella; species Dunaliella primolecta. The sequence continues at coordinate 6,340,655 of OU611754.1, read as the reverse complement.
AAAGCAGAAGTCCATGAATGGGCTATAAACAGTAAATTAAGGTCTCAGCTTAGTCCAAAAGAAGTGCTCAGCCTCACCAAAAGGCCATCTCTCTCTTCATCAAGAGAAAAGAACAAGATCAAAGGGGGCCAGGAGTGTTGCAACAATTGTGAGCAGTGCTCCCTTCTGGTCCTTTGTTGGTGGTGGTGCCATGAGTGGTATGTATAAGCATCCATACAAATTCCTGTACAGGACAAAGAAGCATTCTTGACCAAAGTTTTCTCTCCGTGTGGAAAAAAGGTACCTCATTTCTCTGCAGGGCAAACAGGTGTTTTTGACCAACATTTTTTCTCAGTGTGGAAAAAGACTGGTTACAGAAAAAATATAGATAAATCACCTGCCCATATGTTTGCTTGTTGCTTCACTGGCATCCTTCTCCAGGTGCACTGACATGGTTGAGCGCTCAGCCAGACTACACACAAATCGCATCCAGTTTGTGCCCACATTTTACTGGCGTGGATCAGGTACTAAGCAGGCAAGGTGCAGTGCTTGGTACCCCGGTTTTCCTGCGTGCAAAGGCTGAGCATGGTGATCCTGGCTCAGAATGTACCAGCTGCTATTTGCAAAGTGTTGCTGCAGCAATCTAGCCAGGATGTGCGCAAAAATCTACAAGATTCAGAGTACAGGGTGCGAGTTGTTGGCCTCGTGTCCCTTGCAGGAGGGGTGCAGAGCTATTGCTGGGTCAATCAGGACAATGTTTGTGTACCATTCACGAAGGTGCGTAGTGCAGTCACCGGACATGGACGTAGTAGTAAAGGATATTTCTGGCCATGTTACTGATGTCAATGCAATGTTTTGCAATCCTTCTCAATACATTGAGTCTGGTAAGAAAAAAAGGAAAATAACCATGCACAACTAGATGATCACTAGCCGCATGCCCTAAAACAAGTCCACAACTAGAAAGCAGAACTAAACAGAATTAGTTGGAAGCCCTGGCAAACTGGGCACTGTGCCAACTGAAAAGTTGTTTTTTTGCTGGTAGGCGCTAGCAGGTACAAATAGATTAAGCATTAGTTCCCTCCCCCAGCGCCCACTCAATCCGCAACTGTGTCCTCTTGTTCTAAAATCCTCAGGTAGAGCATCAGCGCTTGTTGCTTTGTCTTCCTGCATACTGCATGGCTTTCAGCACAGCCTTCTTTTCCTTCTTCCACTGGCACCTAGAGATCCTTTGCAGATCTGCGTTGTTTCTTCCCTCCTCATCCCTTGCAGACTGCCATTTCAGATTTTGTCAAGGGCATGCAATTGTGCTTGGGGGCGGCAGTCTGGGAGCATGGCTTCACATCCCTCACCATCACCCCACATCTTGACAACAGAGATACAGCGGATGGCTGGACGATCCGCACATGGCGTAATGGCTTAGTCTTTGATCCAAGGAAAAAGTGAGTGAGGCTTATTAAGAAGACTTAACAGGCCTTTCTATTAAAAATGCCTGACTTGCATAGGACATGCTCTTCCTCCGTCCTCAGCTTCAGCCATGAGGATGAATCTGGGATCAACACTGCTCTCAAGCATCAAATCCTCCAAATTCATATTCAAGCACTGCTTTAGTGGCACTACAGCTCAGAGAAAAGCATGCACCTCATGTCTTCTTTGCCCAAAATGCTTTTCTGGCAATTGTCATGTGTCCCATGGTTCTTTGCTGATCTGCTTTTGCACACCACTGCCCTAATTCATTGCTGCTCTGGTGTTGCATACCACACTTCCAGGTACAATGGATGGAGCTATGAGGAGATCATGCTGGAGCCCCTGGCACTTGCACTTGCCCCATTCCTTAAATCGATAAGAGGCAGGCCTTCTATCAAACGTCTCGACTTTGGACTGCAGGTGGGGCCAGAGAGTTACAAGGATAAATTTTAAAGTCGGATTAAAAGGCCAAGCTTTTACGTCAATGTTTGTTTTGCTGTTCCTTTGCAATACGCCAACCAATCAGGCTAGCTCAATCCCCTATTGCTGCTACTTCAGGCAGAGGACGAGTTTCCTGTACTGCATTGTGGAATGACAAATGTATACCTCCCCGATCATGCTTCATTTAACCTGCTGAATGCCGGGGACTGCTTAAATTGCAGGGTGAGATGGGAGCCAGTGTCATGAGATACCCGGAGCAATACAGCGCCCTGCGCTCTGTGATGCAAGATCTTCTCTCGCCTGGCAGGAGCATGAGTGCCCCCGCATCCAACCGCACAGCCAAGTCAGCAAGCCCTGAAACAGCCCTCATGTCACGCGCACCCCAGATTTTCCCTGATGCAAGAGGGTGGTCCAACCTCCTTGACCTGTGGGATGAAGGCGTTGAGAGGACCGGTAGGTTCATTCCCTGATTGAAAAGTCTACAATCTCTATGTCATCGACTCTGAGGAAAAAGCAAATGAGTAAACTGAGGAAAGGAAAGGGCAATGGAACAAGTGGAAACTAGTGGAGTGTCTCGTTCTGCTTTTCAGGTGGGCTATGAGCATGCCCAAGTGAGAGTGCCAATTCTCAAAAACCTTGTATCCCACATTGCAAATAATGACACCAAACTTACGGCACAGACAAGCGTCCCGAACCACAAATCGTGGGTAAACCTGTATCAAATGTAGATCTTCTGAACTGAGTTTGCATGCATGCTCGTGTGACAACCTGATCAGGTGGTGTACCCTTCCCCATCATAGGCACCATGAGACGGAGGGCTCCTTCAGATGAGCAGCAAGAAGCAACTGACCCGCCAAAGGATGAGACAGCAGGAACAGACCATTCTCCTGCTACAATGCAGCAGAGTGCAGGCTGGTCGCGTGATGATCGTGTGCGTTTTGGCTTGAGCTTCAACTTCATTTATGCTGATGGATCCCAGAGGTTCACTACCAGTGAGTCACCAGCGTCCTTGTTTCAAGATGCCAGCATGCAAGGATGTTGGTGCACAACCATGTCCATGTTTCCTTTCTTCTTCTTGTCTTTCATGTTTCCACTGTTTTGTGTGCATGCTCAGTAAACATGAAATGTTTCGTCTCCTGAATTTGAGGATTCTTTGGAGCCTGAGGCAAACGCAACAAGATGTTACAAGCACAGCTATTATGTGTACTATTGTTCCAAAGAAACTTGTTGCATTTCAATTGATCCTATTAAATTCAAACTTGAAAGGCCAGGGAGTTCCTGTCAAGTATTTACTCAACTGTGGACCTCTCTGAGGCTCCAAGAAGCATATTCGTACTGCAGCCAGATGTTTCTTCTATATGCATTCACCCAAACACAACTCACACCCAAACCCATGCACCATGTCCAAGATGCCACATGTGTGGGTTGACAGTTTTCGCGAATGTGCCTTAGTGCAAAGTGCACACTCTTATTTGTGCCCAGGTCTGCTTGGGCAGCTGGGTGTTGCATTAGTGGGATCATGGTTTGGATTCCGTCCAGGTTTTGAAGCTCCCCCCATGGATCCTAAAGCAGGTAAGTGATTACAGTTTCATGCAGGCAAAAGGGTAGAATAGGCAAAGGAGATACACGATTCAATGGCACAGTGAATGGCATGCATGCAAGTCAAACTACATTTGCTCTCATCTGAATTACTCGTGGCATTCTTTAAGCGGTCAGCCCTTAGGCAATATGGGAAATGGCTCCAGTAACAAGACACAGGAGAGGCTGTGGCTGGGCATGATGGCTGAGAAGCAAGAGACTTAATTTCCCTCGTGCTATTTGTCCAATTTGCAGTTGAATCACTTATGTACGAAATGGATTTCATTGGCATTAGCGCTTACCATCCCCTTGAGCCAGACTTTCATCCGGATGAGCTGCAGGTGAGGTATTTGATTGTGGCATGGCACTTATCTCTTTCAACTAAGTGCCAGTAACTACTTGGCCACAATAAGAAGGCGTGCGCACATTATCCAACATGATCTAACAAGCAAGCAAGTAGATAAGTTCCCACACATACATGCATGCATGCACATGTCAAAGCATTTGAAAGCTTGTCTGTTATAAGGCACAGAAGAGGTGTTTCCTTGCAAACAAACAACTCTTTATCTTTCTGTACATTTCATTGCCTCACAGAGCTCTATTTTCAACGTCGTACATGGCTTTTCTTCGATTGGCATTGACCTGAACGCTGTACTACAAGTTCCAAGGTTAACTGGTGGAGGGAAGAAAGAGATCCAATATGTTGGTAAGCTTTGTGCAAGAAGAGTAACCCTACTGAGCACCCACTACTCTGTCGCCTGACTTTAGGTCAGTTAGTCCATCGAAGGTGCACGTGGAATGCACGTGCGTTAGCAAAATCTCTTTCCTTGCAATTGTAGCATGAAGCCCCCCTGCCAAGCGTAGCCTTGAGTGTTAAATATCTCCCATTCTCTCCCCCCCCCCCCCCTCTCTCTCTCTCTCTCTCTCTCTTAGTTTTCTGCTTGCCATTCCCTTCCCCATTCTGCTTATTGCTGCATCTTCTGCAGTATGTGTCATCATGTGTGCCCGACATTATGCACTTGCAATTGTACACACAGAGTTTGGTGTAGGTGGCGGTGCTTCACAAGATGGAAGTGACCTGGCCAGCTCACCAGCTCAGGTCAGCAAGTGATAAGTATTAATACCATTGTACAATCTGCACAGTGCTTGACTTTCAGCATCACGCAGCCAGCTCCCTTGTTGCTCTTTAAGACATCTTTTGTCAGCCAGCAATCCACATTGCAGTGAAACTTCAAGTTGGTCTAATATGCAACCAGACTTCAATAAAGGCACAACAAAATTTAAGGAGAGCATTTGCTTGGGACTGTCTTTACTTTCTGTTTCCTGCTCTTTGGGGCACCTAATGCAATTTCAGATGCTCAAGACCCCTTACTGGGGCATCCAAGGCCCATACAAGGCTTCTAAGGACCCTTGGTCAAGCAAAGAGATGCGCAACTTTCTACACTCTTTCTACGCTCGCGTGATGAGCTGGTTGCATGAGGTGCGCTAGAATCCTCAGGATGGCAATGTTAGATGATCCTGACATAGATCTGGTGCCAACAATTCATAGCTTGCTGTGCAAATCACAGCTGACTGTTTTTTTGTTGCAAGCTTGAAGATTCAATTTTTACAGCTTTATGCTGGAGGGGGGACTCACGGCTCTTCTGCGCCAATGTGTCTCCTTTTCCTTAATTGATGTAGGGAGAGTTTCCTCTGCCTACTGAGTTTTTCCTTTCTTCTAAAATTGTCGCTCAAACCGCCCTCATGCAATGTGCAGGGCACAGGGCCTACATACACAATCAGTGCCTGCTTTGTTTGGAATCATGGCTCTTTCGACATCTTCGGTATCTACCCAGGTTAGTAGGTGACGAGCATCATGCATGTCCAAGTCTCCCAGTGCTGCCCGAAGCAGGGCAAGCGCTAGGATGGGGCAATTGAGATGAGCTTTACCATATCTAAATGTTCTGGTGTTTGTTGGAGAAGTCTGTGCCTGTTTGGTGGTTCCTTAAAGCAACAACAGCTTGTGCTTGATGGTCGCTCTAAGCAGAGAGACTCACCCAAACTTCTGCAACTCAAACCCCGTGCCAACTCTCATGTGTATGATCCAGAATCTACAACAAAAGAGGGTACATACCGCGACAATACCTTGATGGAAGCTACTGCCTTCCATAACAGGAGGACATTGAAAGAGTAATATGTATGCCTTCTCAAAGAAAGTTGAGAGGAGAGTGGTTGGCGAAGTACCTCTAGAAAATATTTTGATTTGCCCTTCATGTACTTATTTCAGATTACCCCATGTGAAAGCTTCTTTGCGCAATTATCATGAAAAGTGATACAAGACTGGTGGTATTAATACAGATCTTGTCACTTTGTTTCAAATTGGAGCTCTAGGCGCTCATATTTCCTTCCATGCTTATTACTTAATTTTTCAGCTATGTGGTCGTATCATCATGGGCTTACGCCATTGTGAGGCTGGATGCCTTCCTTCATTTATGTGAGAACTTGCCTTTTTGCCAAAAAAATGTCCTCTCTATTTTTAAGTGGCCTCTCAACTTCCTCTTTGTAGAAACCTGGTTGTAAGGGGACAAGTGTGTTTATCCCTGGCATTGTTTAAATATGTTTTTTGGGGGTGTAACAAGTCATTTTTAACCACTATATTTCTGCGCCAATTGTCTATCATAGTATGAACGTTTCCATTTGGGCTGCAGCTGAAGATATCCCATGCAGCCACATGAACTGGCTAAAGCTTCGAATTTTGTCTCTCTCATACTTGTAATCACATCATATTATTGATGGTATTGATTATGAACGGTGATGACTTTGAGCCTGTGGTTCTACCTCCTCTGGCTGTCGTCTGTTTTCTGACAGTGCGCTTGCCAGATCTTAGCAAAAGTCTGTGAACTGGACAATGGCATTCAAACGTGAAGCTTGAAACCTTTTAAATCCCTACCTTTCTAAACTTCTACTCATATTTGGAGCATTCTGCAGGAATACAGGGATGGTCAGATGGCCCTGCTTGCACCACCTTACGTATCACTTTTTCATTTTATGCAATAATCCACTTCTAAGGTTTTTCCATCCAGGCGTACACTTCATGAGCTCTAGGAATGCCTCACATTGGTCTCCACACCTCATTTATGCCATCAAGATGACTCGCCACCACTATGTGAATCAAATGTATATATACCGAGCAGAGACACTGCTCAACGCTCTCAGCAGCTGCGACATTCTTGTGGCATTCCAACAAGGACACACTGGTATAGCTTCTGACAGTGCTTTCCTGCTTTTCTCCGAATTCTAAACAGAACCTAAACCCAATGCGCATAAGGACCCTCTCTCATGCACAACTCATCCAGGCCATCTCAAATGCATGAGCACTCCCCGCACCTTGTTAACTTCCTAAAGAGTTCAAGCCCATTCTGGTATTATTGGCAATGAGGGAGCCAGTGCCTGCACACGCACTATGGCACTCACTGACACCACGGATATTGCACTTCCAGGTACCAGGGATCCCTTTCACAATTTCTGCTGGCTTTCTTTGAAGCACTTACACAGACGCACCGGAGATTTACATCACTCCCACACTGCCCAACTCACTATCTAACCAACCTGACGGATAAGCCTATACACACATGCACGAAAGGCACAAGGTTGGCTCCATTGATTCTTCTGGTTGCTCTTACAGAAAAAAAATAATATCTATGCAGGCAGTGAAAACACTCCCCACATCAATTAAGGAAAAGAGGATACCTTGGGCCGAGGCACCGTGTAACCCTTCACCAAGAGTAACAAAAGAAAGAAGTCAGTGAGGATCCGGAAGTTTATTAGCAGTAGCCTGTGCCTGGTCTTGCTGATTAGAGTTGAAAGAATTCTTCTCGAGAGCGCGTCTGGTGCTAGCAAGTCTGTAAGCATGCTGGACAGAAAGAGCATGAAGCTTCCGAGCAAGCTTGGTGGCCTTGTACGTGTCAAGACCAATCTCTTTAAGAGGTTCCAATGTGTGTGGGGTGTAGATGACCCCACCCACACCTAACAACATAGTATGAGGGCAACTTGAGCTGAGGCCCTTGAAAGATGGTGACGCAGGTCGCGGTGCTGCTGCTTGGAGGCCTCAAGCTGATTCTTGGGCCTGGTGTCTTCACAGTATTTGACCTCCACATGATGGACGTGCCTCTGTTTTGGGACTGGTGCCCTGGAGCAGCGTGTTGCCAGAAACCCACCCAATCCACATAAAATCCCCTCTCATCTTCTGGTGAGGGAGACTCACAGCTCTTTGAGCCAGTGCGTCTCTCTTTCCTTAAATGATGTAGGGAGAGTTTTCTCTGCCTACGTAGCTTTTTCTTTTCTTTCTTTTTCTGGGAGGAGTTGACTTGGGTGATGGGCCTTGGAAGTGGGTGGAGTGGCTGTGGCTGGCTCTGAGTCCTCCCTGTTCCCCTGGCGCCCCCCTGTACTTCTCAACAGATAACGGGAATTTGACCTAGGTGTTCTGTGTCTTGGAACAACCAATCTAGCATCAGGGCGACTAAAAGTGAGCCTATCCTTATCAGGGAAGTGACGAGGAAAAATGCATTTAGGGAGGGTTCTTTTAGTTGAGTGTTCCGGGATCTGTAGGTCCTGTAAAGCAAGACGGTCTGCACTGCCAATGTCCATGGAGGCAAGGCTTGCCCCCATGCCTGCTCCCCAAACACCACTGTAAATTAGAAAGCTCATGACACACCCTCTAGACTCGCCAACAAAGAATTCAGCAACTCCTTCTGGAATAACCCAAAGATCACTCTTCAACACCAAATTCGTGAATTAAAGAAAAGAAAAATCTACGCCAGCCAAAAGGCCGCATGCATTAAGAAAAGGTTCCCTGACTAGCAAGCTAGCAAGGGTCTCAACAAAGGGCCCTCAAGCCTAAACTAGACAGAGCTAGCCTAGGAGAAAGCCAGAAACAGAGCGAATGAGGATCTGGAGGGTTGGCTGCCATGATCCTGGACGCCCGGATTCTCCTTCTCCTGCTCTCCTCCGCCAAGCGCCCAGCACCCACCCACCCCCTTACCCAAATCTCCTGGAAATGGAGTGCATGTCTAGTGTTAATAATAGCTGTTAGTCTTTGGATAGCATGGCAGCTTGACTTGGATGCTAATGATTTAGCCTTCTGTCTGGTTACACCCAAGTTTATAAGAGGTTTGATGGTGTAGCTGTCAATAGTGCCTGCCGCACCAATTAAGATGATGTGCAAGGCCACTGCAGCCTGTAACCAGATCTGGCCAAAAAAATGCTCAGTACACACAGCTTGGACTGCCAGTGGAAAAAAAAGATGACAAATCATGTTTGTTGCAGTCTCGTGTTTGATGGAAGAAAACGAGGTAGATTGTGCTCAAAGGCTTTAAAGTTGTTGGATCAGATAATACTCCAAACACTTGATGAACAATATACTGCTGTGTGTGGTTCGTAAGTGTTCATTTCAGTCCATGCAATGCTCCATGTTCATTAAGCACTGCTGGCAGTTTTTGGCATTCAGATGGAGGAAGACACATGTTTCCTCCTCCATAGGCACACCAGCTAGCTGGATAAGGAAACACGAGTTCATCAGGATCCCCCTAGATAACTCCCAAGTGGAAACCAGAAAATTAGAGGCTCATCCCCGTAACTCGGAGGCTCGAAATATCCTCCACAAGTCCCAAACCTACTGGGAGGGCTCCACGTTTTAATTGCCTATCTTGTGCGCTCGAGCTGTCTTGGTCTGCATTTGCTGCTTGTGCTTTCCGGCTCCTCCAATGTTCTGCCCTGGTGCTGCTGCTCCTGCTGCTGGGGGAGGATGGTGTTGGTGCTTGAAAGAGAGGCGTTTGCAATCCGGGGTTGCTGGAGCTGCTGTTGTGACTGGGCGTGCTGGAGAGGGGGTGAGCTTTTGCCTTGCGCTTTGTTGGAGTGGCTGGAACTGCTCCGGCGATTGGTGCGGCTAAAATGAAGAGTGTGTGATATTGATAATAGTCGTTGATCTTTGGATAGCATGGCAGCTAAATTTGGATGCTAGTTACTTCGCTCTTCGTCTTTCTGGACATATACCCGACTGGGTTCTTCCAACTGGTAAGATTTCTCTACCTGACACAAAAACCGCCCTGACACTGTCTTTGTGCGTCCTATCCCAAACAGGACGACTCATGTGGACCCTGTACAGGTACCTGGTCAAGATTGGAACATACACCTCGTTGAACTCAAATATTGCCCAGATACCAACCCCTTGCCCAGCCTGCAAAGGGCAGCCGCCCAACATGCTGATAACATTCGCAGACTTCCCACCTGTAGCTTGAAAAACCTTAAAAGAATAACAAGATGGCCTTGCACAACATCTTACTGGATGTGGCGGACGCTCCCTACAATGACATACACCACTGCACCTCTGGTAAAGCTAGACCTTACCAGGCATAATGCAGAAAAATAAGCTTCTAAGTTTGATTTGGCATGCACTCCAGAGCTTGACAACAAGTATCAACACCAGGCACAGATCACTTGCAGGGTTCTTACGGTAGGGGAGTTGCTGGCGGCGGGGTAGGATTTTTAAATGCCTACAGGATTTACAAAATATCCTAAGAGAGAAGCCATTAGTCAAAATGCATGACTGCTAGGCTAGAGCATAAAGGAGGAGTTTGAAAAAGAGGCAATTTTGAAAGGAACTAGTTCATATGTACATGAAGGTACATTTAAAAAGTTGCAAAAGAGGCAAGTAAGGAAACGTTACAAAAGGAATAAAAAATGTGTGAAAACTCATTAAGTTCAATTGAAGTTGTGTCACAAGAGCCATGTGTAGAAGGTAATTAAGATGCAGCACACCAAGGAATTCAAATAAGACAAGCGCCAGGCCCAGCTCCAGGAGGGTGAATGAAAAAGACCGTAAATCAATTCAGAGGAAAAGAAGCACACTGTAACAACTTGAAGTGAGTGGGGGCGATGTAGCGCGTGGCAGGAGAAGGAGAATTTAAGCCTGCAGGCGCATGGCAAACAACCCGCCAGACCTCCATTTGTTCTTTCAGCTAGCTCTTTGCTTTGTTTAGCTAAGCTTTTGAGCATCTTTGGTGAGGCCCTAGCTAGCTTGATACTTAGGGGACATTGGCAGATCTTCTTGATTTGCATAACCTTACATATCCTTGAACACCCAACAAACATAACCCTCTCTAAAAAACAAAACTACATAGGCAGAGGAAGCTCACCCTATCATATGATATCAATCAAGGAAAAGGAGACACACTGGCCCAGAAGAGACGTGAGTCCCCTCCCCACAAAGCTACAAATCTGAAAGTGCTAATGGGGACCTGGAGGGTTACTGGAAGCACCCGGCTCCAGGACCTGGCCGTTACAAGTTTCATGTCGTAAGTTACATGCCTAGTGGTAACAAGCTTGTTGGCATACATAACAGAACTGGTATGAATTTTTCAAGCAAGTTTTATGGCATGTGGGTGGTCTAGTCCCAGTTGTTTAAACTGGTCAAGGGTATGCTCAGTGTAACAGGTCCCACCAATACCCAGGATATTGCTGTGTAACGTGACAGCTCTCCCATTTACAAAAAAGAAAAGTCTATGCAGGCCGCATGCATTTAGGAAAGGTCCCTTAACTAGCAAATTAGCAAGGGCCTCACCAGAGGTCCCTCAAAACTACACACTAGCTACAGCTAGCCTAGGAGAGGGATAGAGACAAAACTAACGAGGATCGGGCAAATTGTCGGCCATGCCCCAAGACGCCCAGACTCTCCTTCTCCTTGTATCCACCTCCGCGCGCCCAACGACCACCCCCCCCCCCCCCCTTCCCGGGAAGCTCCCTGTAAGCAAAGAGCATGCCTGGTGTCTATGATAGTGGTTAATCTCTGCATGGTATGACAGCTCAGCTTGAAAGCAAGGGATTTTGCTTTTCATTTGGATAGGCCCAAATTGACAAGGGGTTTGATAGTGTACTCATTGTAACCCCATCCTGCCTTCTTATCCTATGCAGCTCATTGTTGTCTGGAATCTTAATGCTAGAGAAGCACTTGAAGGTGCAAACAAAGGCTGGTTCCAACTCCTTAACCAATATGTATCAGAAGCTCACTGGCTACCCCTGGATCGTCCTAATCCTGCCACGCCACTGCGTACCCACCAGCACCTTGCATCAAACACTTGGAAAAAGAAATTCCAATCACTCCACCCTGACACCCACAGCTGCTCACACAAGTGCCCTCAGGCAAGGGCAGCCTTCCTTCCTGCCAACTACAAAAGATGTTCACACCTAACTTACAGATCAAGGACTGGAAAGAAATCACCTACACTGATGGCTGTGTAATCAAACGCAAAGATGATGACTCCCCACCACTTTCTGTCTCAGGTGTTTACAAGCCGGGAAGGGACACTAGTCTACCCTCCTAACACTTGCAGCTGCACATAAAACCCAATGGCCGTGGACCTACAAATACAATCAATAGAGCACTGCAGTTCAGGCAGAACTTGCAGGTATCCTTGTGGCACTCCAACAAGGGCAAACTGACATTGCCTCTGATAGTGCATCTGCCTTTCCGAGATTTCTAAACAAAATCTCAATTCGATGCGCATGATGTATCACCTACATGCAGAGCTCATTCGTGCTATATCAACCATATTAGAGCACTCCCCTCATCCTATTCATTTCTACAGAACCAAAGCTCACTCTGGCATCATTGGCAATGAGGGGGCTGACGCCTGCTCACGGTCTGCAGCCCTCACGACCACCACAGATGTTGAACTCCCACATGCCTGGGACCCATTCCACAATTTTTACCGGCTCTCATTGAAGACCTCACACAGACAAATGATAGCCTGCACTGCTTCCATGCTTTCTCAACACACCACCTCAACAACCTGACCAACAAACTCAAAGTACACATGCATAAAAAGCACAAGCTAGGCTCTGCTGATACCTTTGGCTACCATTACAATAGCTGGCAGAGGCTCAACCATGACATACAACCCAATTCCCCAATCACCACTGCTAATATAGAAGCTCACAACCCAACCTGTCAACTTGCTAACAAGGAAATCAGCAACTCCTTCTTGTCTACTCCTAAGATTACTCTCAAACAACAGATAAATGTAATCAAATACCGCACAGGGACAGTCTACACACAAAAGCATGCCATCAGATTCAATAGGTCTCCCATTGATGGAAGGTGCCCGCTGTGTGATGATATGGACAGCATTAATCATGTTGTCCTCACATGTCCAAATCCAACTATGAGCGGTATGCACACCAACAGACACCATGTTGGCCTTAGCTTCTGTGTTAAAGCCCTTAGCAAAGGCAGGTTTGGCTCATCCCTTATTGGTATGGATGCCTGCCGTAATGAGATACTCCTGGATCGGGGGATACAAGTTCCAGAAAACATCTCACGAGCCATTCCAGACTGGGTTTTTCCTAATGGTACTGGCTCCTCTGCCCGGCACCAGAGCCACCCTGATGTAATCTTTGTGAGATCTATCCCAGGCAGACAAACTCACCTTGATCCTTCTATGATCCCTTTTCAAGACAGAGACATTCACCTTCAAGTTGTTGAACGAAAATTCTGTCCTGACACCAACCCCTAAAGAAAAGAAAAACTATGTAAGCAGTGAGAGCACTCCCTACATCAATCAAGGAAAAGGAGACACATTGGCTCAAAGAGCCGTGAGTCTCCCTCACCAGAGGGTAAAAGGGAAGCTAGTGTGGGTCTGGCGGGTTTCTGGAAGCATGCAGCCCCCATGCACCAGAGTTATGGTGAGTATTTTTGATTTCAATGGCACGTCTGGTAGAGGTTAGTTTGTGCGCATATTGTACAGAGTGGGCATGGAGCTTTTGTGCAAGCTTGGTAGACCTTTGCGGTCAATCCCTAGTTTTTTGAGTTGATCCAAGGTATGGGCAGTATAGATAGTCCCACCCACACCCAGAAGGATTGTGTGGAGAGTGATCTCAGCGCCTTGAAGTTGTTTGCGCAGTTCACTGTGTTGTTGCTGTGAGGCTTCTAGCTGGGCACCAGGCCTCGTATCTTTGCAGTATTTGATTTCTATAAAGTGGAAATGGTGGTTTTGGATGTTCAATTCACAAAGTTGCCTGGCTGGGGTTGTGTTGCTTATTACTACTTCATTACGTCTCATGCTGCGGAGTACCTGATGTGAGGAGGGAGTAGGTGGTCTATTTGGGTTAGCAGGGCAAGGAGTGACCAAGATAGCATCAGGGCGGCTGGAGGTGCGTCTAGCTTGATCAGGAATGCTGGGATCAAAGAGGTATGGAAGTGTAATGCACCCCTACAATACATTCGAAACTGGAGCAACTCAACATGCTCACACTATAACGCCTTTAAGAACATGCCTTGTATATCCACACCTATGAAGCGCACCATTTTACAATATCGCACTGGCACCCTCTATAACCAAAAACATGCAGTTCGCTTCAAGAGGTCCACTGACCCACTATGCCCTCTCCCAGGCTGTCATCAATTAGACAGTACACTCCACATGCTTTCAGGCTGCCAAAATCATATCATCTCCAGCATGAAAACTGAACGCCACAATGTTGCTGGAAGAATGATCATCAAAGCTCTTAGCAAAAGCCCTTTGGGGGCAGGCTTGGTTAACATGGACATAGGGAGTGATGATAGGCTGGCGCAACACAGCCTCCAAATCCCTGCACATGCATCAAACAGAATTTTACCCCCTTACCTTTCTCCTAGAAATTTTTTTAAGAGATCTAGACTCACATCCAGTCGTCCTGATGCTATACTGATTACTCCCTATAAAGCCAAACCCACTCCTTCTTCTCCTTCTTCCACTCACTCACACCATGCGTTACGCAGCAGACACAACCCAACACAGAGGACCACACGAGCCAACCGCGTGAGACACTCTAGTAGAGCGCACAAAGAAAGCATCAGGGCGGCTTTGGTGTCGGGCAGGGGAACCTTCAATTTTAGGGGGCTCCAAGGGGGGGGGGGGAGTAATCTGGGCGCGTGCAGAGTCGGAGAAGGAAACCCCAGTCGTCCAGGAGTATAGCTGACAGCTCTCCAGATCCCCATTTGCGTTGGCTCTGGCTTTTTCCTAGGCTACTGCTGTCTCTTGTTAAGGTCGAAGGCCCTTTGGTGAGACCCTTGCTAGCTTGCTTGTTAGGAAAGGTCTAGACTAGCGGATTAGGTTTGAGGGCCCTCGGGCGGGATCTTCCCTTCCCTTCCCTTGGGCGGGACCTTAGCTAGCTTGTTAGTTGGGGAACCTTTCTTTAATGCACATGGCCTTTTGGCTGGCGTAGACTTTTCATTTTTTCCCCCTTTGGCCAAGTTAAGTGTGAAATTTCATTTCTAAACTTGTGCCCTCCTTCAAAAGTATCCAAACAAAACGCGTCCCTTCTTGTGTTTCTCTACTTCTTAACCAAGACCTATAACACACAGCTTAGATCAACAACAAACGTCCAAGCTAAGCTAGCTGTCATGCACTTCTATTCAGTGCTTTCAAAATACCAGTAAAAACCCAGCACTAACAACAGAAGGCCAGGAGGACGAAAAGAACAAGAGATGTTGCTGACCGTGACAAGCTTCATGCAGGGAGTCGGCCGACGCAAGGCGAGGGGGTCCCGGGCTTCAAGCACAGCAGCAAACCACCAAACAACAAGCTCACCAATGCATCACAAAAATCTGGAGGGCTTTTTCACCCCCTGCTGCGCCCTATGCTTGTTTGCAAGCTGCTGCTGCTGCTGCTGCTGCTGCTGCTGCCGCTTTTGAGACTGTGACAGCGGCATTAACCCATGATTGCCTGCCTCCTCCCATTCCCCATCCTTTTCCACATCAATCAGCAGCAGGCTCTGCCGCAACTCCAAGCTGCTCTTGCTGCTGCCACTGCTGAAGCCCTCGGGTGGGCCGTGTCCACTGCTGCTGCTACAGCTGTTAGGCAACATTTCAGAGCCCCTCTCAGGTGAAAACGCTGGGCCTTGGGGGACCCTCCCTTGGGTGCCCTGCCCCTGGTCTTCACCGATTGCACCAGCTTCCCCTCCTAGTCCGCTGCGCGACCGCGGCAAAAGCAGCGCACCATCAGAAGCGCTCACACTGTCGTCTGCTACCCTGCTGGCTGACTCACCTAGCTCATCTATCCCGCCAATAACATGGCTGCCTCTATTGCTGTGAAGCTCCTGCTCCTGCTGCTGCTGCTGCTGCTGCTGGCCCATGCCATCAGCTTTGTATAGCAAGGGAGGAGCTGAAGCATTGGAGCGTGAGCTAGCAGCACCTGCAATTGCATAGTCAGCAGCAAGAGGCAAGGGTGAGTCCAACAGCATCGTGCTGCACAGGGGGTGCTGAAGTATAGGAGCAGCTGATTGGTACCGCTGATGCAAGGTCAAAGCAGATCGCTGTTCACATCGTCGTCATCATCATCATAACAGGGGCAGCAACGATGGTCGCGCTGGCCACCATATCAACCCTTGTTTTGCTTCTTCTGCGGGTGCATGCATCACATCGCCGCCTCTGCAACCACTGCCACATGGCAAGAGTGTCACACCTGCCCATTCCCAGCTCCTGTGCCCAATTCATGCCAACTTTATGCCCCAAGTATATGCCCCACTCGTACACCCACCTTGTGTCCAGTCCAGCCCCTCCCTGACGCCGCCACCCTGTTGGGCTCCTCCCAGCGGTGTTGTAAAGTTAGGGCTGCTGTCGGAGGCACTGCTGCTGCCACTGCTGCCACAGCTGATACTGCTGTTGCTGCTGCTACTGACGCGGCTGCTGGCTGCCGTGCGTGTGGGGAGGACCGTGGAGCGGCGCGGCACGTAGCCGGAAGCCAGGAAAGCCTCGTGGATGAGCTGCAGGGCGGCAGGCTCAAAGCGCTGCGGGAGGGCACACACAAAACAGGCAGGTGGTAGCGTGTGTGTGTGTGGGGGGGGGGGGGGATGGGGGGGGAGGCTAGATGTTCCTGAGATGCATACGGACAGCGCAGCCCTGCTGTGCCAAAGTCCTGCTAAGCTGAAGCCGTCCAAAAATTCAACTACACAAGCATTTTGACTCGCGAATGTCGCGTCCTTGCATTGTACATGCTGTAGTGCAGGTTGCTCGTTTCTGCACCGTGCATCTGAAAGCTGGGGCATACAGCTCACCAGCATGTGAGTGACTATCTGATCCACGCAGCTGGAGCATGGCCTCTGGAGCTGCATGAAACGCAGCTAAGTCCGGTGTCCTCAAATCATGATCATTCAACCATGGCACCATTGAAGATCAAACAATAATGCCACCCCACCTGGGGCATGGCCTGCGGAGCTGCATGAACTGCAAACGGCCTTGTGACGTTCGCATGCTGGTCGCTTGTTCATTCATCATTCATGCATTCATTCTTTCATCCATGCAATCATGCATGCATGCATTTGGTCATGCATTAATTCATTGAACTTGCAATGTTTCATACTTAAAAGCACAATGATTGACACTGCTCTGTCTGTCAGATACACATTCCAAATGCCACAAGTAGGCCTGGGGCCCACCCACCTCAGGCATGGCTTCCAGTGCTGCATGGAACACTGATAACCACCCAGGGGATGGCTTGGCCCTGAGCAGCCCGCAAGCTCCAAACACCAGCAAGGCCATGCTCTGTGGCCCAAAGCCCCGGAAGTGCCGCGCAGCGGCGCTGTGCAGCATGCCGTCTAGCCAGTCAAGCGGCGGTGTCACACCCAGCAGGCCCACCGAGTAAACTGTTAACGACAGGCCCTGTGAAAGCGAGTGAGTGAGTGAGTGTGCGTGTGTGTGTGAATTGACACCAGTCAGAAGGGCTTGACCTGCATATACATCATTCAGGCACTAGCTCCACTTGAGGTGCACTTCACCCTTTTTCAGCATTGGGAAAGAAGTGCGCAGCCAAGTACCTGAGGACCGGCACCCCCACACATACACGCACGCACGCACCTGGGCGTTCATCGCCGGCCTCAGCTGCCCTGCCCGTTCCAGGGCAGCCGCCATCCAGGCGCTGTCAGGGGCGATGCCCAGCCTGCCCAGGCCCCACAGCATGTTGGGCAGCTCCTGGGGGCCCGCTGTTGCAAGGCAGGGCTGCGATGCTGTTAGCCAGGCTTGGGTGAAGGCAGGGGGTGGGGGATGGCGCAGGCGGGCAAGGGCCCAGATGACATTGGCGAGGTCCTGCACGGAGGGGCAATGGTGAATATTCAGTTTCTGTGCAGGTTGTGGCTTTTGCATGCTGAGGGATGTCCTGTTGTGAGGGTATGAGACGTAGGCATCGATACAATGAAATGCGCATTGAATTATGAGCTTGTTTGATCATTTCTTTGTGTGGCAGAGGTAAGAATTGCTGAGAGGGCTGCAAGCCGGGCGAACGTCACTTTTAAAATGAAATAAAATGCATGCAGTAAAATCTGAGCACCATAGAGTGCTGTACATGGAGCATGTCCATCTGTGGCTTTCATTTGCTTGTTTCTTCTGCTTGCTTATGTACTACCTCATCATAACATGTGGCTCACTTGTAATTCACTTATGTCAGTGGAAGGCGAGCGTCTTGCTCGAACTGTCATGTATGTGTAAATGACCTGGAATATAAATTGACAGTGTTTCTCATAGCTGCGACGCGTCGTGATTTGGCGACAAATGTGCATTTTAGGGTTCGACACAGGGACGCCCGGCAGGGCGTCCCGGAGCACCCTGCGTCGCCAAGGTGCGATGCGGAAATTTCTGGCGAGAACCCCGTGTAGCCAAAAATTACTATGTGTTTGTTGCAAGTTCATAATGAGCCTTGGATTGTTTTGGGCAAATGCCCAATGTCCCCCTGCCCAGCCTGCCCTCCTCCAGCAGCAGCGGCAACATGTCCAGCACCAGGTGCAGGAGCAGGAGCAGCAGCAGCAGCAACATGTGCCCACTGCTGTCCATGCAAGCACTGTTCTTGCAAGCGCAGAGGGGGGGCAGCAGCAGGAGACAGCAGCAGCAGACATCATGAAAAATGCATGCAAGCAACTGCAGCATTGGCAGAGCGCTATGGAGCCAGCTATATCTCCAGTCCTGCCTTTTCTACCCCACTAGACGGCACCAAATTGCGTGAGGAAGCAAAGGATGTCGCATCTTGACCACAGAAGCAGCAAGCACGAGCAAGTCCATATCAGAGCTTTGGACTAGCATTGCCAGCAATGTAAACCTCCGCATCAAGCTCAGTCATGGTTCTGTCAGGCATAGCCACGTGGAGTGCACTGTGCAGGTGCCCGGCTTAGTGGAGAAGGAGCGGGTCCTCAGCAAGCTAACCTTCATTGAGAATGGCAAACTCGACTGCTTAAAAGAGCAGCACCTCAATGCTTGCCTCACCCTTGCTACCCAGCGCATGTGGGAGTTTGAGCACTTCCCATTTCAGAGGGCAATGGCAAAGTGGTCGGCTGCAAAGCAGCGGCGCCCAGTTGGGCAATCATCATCATTATCAGCAACAGCAGCAGCAGCAGCCCATCACCACCTTTAATACTGATGATGATGAACAACTGAGTTGAAGTTTGTGGGCATGGATAGTAGGCAGTGGTCTTTCTTAGATGGCCGCTTGACCTGCCTAATTAGTCAGAGGACAGAGCTACTGACCACTCTCTTAAGGGAGCGTCCACATTGTGGGCGCCAAGTGTGTGGAATTTTTGTTTACTTGTAGGGTATTGCTTGTAACTTTGATACATGAACAAATCTGCCAAAATTTTGGCAAAACAAATTTCGACCTTGCTACACTGTTGTTGAGCAGAAGCACCCTGTGTAGCCAATTCGCTACACACCCCAAAACTTTACGAGAAACATTGTAAATTGAACATTAATGCTCCGGGAGATAAGGGCATACAAGCAACAAAATGTGGATGGCACCTCCCTTGCAATGATGACGGATTTGAAGGAGCCAAGCGAAGTGGAAAGCAAGAGGAGAGGGCGTATGGAAAATGGGTGCACAAAAGTAACTGCACAGAGCACAGCACTCCAACAGATGATTGCAGCCAGCCAGCTCATGCATAACAATAGAAATGGAACTCCCCGTCAGCAGGGTCATGGCTTCCTACATTCATGGCTGTTCAACCATGAGCTTCAGCGCACATGCGCGCGCAAACACACAAAACACATACACACACACCTGCGTGTTCGCATGTGGCAAGGCGGCATGCAGGCGGTCCAGCAGCTTGGCCATGAAGGGCGGAGGTGGGCTGTGCTTGAGGCTGGCAAGGCCATGCAGCAAACGCACCAGGCTGCAAGCATGCATGCGAGCGTGGACAGGCAGTGGTCTTTCAAGACTGATCCTTACTAAAGTTGGGCCCTGCTTGAGGCTAGGTGGCCATGCAGCAGACGCACCAGGCTGCAAGCATGCATGCAAGCGTGGCCAGAATGTGCAGCAGACGCCTGAGTCCCAGCAAGGATGGGCAGAAACTGAAACTCCCTGTTTAAGGAACGCTGAGAATTCAAACCAGTGAGCATGCTCTCTCTGCTTAAGGAGAGCGCTCAGAATCCAAACCAGCAAGCGTACTGAGTTCCAGCAAGCATGGGAAGAAGCTGCTCTCTCTGTTTACAGAGGGTGCTTAGAATCCAAACATCAATCTGCACGAAGATTCCGGCCAAAGGATCAACTGCAACCTGCAGCGCGAGCACAGGTGAGAGGCGCGAGCCTGAGCAAAGGATCAACTGCAACCTGCAGCGCGAGCACAGGTGAGAGGCGCGAGGCTGAGCAAATGATCAACTGCAACCAGCAGTGTGAGCAAAGGATCTGGTGGCCGGCATGTGCACCTACATACATGCATGCATGATTTTTTTGCCTGGATAAGGTGGCTGCACATGCAATAAAAGAACACGAGCAAGGACCTCATTGCCTGCTTTTGCACAAAAAAGCAAACAGAGGCACACATGGATCCTGCATGGGCTTTCAACAGTCACCAAAAGGCGGACCACGGCACCAGCAACACGTTGCGGAAGGACCTGATTGAAAGCTGCTGACTCCCTTTGGTTGCTGCTCTGTCATAGTTCCTACACCTGACAGGCAGACCTCGGCGCATTGTCCAGGCAGATGGAACTGTTGCCACTTGAGGTACACACATGCCCAGGAGGTGAGTTTGTGCCCACTAATCGCTCTACATCAAGCAGTGCCAGCTGCAACCTTAATTGTCTCAATTGCTGGTATACACTACATTCTCAGGATTCAGGACATGGGTCTGAACGCTGCAAGTCTGAATCACTCCGCATCATTTCTCTGCATTATTTCTCTGGATCATTTGTCTGAATAAAGCACGAGGGTCTCCATGTTGCCAGGTTTGAACATGGTGGGACAAAGCTACAATGCAGCATGGATGTCTTGAACCTAGGTGTCTGGCAGCTGGCTGTTCCAAGAGGGCCGTAGCTTAACTTTGGCACAATACAACTCTATTACGAGCAATGAGTGCCTCCATGTTCCTCCAAATGCATCACACTAATGCTGGCAAGCACTGAGCAAAGCGTGAGCTCTGCCAGGATTGAAGGTAGCCAGCGATGGAGGTCGCGCAGCTTGCTCACCTGCACACGTCGAATTCGCGCCACACATTTTCCACGGCCCACAGGAACATGTAAGCCCAATCAGCCCTCAGACCTTGCATACCACACCTGCGTCAGAAAGCATGGTGCAACGACATGCATGTATTGAAATAGATCAACGTCCTTTTGGAACGTTTGTCCAGGCCCAGTTAAGTTAGCCCACAAACCTGACATTCCGCACCCATGTCAAGCAGGTTGCAATGATATGCACGTGATGATACACAGAGCAACATCATTTTGGAACATATGGCCAGGCCCAGGCAGCCCATACACCTTGCATGCCGCATCCGTGCCAAGCAAGCAGGTTGCAATTTGATATGCACGTGATGATACACAAAGCAACATCATTTTGGAACGTATGGCCAGGCCCAGGCAGCCCATAGACCTCGCATGCCGCATCCGTGTCAAGCAAGCAGGTTGCAGTTTGATATGCACGTGATGATACAGAGCGCCATCATTTGGAATATATGGCCAGGCCCAGGCAGCCCGTGGATTCTGCATGCCACATATGCGACCAGCGAAAGCAAGCATGGTGGCCATGAGCATCCCTGATGAGAGTGGGCAACATCTCAAAATTCCTATAGTCTGCCCAGAGGCCTTGCATGCCACGCCCGTGTGAAGCTATAAGGTGATGGTGCAGACGCGGTGTGCAACAGAGCAGAGCATCATTTGGATGCACATGCCCAGGCCCAGTCCGCGCACAGGCCCCCCTTCTCTGGAGGTGTGGAACGTACTGTGTAGAGCACAAGGGAGCTCAGTGCCATGGCACGTGCAAAAAGCAGCACAAGAGAGGCATGAGGCACGTGACGCCTGCAGGCAGGTTGCTCTTTCTGGTTGCATTGTGAGATGCAGTAGGAAAGGCGTACCACACAGCGAAACACAGAAGGCGGTGGCATAATGCACGTGCTGCGGCACAAGCGAGCATGGCGTGGTGGCAACACATGAAGTAACAAAGCATGATTTCGGATTGCATGCCCAGTCTGCTCATAGGCCATGCATACCGCCTGTAACAGTGAGAGTGACAACGAGTGCGGCAGTATCAACTTGTATTGTTGAAGTGGGAGTGGCGTGTGTGTTGACTAGATTAATGTATGCTGTGGCAGGAAATGTGTAGGGTTGGCCAATTCTATAAATATGCATAGATAGATATGTGTGTGAGCATATATGCACACATATACACACATGTGTATAGTAAAAATATCAATACATGTGTTCCATACTTCCACTCTTTATGCAGGGAAATATGATGTTTGGCATAAACATGCATAGGTCTATATATGCATACATGCATACATACATATACATATAGAATTGGCCAACCCGTAAAAGTGTTTGGCCGTTTCTGTGCATGCTGATTGGAACACAGCCCAGCACAACGCAACGACACAAACACAAAGACACAGGCCCCCAGTTTGGAACACAAGCCCCGGCTAAGACTGCGCAGAGGCCCTCCTTCTCAGTATGGAGCACAAGCAAGCTCAAAGCGATCACACGTGCATGTTGCTTCACAGTTGAGGCACGCGATGCCTGGACAGGGCCTCCCTGTTTCACCTGTTAAAAGAGCGCTTCCTCAGCCACACTGAATGTGTCACCTTGTACTCAGTTAGTTGCCAGGCAAAAGCCAAGCCTCCCCCCCCCCCCCTCCCCCCCCAAACCTCCGTGTGGAGCGCAAGCAAGCTCAGTGCAAGCGCATGTGCATGATGCAGCGTAAGCGGAGCAGTCATGTACACGCCCCGCACAACCACCCTCCCCAAAACAAACATGCTCACACACCTGGCCACGGCCCACAGCATTTGCGTCAGCGCCTGTGGGGTGGGGCGGCCATATTTGCCGCGCCGCTTGAAGCGCTGCGCTGCTGCTTCCATGAATGTGATGTAGTATGACTTTTTCAGTGGCGCACGCAGCTTGACCAGGCTGACCATGGTGGCGCTCAGCTCCCAGAAGCCCATGTGCGGAAGGTGCTGCCTGCATGTGCAAGTGCAAGTTGGGATCTATCTGTGTGTGTGTATGAGGCTGACCATTGTGGCGCTCAGATCTCAGAAGCCCATGTGCTGAAGGTGCTGCCTGCACGTGCAAGGGCAAGTTTGAATCAGCCTTGTATGTATGCTTGTATGCGTGTTTGACCATGGTGGCGCTTGGCTTCCAGAGCCCCATGCGTGGTAGTGCTGCCTGCATGTGAAAGTTTGGATGTGCCTTGTGTGCATGCCGTGCGCACGTACATGCATACGCTCGTGCATGTGTGTGTGTGTGTGCACCATGTCTGCATTAGGCTGTCATGGACATCTGGCATGCAAGGCATTGCAAGTGGGTGCAGACATAGGCAAATGACCTTGGCAGCCAGTGCGTGTGCGTTGCTGTGTGGGTGACTTCATGCATGTGCACTGCTGCATGGCATATCTTGCCGCGCCACAAAGACAGGCTGGCAGGCAGGCCTCTCTGTGCTGTAGGCTTCTTCAGCAACCTCGACGACATTGTGTCAGTACCACAGAGCTGAAAGAACATCCAGGCATCACGACTAACAGCCACTTTCCTCACCATCGCAATCCTTGCAACCCTTGTGACCCTTGTCAGTCTTGCAACCTCTTATGATGTTCTCTTGTTATGATGTTCTCGTAAAAATCTCGCATGCATCAGGTTGCCCACTTTGCGCCGTGCACGCCAGCAACAGCACCAGCTGCGCCTGGGTGGTGGGCTGATCTGTGGGATCGATAACAGAGTTCCAAAAAGAAAATGACATGATTTTGGGCTGCGCACCTGGCCATGCGCGCCAGTACAAGCACCAGCTGAGCCTGGTTGGCGGGCCTAGGTAAGGGCGGCAACGAGAGTGGGGGTGGGGGCAGGGGTGGCAAGTGTGAGCTCAGTGGAGATGGCAGGGTTTGCAGCTGTTGTGGTGTTCTATTGTTCCCAGTCTCCTGGGAGTGGTGGCTCTGGTGGTGTTGGCGCGGCGGCTGCTGTTGCTGTTGTTGTTGCTGATGTTGTTGATGCTGCAAAGGTGGCTGGTCTTGGTGCAGGCTGTGGTGTTGCAGGTCAGGGTGATGCTGCTGCAGTGGCTGCTGGCGGCTGGAGTGCGTGCCTGCGTTGCAGTGCTGCTGCGAATGACGTGCGAGAGCTGAGGCGGGCGGTTGCGAGGACTGTGGGGGCAGTGCCGCCATCGTCGGCGGCGATGGTGCTGTTGAGGGGGAGGGGCTGTGTAGAGGTTCAGGTGGTAATGGTGCAGCTGGCGCATGTGCCGGTGCGCTGGCTTGTGGGGAGGACGCCTGGTGTGGGAGGTGGGGAGGGGAAGGTGCAGCCTGTGGCATGCCCCCCCAATTAAGCTGCTGCTGCTGCTGCTGCTGATGTGGTGGTTGGTGTGGCAGTGCTGCTTGTGAAGGCGCTTGAGGGGATGACAACTGGGGCTGTTGGGCAAGGGGATGGGGTGGTGCATGGAGGCTTAGGTTTGGTCGTGGAGGTGGGGAAGGGCGTGTGGGAGCGCGTGAAGAAGGGGGCGCAGATGAGGGGTGCAACACGGGCTGCGAGTTGTCTTGGGCTGGCCTGGTGTCTCTGCTTTGTGGGAACAGAGCACGCTGGTCTTGCAGGTGACCAGCATCCCCATGCTGCTGCTGGAGCTGTTGGTGCTGCTGCTGCAGGTGGGCAATGGGGGCCTGGCTCAAGGGCACGTGGGTCGGGAGGTGGGGTGGGGAGGCAGAAGAAAGCTGGGTCAGGCGTACAAGCATGGCGCACAGGTGCACATGGTTCATGCCCTGGCCGTACTTGCCCATCAGGTCTTGCAGCTCCTGTGGACAAGATGGAAAGCAGGGGCACAGAAACGTGTGTGAGTATGTGTGTGAGTTTAGGAAAGATGCGATAGATTGGAAGGTTATGGCAGCCCAGACAGGTGCCCAGAGCAGAGGTCCGGGAGTAAACGGGAGCGGGAGATAATGTGCGCTACTTCTTGTGCATGCTGCACATGCTGTACTGGACTCGCCATATGTTTCCGTGCGCTCCATTTGATGCTCACTGCTGCATCTTGGCACTGCAATGACGACCACATCCGAATTCGTGCTGGGCACTCACCAAAGGGCCGAGCATCATGATGGGGATGCAGGAGTTGCAGGCACACCAGAGTTCCAGTCATGATTGTTCAGACTACAAAAGGGCCGAGCATCATGATGGGGATGCAGGAGTTGCAGGCACACCAGAGTTCCAGTCATGATTGTTCAGACTACAAAAGGGCCGAGCATCATGATGGGATGCGGGCGCTGCAGGCACAACACAGTTTTAGTCATGCTTGTTCAGACTGCCTGCCACCTTTTCTTCCTGGGCTAGCAGTCAGGCTTCTCAACCCAAGCCCCTTTTCCCTTCTGTGATATGTGATCTTGTCTTTCTTTCCCTGCTCCACCAACATTCCAGGATTCAGCTACCTCACTGCCAACTTAGTTTTGACTCTAGCTAGAGGGCACGGCCTCCATCAGGAGTGTCCACATGCGCACCTGAATGGACCGGGCAGCTTTGATACTGTACGTGAGGTGCACCTCTGTTGCCGTGCTGGGGGCTGCTGCTGGTGATGGGTGGTTCCCTGTATGGTGCCGCTGCCGTTGTTGCTGCTGCTGAGGCTGCTGCGGCTGCTGGTGTCCAGGAGTGGGGATCGTGCTACCACTTTGCAGCAGATGGTGGTGGTGATGGTGGTGGTGGTGCCGTTGCCCTGGTGGCAGAGGCGATGTAGCTCTATCTTCCGCAATGGCACCCTGTTGTGCAGTGCCTTTCCCTACATGTGTGCTGACCTTCGCCTCTGGAATCCCTGCTACATGCTTCTCCAGCTGTGGTTCAGGATACCTGGCCTTTTGTCTCCTTTTCTTCTTCTTCTTCCCAAACACACGCCCTTGGTAACCAGGGACTGTGCTGGGTGTGCTTGTGCTGGCTCTTGCGCTGCTGCTGGGAGCCTTAATGTGCGGAGAGGGGCGGTAGCCAGGATGCTCATGTCCACCCTGATCATACCCTTCAGCCTGCAGGCTCTCTTGGTGGGAAGGCTGAAGCGGGGCATGTTCGTGAGAAGGCAGGTGGGAGGAATGTGCTTCTCGATCTGCCGGGCTCTCTAAAAGGCTGGCAGGTAAGCTGCCTTGAGGGCTGCGGGGCTCCAGGCTCAGCAACCCAACCACTTGAAGGGTCTGTGGGTCTGCCTGTGGGGGGCCCAAGACCTGACGATTAACAGCAGGCCGGTGGGACTCCAGTTCGTGTCCGTTGGAGGGCTGTAAATAATCCTGGGGGCTCACATTATGGCATGAGGGGTTGGGCTGCTGGTGTTGCTGCTGCTGACAGCTGTTGCTGCTGGTGTTGCAGCTCCAGCATCCCACATCTAGGTGAGTAGCCTGTTTGTGTGAGGGAAGCATGGAAAAGTAGATGTTTGGCCACACTCACGCAGAGGTTGTCATGCACCTGGGACCCTTAATCTGTCATTTCTCTTGTAATGCACAGACACACAGACCACTCTTTAAACCCCACTGTGCATGCATTTGGTGGCAACCACATTGCCTCAAATCCACGCCACACTGTGTGCGTGTGCAAGCAATGGTCAGCCCCCACCTCACGAACTCGACGTGTTCTTTGTGGCACAGTGGACAGCCGGTGATGGATTCGGGGCGCAGAAGACCACATTTTGCTGCCATTTTTTTCAGACCATAAGGAGACGTTGCGTGACGTGCGGATATCTGATTAAACGAAACTTCTTTTTCAAAATTGCACGCACTCTCTCTCTCTCTCTATCAAACTTTCACAGAAGATCTTCAAAAAAACAAGTGGACACAGAGAAACGATGCTTTCCAATTCCAAATAAAATCATTTATACTTCTAGCTAGAGTATGGGCATGCTTGCAAAGATGCTTGCATTGCTGTAAGGGATGGTCTTCCTTAACCTTTTCCCTCAAGCTCCAGGTATCCAAATGCAACTTCTACAATCCTATTTTAGTCTGAGATCAGGCCTACCTCATTTCTCATTAGGAGGATGCCTGCTCAGATGTGCCTGTTCAGTTGTGCCTGTGCCATCATGCCTCAGCACGCTGTTCAGAAGCACTGGCGAGGTCATTTGGTTCAACAAAATTCCATAATACATGCGTGCAGGCCTTGAGCTGCCCTCTATCTTGGCACAGAAGTGTCCCTAAATGCACTGATCATGCCCGGGCATGTACAGCCATATTGCATTATAGCAGCCAGCCTCTGCATCCTCCTCCAGAGCGCCCAAGCCCAAATACAGCAGCCAAGCATCGACCCTGTTTCTTACCTCGCTTCGCAAGCAAAGGGGCCCTCGTACACAGTGGCAGGTGTGCTGGATGGGCAAGAGAGCTGGTCAACTTTTTGGCGGTTACAACTTTCAGCACTTTGCAAATTTTGCAAAATGATGTGCAAAAAACATCAGTAACCCCCCCCCGAGGCTCTAGGTACCCTCCCTGAGAGGGGGAAAAACCAGGGGCCCCCAGGGAGACACTCACAGCCCCCCCTAGGGAGGTTAATACGCCAGGGGAGGATAGTGTGTACAGTGATTTTGTTATTGTGGTGTGAACCTCGGAGAGTTCTTGTGCATAAGTCTCTGTCTCTGGGGTTCATGTCTTTTGGTCGGTGAGTGGAGTCTCTGCCAGGGGATCAGACTACAATGCATTTATGTTTGTTTATGTATGTGGCAGGTGTATGGGAGCGGCATGAGCATGTACCCAACTGGCAAGAGGTCCATCGAGTGACTGCAGACACTTGGGGTAGGTGCTTTGTGTGTTCCTTTCAGCTTTTATGTGCCGCACATGGGCATCACGATTGGCACATTGGCATTGATCAATGCTCGCCGCATTCCTGATTGATCTGTGATGAGCTGGACTTTTCTGCAAGCGCAGTGGACCTCTTCACTCTGTTAGAAATTTCTTGCCTTCTATGGCGATGAATAGCTTTCATTGAACAGGTAGAAGGCACAAGTCAAGCCATAGGTCTTCATGTCCCACTCAGAAATGCACTTGCAGAGCAAGTCAGGCAGAGGATCCTGACCAAGTTTCCCTGCCGACAACCCGTCTGTTTTTTCTGAGCGGTGCCTGGCAAAACTCCATCTTGAAATGTAAAGCAGAAAAAGCGAAAGCCATTTCCACATCAGAGCGCGCTGGAACTACGCTGCTCTGGTCAACGGGTGGGTTCAGTTGAAGCCCCCCTCTGTTCTTGCATGCAGATGTCTTGCCCAAAGCCTATGACCCAGCCTTTAAGAATCCTTGCTGGAAAGTTGATCAGCCTGATGGTAGAAGCTCCCTGAAGTGTCTTCCCTACTTCCAGGTGTGGCGATCGTTGAGTATTTACCCTTCCTCAAGTACGTGACTGGTGTGATTGTTGCCTCCTCTGGATAATATGGTCTTGCCCTGCTCATCGACTCATACATATGCTCATTCCGCTATCAATTCGCAGCTCTCCCTCTCCATTGAAACCACACTTCAAACTGCAACCACCTGAATGGTCAGCACTGCAGCTGCGCAGCTGTCTGAGACCCCATACAGCATTGACTCCCCTTCCCTCATCTCCTATTCCATGTCAATTGCAGATCTTGGGTGTCTCGAAATGTGGCACAACTGACCTGTACCACAGGCTGGCCAGGCACAACGACATTGTCGAGTGCGCCTGGAAGGGACCACATTTCTTTGTGAGTTGATATGACAAGGTCCTGTGCTTATCCAGGGGCTTCCCCTTCTTCCACCAGGCCAGCAGAGAAATGACAAGGTCCTGTGCTCATCCAGGGGCTTCCCCTTCTTCCACCAGGCCAGCAGAGAAATGACAAGGTCCTGTGCTCATCCAGGGGCTTCCCCTTCTTCCACCAGGCCAGCAGAGAAATGACAAGGTCCTGTGCTCATCCAGGGGCTTCCCCTTCTTCCACCAGGCCAGCAGCGAAATGACAAGGTCCTGTGCTCATCCAGGGGGGCCACATGTGGCATTCCTTGAGCACACACAGGCAACACAAGTGCAGGGCTTACCAGCTCCCTAAATAATGGGTTTTCCAAACGTGATGCTTGCTTGTGACATTGGTGTATAAGTTATACAGTATAACCAAGTACATACCAATTATGTTCTTATGTATATATATACATTTATGTTGCTGAAAACATGCTTATTCTCAGACCATATACTTGGATTGGCATGGAATTGGGTTCAATGAATTGCTCTCAGGGAGCCTCTGTCTCCAACTTACAAAACCCAACAAACCAACACAACGTGAGCCAATCTGTAAGCAATCAAAGAGGCGTCCCCTTCAAACCCTGCAAGAAGACTCATCCATGAGTACTTGGCTACCCAAGGATCTTGGAACTTAGCTTTTCTCAAGTGATATCCCC
The DNA here is from genome assembly GCA_914767535.2 of Dunaliella primolecta. NCBI lineage: Eukaryota > Viridiplantae > Chlorophyta > Chlorophyceae > Chlamydomonadales > Dunaliellaceae > Dunaliella > Dunaliella primolecta. Next base: position 6,311,399 of record OU611754.1, on the reverse strand, counting down.
CACCCCCTCCCTCCTCCTGCTCCTCCTCTTCCTCCTCCTCTCGTTCCTCCACATCAGGAACGCTGAGCTTGGGCTTTAGAGAGACAAGCCCTAGCCACCACAAGTTCGTGTCACAGCTCAGGAGGTAAATAAACCTGATTACATCATGGGGAAAGCTTCAGTATTAATTTCTTTGAACAGCTCAACAAGCAGTCTACATGTAGATGCATGTACAGCACTGCTCTAAGGAATATTGTCATGTCCTTAAAAGCGTTTGAGCTCACATGACAAGTGGGGGAAGCGTCGCAAGCGACACTGAAAAATTGGCGAAGCCAGCCCTTTACAGACTGAAGGCTTCAGCCATGACTCCATCAAGTTGCAAGAGACACGACGCCCTAGACAGCACTAGAGGATGCCATGATGCACATGCAAGCGTGGATGCATGCGCATCATCAGTGCAAAATTGTTGCGTGCATTGCTGCATGCGTTGCTGTGTGTATTACTGTACGCATTGCTGCGTGCGTTGCTGCATGCATTGGTGCGTGCGTTGCTGTGTACGTTGCTGCATGGATTGCTGCTGCTGCTGCTGCTGCATGCAGGGCGCGCGTTCAGGCATTGTGGCCAGGTTGGTCAGCACCAATACACAGCAAGCTCACCTTTAGGTATGTGCAAACCAGCCCATTCCTCCATATGCTGTGCCCAGCAACAAACGAGCATCAAAGACAGCAACAGCGGCAAGCTTTGCATTACTATGTATATTATTTACACTGAGAAGCAAAAGCAGGATCAAAGTCCGAGCGTCTGAGCTTGAGCAATCGAGGTCAGCTTCTCCAAGCCTACCAAACTTTTGCAATGTCAAAGATCACTGCATTGACCGGCCACCCAAACACAAATTCCCCAATTAAACTTCTTTGTCGTCAAGCATGCCGAGTTTCAGGGCGGTGGGTGCGCTGGGCAGGCCATGCTGGCCATCTTCTGCTCAGCTACCAGACAGAGAAGTTTCAGAGCACTTTGCACAGGGCACCATCTGCCCCCCTGAAGTCACAGTGCTGGCTGAAGAAGTTTGCTTGGCCTACATGCCAAGTTTCAGGGCGGGGGGTGCACAGGGCGGGCCAGGGTAGCCAGGTGTGAACTTTACTGGGAAAAAGGCAAACCTAGGGGCTTACGCCCCATGAGTGGGGCTTCGCCAAAAAGTTTGAAAGCCCCGTTCTCTCCTGCAGCTGAATTGCAGATGTGGATTATTTACTGCAGGAGACAATTTTAGTATGCTTGTTGAAGCCTTTTAGCTGGTGTCAGTTGGGTCATCAAAACTGGGTGTTCAAGGAAATCTGGGATCTTGATGAACTGAGACTTCAACAGCATGGTAATGAGCAAGCGCACTTACACCATATTGTCTTGGCCACGCCAGGAACAGCTCAGCATCATCTCTGAGGCAGGAGCTCTGTTACCAACCTTTTGTTGCCTCCCTTGCTCAGGATGAGACGCGCTATCCCTCGCACGCAAAACCCAACCGCGATGGCTACGACGGCACCTTCCAGGCCTATGTGAACCTATATGACAAAATGGCGGTGAGCATCGCCCAGGACCCTGCTGTCCGAATCACTGGGGAGGCTTCGTCAAACACGTACACGGGTGGGGACCTCAGGCCGCTCTCTGTGCCTGTTGTCATCTGCACACGCAATGCACTGCACTGCGAGGCTGTGCCCTTGCTCTATGCAACAAATGCTCTATGCAATAAAAGCTATGTGCAACGAAAATAGAAAAGATGTGCAACGTGCTGAGTGGGGCAAAATCAGGCTTGCCGTGCGCTTTTAAATGCACCAACAATAGCCTGCATGCACTTACTGGTTTGCCTGTGTGACCGGTCTGGGTAAAGCAAAAGTTGATGCTGCAGTGGGCACCCCCTGGAGCTTAAAACAGCCTGCATAACTGTTTTCGGGATGCTGGTCCGGATTTCTGCCAACTTAACTTCTTAGGCTGCATCAATTGATGCAGGACCTTATTCAACATGGCAGGCTCAAGGAACCCGCATGCTAGCATTCCGCAGGTAGCTGGAAAAGGCATGGCTTTGAACACGCTTGATGAGTTTTTCATTTGAGGAGGCTTCCAAAATCTCTGAGAAGGAAGAGCTGCCAACAGGTCAGTCCTCGTTGTGCACGCGCTGACGCACAGGTGTGCTGGCGTTTGTCAGGGGCCCCACCATTGCAAAGCGTACCAATGCGACACTGGCACAGTACTTGAAGGAGGCCACTCCTTTCGCGCGTTTCATTGTGCTGTGCCGGGATCCAGTGGACAGGTATGCAGCTGTATTGTTACCAGAAGGGTGCGCAACATTTGCACCACGCACCTGGAAGAGTGCACCTGAGGTATGAGAAACAGTGGAGCAAAGATTCAACGGCTGCAGAGCAGAGTACTTGTTAATAATAGGTGCACCAGTAAAATATGCATCGGTGTACGCACACCTCGTCCATTCAAGACGACGTCCATGATAATTTGTCACTAATGACTCATTTGGAACAGGCCTCTATTATTATGATCAATGTATCTTCAGCTGTCAGAGGCCAGCCGCAAGCCAATCATTCTTGCGAGCTAGCAGGAGAGCAGCCCTCAGGGCCAGTGTACTGGGTTCAATTGCGTCCTGTGTAAAGTTGTGAACTGTTTAGTTGGTTCGATGCTCGAAGTGCACATGGAATGTGATCTCTATGTTCATTTGTCATGCCTGGGAAGTGGTATTTACACTGCCCTTCACATTTTTGTCCTTGTCTTGTACTAGAGTAATGCTGAGGCGTGTCTGCTTTAATTTTCCTTCCAACGCCCCTGCCTGGGCCCCAAATACCGGGATGCAGGTACCACAGCGCTTATCATTACTACCGGCACAACTGGACTTCGACTCCTGAGGCCTTAGAGGAATTCCATAGGAAGGCCGAGGCTGACATTCTTCATTGGAATGATTGTGTGGCAAGGTGCGTGTATGTGGAGTGCTTGGCCCTCTACAGGCCCCAAGAAAAAATTTGTGGCCAAGTGGGGGAGCAGCTGTTTTTTATTTTGTTTAGCAGGGACCACTGCCCTTGACATTATAAAGTATGTCTGAGGAATCCCACAAGGACAGCTGCCTTGGACTTTGTAAGGACATCTATTCACTCATTTTGAGTCAAAGCTAGTGGGTTCCAAGTCAGAATTTGTCTCTTTTGCAGAGTACTGCTTGAATTTTTTGGTAATTTCCCAGATTCTGAGTTTTTTCAAGAGCAGCGATGTTTTGCTCCTTACCAGCACATTCAAGCACATCTCAAGAACAATGTCCTTGAGGCAACACTACATGCCAATTCGTGGATGCAGCAATGCAGGTTGGGAAGAGGTCACATGGTAGCTTTGATTGAACTGACTTTGTAATTCATGCACCGATGATGACTTGGAAAAGATGCAGGTTCCTTGGGTGGTTTGCTGCTTGTCCTTGAACAAAGCACACCCTGATTGTAAGCTCGTGAAGCTTACTGCAACACGTTGTTCCAATTGGCATGCTTTTTCTGTGCATGAGACTGAACCTTCATTCACCTTTGTTCTGTGACCCCGGTTTGTGCTTCAACTAGCACTTGTGTTTTGCGTGGCGCCTGTGATGCAGGCAGGGTGAAGCACGGTGCTTAGCCCACTACAGTCCTCAGCAACTCATTAAGGGCATGTACGCAGCATTCCTGCCCTACTGGCTCTCAGAATTTCCGCGGGACCAGATGCTGATTATCCGCACCGAGGACTACAAGGCCGCACCCCAGCAGCATGTTCAGGTATGAAGATTGTAATAGGTCGTGGCTCCCAGGTTGGTCCTTTAATAAAAACACATAGGAAGCGTTATTGCTCGCTGCAGATACAAAGGTATGCGCTTTGCTTTACTGGTATTCTTTTTCTCCTGTGCTCACTCAGCATGTGTAGTTTGAGGGTATTTTGCTGCAAGAAAGGCTCAAATGAATGGAGGTAGCCCAATCATCTTAATGACTAGCATTCCTGCTTGAAACTCCTCTTTTCCAATGAAGTTCTTGCCAAAAACTATCCAGGCCGCAATTGCTCTTTTGAAGGTAGGGAGGCTACATTAAACTGTGGTCAATCTCGGTGAGATTGTCATTTTGTAAAGGCAAATCAATCCTCAGAGAGTGAAGCAACCTGCAATTGAGGTGAATAATTCCTCAGGCAGGTTAGTCTGTTCTGTGAGGCAAAGATCAGTGCAAGCTCTCAGAAGTAACAGTTTTGTGCTCTTTTTTGAGCCGATTGGCTTTGTTGTCAGATAGCTTGCACCAAAACTTGTGGACTGTTTCCTACTTCACAATTTGAGCATGCCTCCTCTTTACATGTGTGCATTTGTGCATGCATACACAAGCTTCTATGCACATACTATTTTTGGTGAGTGCAACAAAGTCAAACGCTTTGTCAGTTCTTTTGTGCAAGTCAAGGTTGCAGGCTTGACGGTTCTGCTGCGCTAGAAGACTGTGACACAGGTAGCCAGTCCATGGCACTCATGTGCATCTTTCCTCTGCTGTGCCAGAAAACTGTGACGCAGGCAGCCAGTGAATGGCTTATGGCAGTGGCCCGTGGATGGCTGTGAAAACAGTGATGCTGGCAGCCAGTGAATGGCTCATGGCAGTGGCCAGGGATTGGCTGTGAAACTGTGATGAAGGCAGCTAGCGAGTGGCTCATGGGAGTGGCCAGTGAATGGCTGTGAAAACAGCGATGCAGGCTGCCAGTGAATGGCTCATGGTACTCACGTGCACCTCCTCTCGTGTGTCATCCTACAGTTGCATTAGGTCTCATCTTTACATGAGCACATGGCACCCCAGCAGGCCAAACTGAACTGAATACGTGGAAACCTGTGGATGCCACATCTGCAGGCTTCCTTGGACTTCCTGGGTGTGCGGAGTCAGATAGGCATCGGCATGGCCAGGGCCCCAGGATCAGCCCCCACCAAGTAAGTAAATAGATAGGAAAGGACACAGAGTAGCCATCATGATGAATCGGAGAATGCTTGACCATGGAGATCTTTGGCAAAGCCCCATTCATAGGGCGTGAGCTCCTAGGTTTTCCTCCATCCGGTAAAGTTTGCACCTGGCTGCCCTAGCCCGCCCAGGGAACTCCCCGCCCTGGGATTTTGGCTAGCCTCCTAAAAAGAAGTGCTCTGCAGCCCTGTAGTGTCAGGGGGGCGCATGAGGCGTGGCTCGTGTAGAAATCTTTTGAGAACTGTTTGCAGGCATTTCATGGCCTCAGCCAGCCAGACCATTCCCCGCCCTGAAAATTGGCAAGCTTGTTAAGCAAACTTTTTTGCCGTATCAAATTTTGGTGACCTGGTAGTGGTGTTCAGGTCCCGAGGCGACTTCCACCAAACGAGTTTAAAATTTGACAACAGGTGTACATTTGGTATATATTAAGGGCTGTATACTTGGATTTTTGAAAATTGGCCCAGGGGGTGATCTGGGTGCCCCAAACAATTCAGATCACTCCCAGATCACACTTTTTCTCACACTTTCATGCCTGAACCTCACTCAAATTTAGTACTGTTGGTTTCTTTAGAAGCGCCTTTTCAAGAGGTATCAGAGGATATGCTGTTTGACAAAAACAAGTGTCAGACGGGTGCGCAAGTTTGAGAAACGTCAGTTTTCTGGCAGCCGTAACCAAGTTACCCTCACTAAAACCTATAAAAAAGACGGGCAACTGACTGTTTCAACACAAGGAGCTGGATATAAGTCCTTTGCTTAGCCATTTGTTGGCTGAAAAAAACAGGGTGCAGAAATTCTGAGTGGGCTTGGAGGTGCACCACTACATGAGGGGTGTACCATGCAAGTCATGTATGCGCATTTAAGCAATCGTGCCCTGGAATGTGCCCCCCCCTTCAAGCCTACTACTAAGGGTTGTTTGGATGTCAAAGCCAATCGCTATCACTGCTGCTGGCATCTTCAGCACTTTCACTGCTGCAGCTGCTGCTCTCGCTGCTGCTGGACTCCATGTAAATGCTAGTCGTCTTGGCCAGGTTGCATGACCTGGGCAAACGGAGCAGACCAGCAGGCTGCATCTCTGACTGCTGCTGCTGCTGCTGCTGCTCCTGCTCTTGCTCAACCTGATCCTGCTGCTGCTGCTGCTGCTGTACACCTTGCTTTTCAGCCCTGGCTTGTCTCTTTTCGTTGCTGATCTCTTTTGCTGCAGCTTGTGCTGCTGCCGCTGCCGTTTCAAGCTGCTTCGTGCTCCAACGAGTGTCTAGCAGCTGGGCTGTGACCTCTGCCAAGTTGAGCTTGGGCACAGCTTCCATTTCCTGCCTCTGCTGCTCAGCACTCATGCTGGAGGCAGGCTCTTCCTGCATGAAGCCCAGCAAAGCTGCCCGCTTCAGCGAGAGGTAGCGCATACTCTGAACCAGGCGCATACGCTTGGCGGCTGGATCATGCTCCCTGCGCTGAGCCGCTTGCTTGGCTTGCTCCGCTGCCCCTGGCTCTGCCCATTTCCTCCGGCCCCTGCCGCTGCTGGCCTGCACCTTTGACAATGCAGCCTGCAGCACGCTAGCAAAGCCGCTGCCCATCATGCCCACCTTGCGTGCTGCTGCCTGCTCATTTGCTTCTTTGCACCACTGCCTCCATGTGCTGCCTGTCACCTGGAGCTGGTCCTTGGTACCTGAGACAGCCAGGAACTGCCGCTGCTGCGTCATGTTGCTGGTGTGGATGCCACGGGACATGCGCACCTTGTTGATAGTGCGCTCTGTCTCCATGCTGTGCGTGGTCCCAAGGTATTGCAGGTGCCAGAGGTCAAGTGTGCAGTGGAGGCTGTAGCCTCCAATGCTGTGCTGCTCGGCACACGTCACTGGCTCCAGCTGGCCTTGCTGCAGAGCAGAGTGGATGGCTGGCTTATGGTCTTGGCGGTCGAAGAAGCCCATGCTATGCGCCGTGTTCTCTGCTATGTTTGCAAACAGCCCCTTAAGCTCAGCAGATTGCTGCGTTGCCTTAGCTTCCAGGTCTGCAATGCGAGCATCCTTGGCGTGCCTGGTCAGTAACTGCTGCTGCGGCTGCTGCTGCTGAGCCTGATCTGGATGAGTAGGTGGCGTTGAGGATGGCTGTGGGGATGGTTGAGAAGACATGAGGCCGAGGGGGAATATGGTTTCCGGGTTCGTCTCTGGAAGCTGTACTGCTGCTTCTGTTGCTGCTGCCGCCTTGCGCTGGCATTCACGAGCGCGGCTGCGCACACATGCAGTGCATGCCCACAGCCCATGCTTCCTGCTTGCTTGCTCGGTGAAGGTGGGGAACAGAGGGTCTGTGCCGAGGTCATACTTGCCTGCTGTATACCTGCTGCTGCCACTGCTGCTGCTGCTGCTGCTGCTGCTGCTGCTGCTGCTGCACTCAGCTGCATGCTCTTCCACTTTCTGCCAGGCATCACTCAGTGCACGCCCTTCCAGCTTCCCCTTGCATCCATTTAGCCAACAGCATCCCAGCTCCACATGCTGCTCCACGGGCAGCTGAGCATACTCAGAAGTGAGAAGGGGGTGTTGAAACCGTGTCATCTGTGTGCATACGGTGACATGGTGTTTAGAGGTGAGCACTATAGCAGCCACGCATGTCAAGCCCAAGCCAGTCCAGAACGAAAATTTGCACATGCTCTGGTAACACAAAAAACAACATACTGGAGGAGTTTCAATGCCCGACACTGCCCGATGGGCGCCAACCATTTTTGTTTTACTCACAGCACCTCACAGCACACCAACCTGCGCTGGCCACCAGGCGCCGCATGCCACGCCTAGAATGCCTCACATGCATGCGTAGGTATGCAGGGACACCATCCAGGACAGGTCCTGCAAGGTTTGAAGCAGCGCATGGTCAGCTGTGCTGCATTTTGCCTTTTGAAGATCAGCATGCATGGGGCGTACCCGTGTGCTACAGTGACTTTCCCAAGCTCCAAACGTGTGCATTTTTACCTTCTTAACTTATGAATATCCTTTTTAGGTGCTGGAGTGCACAGGTCAGACCACCACAGGTGCATGCGTGTGCGTCTGGTCCTCTTCCACCTCACAAGACTTCCTCAGTGTGCATCTGCTGCAATTCTTACACATGATGAACTTCCACACACCTACACTAAGGTCTGTGATGGGGTGGGTCAAGCTGTCTGGGCTGCTGCTGGCACCAGGGTGCTCCTTCCTGCTGGTCAAACCTCTGCAACAGCTGCTGTAGCTGCTGCTGTGCGAAGAAGCTGGCTAAAAATTGAAAGATTCGTTTATTGTATAACAAAGATTAAACGTGCCCAAAAAGCGGCGAGTTTGGTGGCCCGTCGAGAAGACGATGTCGGCAGACGTGTCACATTTCCGAGTGTGCCAGCTGACGCACCGGGGCTCATAAAACTGGTTCAGAGCGACTTTTTAATTTCATCTTAATGGATCTGATTGCTCAGCTTGACCTGCCCGTGTTTTTTGGGGCGTGGTCTGATCTATGTCTGGACACCGCCCTCCTGTATCTCCCCAGCCAGTGCACCATCCCAGATTCTGAGACCAGGTTTGCCAACCAGTTTTGCAATGTAAACCCAAATATCAGGTCAAATTAGAGTTTTGAGCAACTTTGTTTTGGGCTGAACACCACTACCTGGGGTGCAGCGGGTGTAGCTTGAGATGAGAGCAAAAGTTCCAAAAGTTTTGCTTTTCACTTTCCCAGCTTGGCCACCTCAGGCCTGTGGAACAGCTCCAGACAACATGAACTTCAATAGCATACTTTTGTGGAGATCCTTGCTGGGTCCGGGCTCTCGATTGGTCCGTTCTGGGGAGTTTGCAGTCCACCTGCGGACCATTCCTGCTTCCCACTGAGCCAACAGGATTACATACTTCCAGCTGCGATGGGATGATTAGTTCATGTTCTATCAATGGTGTGAGTTGCTCCATGAATAGAGAGGTGAAGGCATGCAAGGTTGCTGGTGCGATGTGCGGTTGGGCCTGCACCCCCCGCCCTGGTGTGTGGATGAGGGAGCCTCTGTTGTATGCTCTGATGCTGATTGTCTAAAAGTAGAAGTAAGCAATGTAGAAGTAAGCAATGGATGGCAGGAGCAGCTTGCATGGCGCGCAGTCAGCTGTGCATGCATGCATGCGTGAACAAGGCATGGTCTGCCGCAGGGAGGTCCTGTTGTTGCCCCAGGCACTGCATATCAATCCCACCTCTGTATCTAGGAGGACTGGCTTTGCCAATTTCTCTGCTCAGAAATTGGTTGTGACGCTTCCCCCACTTGCCAACCAATGATGACCGCGCACGTAATATTTTATCCTGCAAAAACAAATATTTTGGGGTGCAGGATAACTGTGTACATCAGAATAACTTTTTTGAGCATGCAGGAAAGTGCGTGAAGGTAAAAATTTGAGGGGAAATAATTGTTTTAGAGGCTATGTTTTTGAGGCTATTTTGAGGCTATGAGGCAAGCAGAATGAAGGCCCAAAAAGCGCCTGAGAGGCTTCTGAAGAGTAGAGGATTGTGTGTCTTGCACATCTTCACTTGCAAGAGCAGTGTTGCCGCCCTGTTGCTACAGTGTATCTATGGTACTGCTGCAGGCATCTTGCACATACAATAATTTCTCACAATTATAATAAGTTTCAGGGTTAGTCTCGGGGTAGATATAGGATGGTTGCTCCTTTGGAAATATGTGGGACACCAAAAGATAAGTATTGAGGGGGGTGCGGGACTGAGGCAGAAATAACAAATAAAAAACTTGAGGGGTGCAGATTGATTACATTATGCCAGAGGGGGCTATCTGAGGCCTACAATTTCCTGTTTTTTGCATGCTCCCTGCATAGGTGTCCCATAACGAGAGGTTTTTGAGTATAGGTTCCTCTGGTAGCCTGTTTCTTTTTATAGCACAAGGGTTTTAAAACTGCCATTTACGGGAAGCATGCCAAATTAGCCGCGATGTGAACCCTAGTTTTTTACACCATAACTCCACACCTGACCGCCACTGCACCAAATTGGGTGCTTTTTAGTGTTTTGGGGTCCTTGTAACAAAGGAATATCATTGCCAGAAAAATGGGGTGAAAAGACCCAGTGGTTGGTGTTATGTGGCGATTTTAGCGAATTTCCCATAAATTGCACCAAGTTAGGGCTTACGTGCCCCGTGTGAGCTTTAGCCCAGTCCATCTACGCACACAGGGCGACTTACAAGCATGTGCTCTGGTGGCTTGCAACACCAGCTACAGTTCAGGGCCAAAATTGTCCCAATCAGGTGAAGTGATTGTGGGTGGGCGCACTTTAAATGCAAAAAAAGAGCATATTTGGGCACATGCTCAGAAAGCCCCCTCTGCATTTATGCAAAGTGTTGCATCTATAGACCAATGTAAAAAAGCATAAAGCCGGCATCCTTTCCAGGTCTCTTGCCTTCACTGAAGGCTTTAGCTAAGCTTGAGACTGATAGTGCAACGCTTGTTGCTGCCTGTTCATACTCTCAGGCTGTCGGGCGTCCGGAATCAGAAGAGGTACAACCCAATGCTTCCCAAGACTCGCCAGTTGCTCGAGGAATTCTACCGGCCTTACAATCAAAGAATGGCCGAGCTTAATGGCAACGATCCAAGATGGCTTTGGGGGTATTGATGATGGAGGCAGTTTTCTAAATACTTTATGGGGAGCACTCTAAGGAGGTAATGGGGAGGAGCAATGATGCGAAGCAGGAGAAATGTCCAAGCAGGTAGTTGTTGTATGTGTCTGTCAGTCTGTGTTGTGTGCACGCGTGCGCTTGTGCTTTACCTTTTCTGCATATTCCTGGTGTTTTGGGGGCATCTAAGGCCTTCACCAAGGCATGATGTGCAGGATGAACAACATGTTCTTTTCAAATGCACTCATCCCCATGTTTGTTCTCTTCGGCTTGAATATGCTTCCTTATTTTCTGGTCCTCCTCTCTCTTTATCTCACTCTTCCAGTAGTAATCTTACGGGACATATATTAAAATTGGAATGATACAAGGTTTACAAGGATAAGGCCTTCAGTCGAGGAGTGTGACTGCTAGCCTGCTCATAAAAGGCAATTAATTCATGAAGGAAGAAAGGAAGTTTGTTGTTCTGGTTCAAGAAAGCAGGCACATCATGAGATCCAGCCTGTGAGAACAAGGGAGCGTATTTCCTGCGGAGAGAGACCACCTGGGGATGTGTGCAATGACAGAGGACATGTTGTTCATCCTGGACAACATCATCAGCCTCACAAAGGTCACAGTTTGGGGAAGACCTGTGGTTCCAAGTTACTGTCTCATAGCGAAGGGTGTGAACACAGAGTCTAAATCGAGCCACGCTGCGAATGACATCATGGGAGGGGTCAAGGAACATGTATTTGGGGAGACTGTAGGGAGGATGCATGACCAAGGGTTTACAAGGGTTTACAAGGGTTTACAATGGTGGCCTACAGCCCGAGACTCTGGCTGATGGCAGCTGGTGAAACAAGCTCAACCAGTATCAAAAATTGAGACCAAGTCTGACACAAATCTAAGAAGTCTGTATGAGTCTTGGTTTAGGAAAGCATTGATTTCAGAATCAGTGATAGTATGATGGCAAGCCAAGAATGGAATAAAGTCAGCGTTTGAAGGCGGAGCAAACACACGCAAAGTCTTAAACATCTCCTCAAAAAGGTCCTTGTATCTCGTGCGTAGCTCGCGCACCTCAGTACATTTGCAAAAGAAAAGCACATGTTTTTCATGCATGACCAAGGCCCTGTTTGTAGGAGGAGCGCACCACTGGTGATAGGTCAAGCGTTTACTGTTGTGCTCTCTTGGGTGTTAGAAAAAAGCGCTCAATATTGTAGATGCCTGGTCCTGAGATCCAGAACGAAATGACTGAGATGATGGGCTCACAATCCAGCAGCTTCTGTTTGAAAATGTGGGAGTGTGCCAAACCATCCATGGCTGACAGAATATAGGAGGACCAACAATCATCAGACCTTGAGCTCAGCCGCATGTCAGCCTGCAAAATCTTTTTCATTGTGGAGCTGTTGCATCGGGTCAGAGAATTGTTAAGACGCATTGCTGCTCGGAACCAGTTGAATTGTAAGGGCTCCAGACCACATTCTCGCATGATACACCAAGAGGGGCTCCCTCGGAGTAGTGTCCCTGACCCCCAGACTTCTTTTAAGCACTGTTAGCAGCCACTTATGTATGGGATTGTTCATTTCTTTGCCGGAACTGACTTGCATACATGCCAGCAGGAATTGCATACGTCTTGAGGAGCCTAATCCTGCAGGGCGTGTAATCTGTTGGCAAGTCGTGCTCCTGAACAAATTGGAACGATACAGAGAAGATTGGCATGGCCCCTGCGCAAGGATGACTCTCTCCCAGCAGGGTGGCTTCCTGCGTACCTGGCATTCACCGTGTAGAGTTTTATCATATCTCGTCTTTCTTAAATCAAAGCAATAACAAGCTTTCCTTTTATACATGAATTATTGCTTTTTTATGAGCAGGCTAGCAGTCGGCCGTCTTGATTGGAAGCCTTCTTTTTCCCGTAACCTGTTTCAATTTTTGATGCTGGGTGATTATGTTTCACCTTCTGCCGATCAGCCAGAGTCTCGGGCTGTAGGCCAACCTCCCTTGTAATCCTTGTAAGGGAGGGAAGCAGACGCCCTAAGTCCCCGAGAGGTGAACAGAAAAGCAGTGACTTACCATCATTGGTGTGGGAAACCTTTGAATCAAACACCACGCACACCCTTCTGTATCCCATCATATTTATTTAAGGATCTGGATAAAGGAGTCATGAGGAATGTGAGTAGGTTTAGGCTTCGTGCCCACTGCTTGAAGGTCGAGTCCTGTAAATGGTTGGGTGGTTCAAATATTTGTGATAAGTGTGGATGTGCTGAAGTCCAGGACGAGAAACATGTTCTTTGCTACTGCAAAGAAAAAGAAAAAAGAAAAATCTACGTAGGCAGAGAAAACTCTCCCTACATCAGTTAAGGAAAGGGCGACACATTGGCTCCAAAGAGCCGTGAGTCTCCCTTACCAAAGTTTTTAAAGGAATTTAGTGTGGATCAGGTGGGTTTCTGGCAGCGCGCGGAACCAAGGTACCAGTGTTGTGATGGGCTTGCTTGTTTTCAATGGCACGCCTAGTAGAGGTAAGCTTGTGCGCATATTGGATAGAATGGGCATGGAGTTTCCTTGCCAAAGTCTCAGATCTCTGTGAGTCCATTCCTAGTTTCCTGAATTGTTCAAGTGTATGTGCAGTGTAGATAGTCCCACCTACACCCAGGAGGATTGGGTGAATAGTAATCTCTGCACCTTGGAGTTGTTTGCACAGTTCACTGTGTTGTTGCTTAGCGGCTTCTAGCTGGGCATTAGGCCTTGTATCTTCACAGTATTTAATTTCTATTAAGTGAATGTGGCGGGCTGGAGTTGTGCTACTCCTCATACTGCGCAGTACCCGGTGTGAGGGTGGAGTGTTTGGCCTGTTTGTGTTCGTGGGTTGGGGTGTGACCAAGATAGCATCAGGGCGGCTGGAGCTGCGTCTAGCCTGCTCAGGAATATTTTGCTTGAAAAGATAGGAGGGTACGATACGGTTAGAGACATGCTCAGGGACGTGCAGGTTATGTTGAGCCAAACGGTCAGGGTTTCCTGCATCCACCTGCACGAGATTGGCCCCATAAGAGCCTTCACTGATCTCTTTCAAAATCATCCTGCAAGCAATATTGTGACGTTCAGTCACCATGTTACGCATAACGGGGCATTGGCACCCAGAAAGGATGTGGAGACCGCTGTCCATGTGATGGCAACCAGGGAGTGGGCACGTAAGGCTAGTGGATCGTTTAAATCTTACTGCATGTTTCTGATTGTAAAGGGTGCCTGTGCGGTACTGGAAGGCAGTGCGTTCTGGTTGAGATATGAGGCATGCTCCAAAAGGCATTGCTAATTTTCTTGTTTACATGGGGTAGCAGGTTCTGGTAATAGGTGTAATAACCTGTCTTTTGGTTAGCATAGCCCAGCTTGTGCTTGGCATGCATATGGGATTTCAGAGCATTTTTAAGGTCTGGAAGGTACTTTAAGCGTGGGGAAGATGGGCGGGATCGAAGAGGCCTAGGTTCTGTCTCCTCCTGGGCTAGCCAGGTGGAATTGTGGAAGGGGTTTCCTCCAGGGCCAGCGCTAGGGAGTCCAGTATCATGCAGGTTGGAATTTTTGAAGGTGGCTTGGTATTTAGCAATTTGATCTGCGCATTCATTCCCAGCTATTCCAGCATGGGCCTTGACTTTGTAGAAATGTATGTGATCGTGAGAGGTCCGGGCAATGTTCGCGATCAATTTCAAGACATCTCCTTGCACGTGGTATCTATGTTTCTTTGGGTATAGGATTTGCTTCCTGGATTGGAAAAGAGAGGCCAAGCTATCTGTGGCAATTGTTTTGGAATCTTGAGTGAGCGCTGCAGCAATGGCAGCCAGCTCAGCTCTTCCTATGACGTTGGTAATACCATCGCCATTAGGGTCTACCATGCTTATTTTATTACTATTCGGATGGTATACACCTGCCCCTAAGACTGAGGCACCATTCTGGACCTTGCAGCTACCGTCTGTGTAGGTCCAAGACTTCCAATCTTTGACTTTGAGTTGCAGGCAGGGATTTGACTGACAGGGAGTTTGGACAATAATGTGTGGGGCGGAGATTTGAGAACCATAAGGCACCTGTTTAGTATCGAGAGGGAGTTTTTCACATTTCCTTAATCCAGGCATCACTTTATGCCTTGGATTTTGTATGGGGTCGTTACTAACATGATGTGTAAACCCTCTGGCCCCTTTTATGTCGTTGGCTAGGTACTTGAGCCAGTTACGGTTCTGAGTGTTCAAGTGGACCCTTGCAGCTGTATTCCAGACTGCAATTACTTGTAAGTCCCAGGTATGTCGGGGGAGGGCAGTCTCCTGGCTGGTCCAGGATTGGGGTTTGTCATATGTCAGTTCCTTTCTTGGAATGGTCCCGAGCTTATAGCAAATGTGCGGGTAAGCGTTGAGGAGTGTTGAGTAGGGGTTGCTTATCATGTGCCTACCACTTACTGGCAGGAGCATAAAGGTGGCTGTAGCCTCTGTGTTCAGGATGGCTGAGTAAATGGAATGGCGCAATACAAATTTCATGGCCTTCTCATCGTAGATAGGGTGACATATAGACATTCCAGAAAATCTGGAGGAGAGAGAATTGTGGTGGGCACCGAATATAATGTCGCGGGGATCAGAGCTCCAGTAGTGATGGTACTGAGGATTAAAGTCCAAAGGAGATGCCATTTTTTCTTGGGTGACCTGAGCCCAATTTTGGAAAGCAGAGTGAATGTAAGGTGGAAGGGTCCGTGAGAAGGAATCTTTTATTTTTTTGCTTTGGTATTTGTCCTCCAGTTTGGTCTTGCGGGCTAGGAGCCCCAAAACCTCAGATGCAAAGCTTGCCGGAGCAGGGTGGATGCTGTCATGCAGACCCTCTGCCTTGGACCTTTGGAATGCTTGGAAGAGGATGTCGAAACGTTGAGGGGTTATCATCCCGCCACATTTGCCGTTAGTGTTGTAGATGCAAGCTACTCTAGATTTGTAGATTTCAGGGAGGGTGAGGGGGGGTGGGATAGATGGTGTGTGGTTTTCAGGAGCTTCATCTGTTGGGAGGTGATTGGATGAAGGTTCAGGATTGCGCTTGACAAGATCTATTTCTTGGACCCAGAACTCACAGGTGCCTGTGGGCTTGATGTCCGCTTGTGGATTGGTAGGTTGCATATCAAAAGTAATTTTGTTGCGAAGTTCAATGTCTAGTTTTTGGCTCCATGTATTGTTTGAATCAAATTTGTTGAATCCTTGCCTCTCTAGATCGGATAGGGTAGAGTCTGCTGTGGCTAAGAGAAGGTTGGGTTTGTTGAACTGGGATTCAAATTCTTGTATCCGTTGGTCAAATTGTGGCCAGCTAGCTTTGAGTCCTTCTGGCTCCCAGGTGGGTAACCAAGAGACTTTGAGGAGTTCTTCCTCAGAATCACTTGTCCTCTTGACTTTGTCTTCGTTGCTGAGGCTAGCGCAGGCTGGGCAGGCCCAGGCCTCACTTGCATCAACCTGTTGCCTTTGCTCATCATTATAGCATCCAAGTTCTCGCATGCATTTCCAGTGGTACGTACGTTCGCAGGCATCACAAACATACATGTCCAGGTATGGAGTTTCAGAGCCAGCAAACTCATAGCCATGATGGTAGTTGCATATTTGGCAGTGTGCATCTTCGTGCGTGTCAGTGCGAGCAGCTTTGCAGAGACTCTCGGGGTCTGGGTGGAAGCCAGCTTGTTTGAAGAGTGACAATTGCTGTGAGTTGTGTGAGCTGCGCAGAAAGTACAAGGACCTGTTCATTGATCTTTTTAAACCGCTACACACTTTTGCCCAGCTTCCAAACACTGATTTTGTTCCTTTCTTGTTTGCTTGTTAACCTTGTGATAGCTGGTTGAGAATGTTTCACCAGCGACTGATCAGCCAGATATTCAGGCTGTAGGTTAATCAATCATTGAATGTAAAAACCTGTAGAACCCTGTTCCTTTCTTGGCGAGCTTTCACGTTGTGACTAATCTTGAGGTCAATGCTTTTCTAAATCAAGACTCGCACAGATTTTCAAAATTTTTGTCTGAACTGGTTTCAGTGGATGAGAATGTTTCACCAGCAGCCGATTAGCCAGATTCTCGGGCTGTAGGCCAACCCCTTGTAAGCAAGGCTTGACAGAGGATGCTCAGACTGTAGCACATTTCACAACATGTAAACATTTGTCTTGGCCTCTTGGACTTTTTTTTTTTAGTGTTCTCCAACAATGCTTCTTGTGGAAACACAAAACTTTACTTTCCTGACACTCCTTACCTTTTGGTGTTTTTGTGCATGACTCTGCATGCTTGTTTCATGTAGAGACAGTGCGTGTGATTCTCACAGTTGACACCTCTCAACTCAGCTCAGAGACATGTATGATAATGATGAGTACATTTTAATGGATGGTGAGAAAAGGGCGCGCGTGCAGCCATCGAACGGTGTTAAGCAAGGTTGTCCTTTGTCCCCTCTTCTTTTCTGTCTGTACATCAATGATATGGGCAGAGAGATAAGTGAGGGCATTGAGGGTGCTGTGACTGGTGATAGAGTGACTGGTGTGTCCCACATGATGTACGCTGATGACCTTGGATTAACTACGAATGACCCTGGTGAAATGCAGAAGATGCTGGACAGACTCCGTGTGTATGCCCAGAGAAAAGGGTTGACTGTAAACACAGCTAAGTCTGAGGTGGTGCACTTCAACAGTACGTCTGTCTCTCCTCTGCAGAATCCTTTTACGTATGATGGAGTGGTCCTTCCAGAGAAGGACAGGTTCAAATATTTGGGAGTGCTGTTGGATAAAAAGATGGATTTTAAGGTAGCTGAGGAGCATGCGGTGCGGCCTTATATGGCTGCGCAGAGAAGGATTTCGGAGTTTGCCAAGGGTCATGACCTGAAAAACAGGCCTCATGCTATGCTCTGGTTGTCTAAGGTGTATGGCATTCCTGCTGGGATGTATGCGTGCCAGGTGTGGGGAACTCATTACTTGAGAGAAGGCAGTGAGTTTGATAGTCAATTGCAGAAAAGACATCTGTGTTCCTTGAGGCGCATTCTTGGAGTAAAGAACAGTACTACAAATTGGCCGGTGTTGAGAGAGTGTGGCCAGGAGCCTCTGCAGTTCTTCTGGTTCCGTGCCTCCATCAAGTTTTTTAATAGCATGCTTGACTCCAATAGTGAAGTTTTGCGTCGTGTGCTGAGGGCTGATTTAAGTCTGGCTTCTTTTTATTCCTCTTGCTGGTCTGCTGAAGTCTCTAATGCTTTTGGTGGGATGCGGAATGGTGATTCGTTCAAACAGAACATGCTGAGAGCTGAGAAAATCCCCATGCAAGAGTTCATTGGTGATTTGCGATACAGACAGCAGAAAGTGTGGAGAGGGGCCGATGTTTTTTGTCCTCGTGCAGTTAACAAGAAGGCAGTGACGTACCATAAGTGGTGTGGGAATTCTGAGAGTGGTCCCAGAGGTGCTCCTTTTTGTATCCCCTCGTTTCTGTTCAAGGATTTGGACAAGCATGTTTTGAGAAACATGAGCAGATTTAGATTGCGTGCTCATCACTTGAGAGTGGAGTCTTGTAAATGGCTTGGGGGTTCAAGTATCTGTGATAAGTGTGAGTGTGGGGAAGTCCAGGATGAAAAACATGTGCTTTTCTTTTGCAAATGTACTGAGGTTCATGACCTGAAAGTAAAGTGCCTGCGTGCTGGAAGGTTGCCAAGTTGAGCCCCATTCACAAAAAAGGGGAAGTGCTGAAACCTGGGAATTATAGGATGATTGCGGTTAGCGGTGTAATGTATATGATTTATGCTAATGTGCTGAAAAATCTGGTGACAGATTGGTGTATGAAAAAGGGGAAGATTCCGGACACGCAGTTTGGCTTCTTTCCAGGAAGAAGCACTCTCCATCCTCTGTTCATTCTGAGGCACCTCAAGCATGCTGCGAAAAAATTGAAGCCACAGAATTCTTCCAGATTGCACGTTGCTTTCATTGACTTTTCTCAAGCTTATGACAACGTGCCCAGACAGCAGCTTTGGTCTCACTTGCAGCGCAATGCAATGGCGACTCCTCTGCTCAGTGTGATCAGAGACATGTATGATAATGATGAGTACATTCTAATGGATGGTGAGAAAAGGGCGCGCGTGCAGCCATCGAACGGTGTTAAGCAAGGTTGTCCTTTGTCCCCCCTTCTTTTCTCTCTGTACATCAATGATATGGGCAGAGAGATAAGTGAGGGCATTGAGGGTGCTGTGACTGGTGATAGAGTGACTGGTGTGTCCCACATGATGTACGCTGATGACCTTGGATTAACTACGAATGACCCTGGTGAAATGCAGAAGATGCTGGACAGACTCCGTGTGTATGCCCAGAGAAAAGGGTTGACTGTAAACACAGCTAAGTCTGAGGTGGTGCACTTCAACAGTACGTCTGTCTCTCCTCTGCAGAATCCTTTTACGTATGATGGAGTGGTCCTTCCAGAGAAGGACAGGTTCAAATATTTGGGAGTGCTGTTGGATAAAAAGATGGATTTTAAGGTAGCTGAGGAGCATGCGGTGCGGCCTTATATGGCTGCACAGAGAAGGATTTCGGAGTTTGCCAAGGGTCATGACCTGAAAAACAGGCCTCATGCTATGCTCTGGTTGTCTAAGGTGTATGGCATTCCTGCTGGGATGTATGCGTGCCAGGTGTGGGGAACTCATTACTTGAGAGAAGGCAGTGAGTTTGATAGTCAATTGCAGAAAAGACATCTGTGTTCCTTGAGGCGCATTCTTGGAGTAAAGAACAGTACTACAAATTGGCCGGTTTTGAGAGAGTGTGGCCAGGAGCCTCTGCAGTTCTTCTGGTTCCGTGCCTCCATCAAGTTTTTTAATAGCATGATTGACTCCAATAATGAAGTTTTGCGTCGTGTGCTGAGGGCTGATTTAAGTCTGGCTTCTTTTTATTCCTCTTGCTGGTCTGCTGAAGTCTCTAATGCTTTTGGTGGGATGCGGAATGGTGATTCGTTCAAACAGAACATGCTGAGAGCTGAGAAAATCCCCATGCAAGAGTTCATTGGTGATTTGCGATACAGACAGCAGAAAGTGTGGAGAGGGGCCGATGTTTTTTGTCCTCGTGCAGTTAACAAGAAGGCAGTGACGTACCATAAGTGGTGTGGGAATTCTGAGAGTGGTCCCAGAGGTGCTCCTTTTTGTATCCCCTCGTTTCTGTTCAAGGATTTGGACAAGCATGTTTTGAGAAACATGAGCAGATTTAGATTGCGTGCTCATCACTTGAGAGTGGAGTCTTGTAAATGGCTTGGGGGTTCAAGTATCTGTGATAAGTGTGAGTGTGCGGAAGTCCAGGATGAAAAACATGTGCTTTTCTTTTGCAAATGTACTGAGGTGCGTGAGCTACGCACGAGATACAAGCACCTTTTTGAGGAGATGTTTAAGACTTTGCGTGTGTTTGCTCCGCCTTCACACGCTGACTTTATTCCATTCTTGGCTTGCCATCATACTATCACTGATTCTGAGATCAATGCTTTCCTAAATCAAGACTCATACAGACTTCTTTGATTTGTGTCAGATTTAGTCTCAATTTTTGATACTGGTTGAGCTTGTTTCACCAGCTGCCATCAGCCAGAGTCTCGGGCTGTAGGCCACCATTGTAAACCCCCAACTCAGCTCAAGGCTTTCAGTTGACATTTACACAAGCTCTTTCCTTTCATAAATGAATTGATTGCCTTTTATGAGCTGGCTAGCAGTCGCACTTCTCGACTGAAGGCCTTATCCTTGTAAACCTTACACAAGCTTGGTGTGGTTTGGATACAGGCACTCTTTTGCTTCAGTTAAGCTGCCCTTGGAGGCAGGTACAGCTATCTAACACTATCCCCTAATCGATAGTTTCCCCAACCGGCAAGGATGCTACCTAAGGCGCGTGTAAATGAATCCGAAAACATTAACGGTGGAGCAAACGACCAACCTTAAAAGCATACAAGAACCATTGAGTCTAAACTTATCAAAAACACGCTGTTTTAAACAGCAGAAAACACACAACTAACTGGCACCTCGACTAAAAAGTGATTTTCTGTGCACACTAAAAACTCGATTTTCTTGCTGCTCGTGCAGCAGCATCTTCCGAGGTGCCAGCGCTGTGAGCCAGCCGGGAAAACTGTCAACAGTTTGCAGCCCGAGACAGGTGAGGAGAAAAGTACAGCATACATGTGTAGTTAAACCAGAGGTCTCCGATCATTGCAGCAGCTGCACCCAGCTGATTATGCTGAATGGTCGCAGGGCCTCCTTTCAAGTTCCAGGAGCAGCAGACAGCAGCTGTCATGGCAGGTTTGGGCTGTTCCTGCAGCCACACTGCTGATGCACTCCGCGCATCTCCTAGAAATCCACTCCATTAGCTTACTGTCCGAACTTGCCCCCCAAGTTGGTGATCAAGTTAGCACCAGTGGGGTCGGCTAGGTGGGCCAGCAGGTTGTCAAACGGGCCATCTCCGGTGATCACGGCTTGTGCGCCATATCCGAACATGGCAAGCATGGCCTGCAGAGGATTGGACATTAGGGCTCAGAATCTTGAAACCCACGCAGGGACGAGCAGCCCAAAACATGTTGCCAGCCTAACAGAGCACGAACTGGCATCAAATTCAATCCTGGGACAACAACTTCCAGGCAGAGCAAGTCCCAAAGTTGGCAGGCTTTTTCTGGCTTGTCTTTTTTCAAGTAGGTGATGGCCTCACTCACCAGGCGACCGTTCTTGATCTCATTAAGCTTCAGCTTCTTCATCTCAGCCTCAGTCTTGCCAAAGTTGGCGAAGTTGAAGAAAGGTCCACCTGAACACCAGAAATGAGCACGGACAGAGAATTCCTCTCCCATTCAGATGAGGATGCATCAGTATCAACAGGTACAGGACCCGATAACTCCTCAATGTGTGCGTGTGATTTTACATGTGTGTGATGGTGTGTGCATGCCCAAGAGAGAACATGTGCAGCATGCATGCTCCTGCCTCTAGCTGATTTGAAAGAAGTTCCTCACCTGGGTAGGCAGGGTTGTCAGAGCCCTTGAACAGGCCCTCCAGACCCAGGAAGTACTGCCTGGACTGGGAGCCAGGGTTCCTGCGAGTGACATGTCATGGGAGTACTCATGATTGGGACTGCAACCAGCAAGAGGACTCAAGACTGCCACAGCATGCAAGCACAGAACTGTGGGAAGAGAGTCAATTTGTCAGAAAGTAGGCTGCAGGCATTTCGACCTCTTGCTCGACAGCTTGTCTTGCGCCTGTGTCGAGAGAGAGGATTCCACGTGCACAGCATGCCCAAGTGCTTTTTGTCCCCAGTACAGCCCAGTTTCCCTGTTTCATGCACATCTGGACCCTTTGTTGCACCCTGCTTGCGGCTCTCCTTGTGCACGCCTGTACTCACTTGTAGTCCTGCAGGCGCTTCAGCTCAGCGAACTGAATGGCCACCACCTCAATGAAGAAGAGGGTGAAGGGGTCAGCCCAGAAGTCCTTGTACACGCCAGCAGGGGGGATGACACCAGTGCGGAACCAGTCCACAGCAGTCTCCGCAGGGATGACGCCTGCCTTGCCCAGGATCTCAGGAGCAATGCAGCCAGCAGCACCCAGCATGGCCCAGCGGGCATGGATGACCTGCCAGTTCAAGGAAGTCACAAGAGCAGGTGAGTAAAAACATCTTGGTCTAGGTGAAACGGACAGAAGTCCACCATGCATAGAAACATGGCAAGATTGTCACAGCTGCGCATTGCAAACCATCTGTTTAGACATGGGAAATAAACAGGAATGTATACAATTAGTTGTGCATGGCCAGGCAAAGGATGCCTGCCGCATGACGGTTCTATTATTTGAATTTCTTGCTCAAACCTGGACACTCAGGCTTGCTCCAAATCCATATGATGCCACAGGCATTCAGTGCTTCTCCATGCGCTCATCAGGCATATCATTATGAACAGGTGGAAGTAGATGCTACTCATGCAATGACACAATCCTGGACTTTGGTACCCAAGGACAGTCCTCATCATTTTCAGACCCATGAGCTCAGATGCACGCACTTCCAGGTCTGTACACGCCAGCACCTGCCTGTCCTGATTTAGCTGACCCCACATCTGGCAGTAGCACAGCCATCATTATGAAAGCATATGAAAGCAAGCCACACGAGCACCTGCATGTGAGGGGCCAAGGGATGGATCCCTGCCCCAGGGACACACTTCACTCATCTCGCACCTCCCCTCACCTCAGAGTACTGCAGCCACCTGGGGTTCACAAAGCCACCTGCGCCCTGGCCGTTGGACACGGTGGGATCCAGCAGGCCCAGGGGATCGAAGCCTGCGGGCAGGGGCGTGCTGATGCAGTCAGTTTCACTCACAGATGCAAGCGAGCAAATGTTGATCGTCGTCATCACCAAGCCTTGCGTGCGTTTGCACACACACACACACACACACACACACAATGTTGAATCCTCTCTGTCATCGCAAATGGCATTGCATGATCGTATCACAGGTGAGCGATTGGAGGGTCGTTGTTTCGTCGTCGTGCACTGGGGAAGATGCATCTCAGGGCAGCTCTTGGGCAGTAGTCTCACCGTAGTCTCCGGGAAGGGTGCCGTCCAGGTACTTCAGAGCAGCAGCATCGCTGCCCACGTACAGGACGTCCTTGCTCCTGTCCACCTTTGCGACGCTGGTCTGCTTGGCCTCGGCAGCAGGTGCGGGGGGCTGCTGCTCGCCCTCAGCACGGACGACCACCTGCCGGCGGAGGCTCTTGGGGGCCTTTGTGGTCAGGCCCTGTGCGTGCAGGTCAGTGCAGGGCAGGCAGTGAGATTCAGTTGGTTGTTCAACTCGGAGGTCCGCTGCAGTCCTGACTGCAAAAATGCTGCTGCTGCTGCTGCTGCTGCTGCTGCTGCCACGAGGAATGTAAATGGCGCCAGTGCAAGAGGCATATGCGCTGTGTGCAGGGTCGCCTCTGGGGCGCTCCTCCGAACTCAGTCAGTCGGTCACACTCTTACATACGCGCGAAATCACCTGCAGGGCTTGCGTCTTTGCGAAGAGGGAGGCCATCCTAGCTGTTTCCTGAACTAAGCGATTGCACAAATAAATGTAAAGTGCCACAGGGAGAAACCAGATTGCGCAAGTATGACCTTCTCATTCAAATCAATCCCCCCGGAAACTCAGCCCCGGATCTGTGCCTCCTGTGCCGTGTCTATTGACGGATATTTTTGTTCCTGCTTTGTGTTGGAGGAGACTCATGACTTTTTTGGGCCAATGCGTCGTTTCAACTGGTGTAGGGAGGGTTTTCTCTGCCTGCTTTTCTTTTCTTTCTTTCCTTGGAAGGATTTCGTGCACAAATTAGGAATTATTTTTGTTTCCTACGTAGTTTTCTCCTCACCATAACAGCACTATGGCTGCATATCCTGTAGCCATGCAGTGTAGGTCTTGCTGTGTATGGCACCCCGTCTTGTCATTTTCCCAATCAGCACTGAAAATGAAAACAGAAACGCTTAAAACAAAACATTTGGGGTTGCACATAACATGATGGAAGCAGCACTTTTTGAAATGTCCTGCAACACAAAACTTGAAGTCCCACACAGAAAACGAGCTTTCTGTTTTTTAATGCAAATTTGCTTGGCAGACAACCTGCCAGACCCTCATTAGTTCTCTGTTGGCTCCTAGCTTAGTTCTCTGGCTTATCCTTTGAACCTTTGTAATGAGGCCCTAGCTTGCTCGCTAAAGGGGCTTCTCTCCCTAAATGCTCGCAGCTGGACCTGGTGTGCTTTTTTTCTTTCTTTCTTTTTCCTTTTCTTTAGTAGGCTCAGATAGCCTGGTTTGGTTGTAGGCATCATGATCTCATATGCTTCAGCACAGCTACCATCACAGGCAGGCAAAGCTGTGTAACCCTGCCCTTTCCTGATCCCTTCCCAATTGGGAAAGAATATGGGCCTCACAAAAGGGCCTTTGACCTAAACCAGAAAAGAAAAGTCTGCGCAGGCCAAAGGCCGCGTGCATTAAGGGAAGGTCTCCTAACTGAAAAGCTAGAGGCCTCACCAGAAGGCCCACTAAACCTACACTAGACACAGTTAGCCTAGGAGAGAGTCAGAAACAGATCTAATGGGGATCTGGAGGGTTGCTCGCCATGCTCCTGGACGCCGAAAAACTAGAAATGGAAGTAGAAGATCAGATGACCTTTCAATGTGATGACCGGGAAGGGATCTATGTGCTTTGCAACTCCACAGATTGAAGTTTGAGTCAAGAAACGAACAAAAATATATGCTTGAGGTTCCTGGACAGAGGCCAGGCCTCAGGAAAACCGGGGAGCGTAGCATGTGCAACGGACCATGAAGCAGTATCCTGGATCTACGGACACCTTGTAAAAGGGTGATTTGCATGTTGCAGGCCACTGGTAATTACTAATTACTAAATTAGAACTTTTAAACTGCTCTTTGGCCTTGCGCTTATGGATATTTAGGACCTGCCACACTATTTGATTGTGCCACTATAGCACTATGAGACTTGTTATACAGAGCACTTCAGATCCCCACTAGCCCTTTCTATTCCTTCCTTATGGTAGAGGGGACTTACGGCTCTAATGAACCAATGTGTCTTGTGCCCCTTAAGTAATCTAGGGAGAGTTTCCTCTACATAGTTTTCTTTTTTTTCTTCTTTCTCGCCTTGATCATCAACAGGCTACCAAAATTGTATGTAAAATCCAGTTTGATTATTTTGCCAGAGGGGGCCAGATGGCCTGTATTGCTGAATGCGTTCTTTCTCGTTTTTCTTTCTCAATTCTAACCAAACCAGCCATTTGTTTCTGCAAAAATCTAACATTCACCTAAAAATGATGAGAATGGGACGACCCCAGATCACTCTCTGGGCCTTCGATCACACAAAAAGAGCCCACAGCTCCACCCTGGGGACCATTTTTCATTCCCGTTAATATTAATCTACTACATATACTATGCCGACATCCTGCATGTTCAAAAATAGAAAAGAACGAGGCCAATTTCTGTTAAAGAAAAGGAAAGAAAAAATACATAGGCAGAGGAAACTCTCCCCTTATTCTGGCACCCCTGGTGCTGGATTTTCACCAAGAGAGATGGCTGAAATTGGCATCTCAACTGATAGGCTGAGACTTCTTTCTTGTTAATCCTGTAAATCCTGGCATCACAACAAACACAGGGTCATTTCACTCCATCGCTTTGCAATGATATTCATTTGTTACAGACTCTAAATTGTTAAGGATCATCCCATTTGGCAAACAGGCCACCCACTCCATCCTCACACAGAATACTGCGCAGTATGGGGAGTAGCACAACTCCAGCCCGCCATATCCACTTGATAGAAATCAAATACTGTGAAGATACGAGGCCTAGTGCCCAGCAAGAAGCCTCACAGCAACAACACAGCAAACTGTGCAAACAACTCCAAGGTGCAGAGATTACTATCCACCCAATCCTCCTGGGTGTGGGTGGAACCATTTACACTGCCCATACCCTTGATCAATCCAAAAAATTAGGAATTGACTCACAGAGATCTGAAATACTTGCAAAGAAACTCCATGCACATTCTGTACAATTTGCTCACA
The DNA here is from genome assembly GCA_914767535.2 of Dunaliella primolecta. NCBI lineage: Eukaryota > Viridiplantae > Chlorophyta > Chlorophyceae > Chlamydomonadales > Dunaliellaceae > Dunaliella > Dunaliella primolecta. The sequence goes on along the minus strand of OU611754.1, from coordinate 6,285,348 downwards.
AACTTACCTCTACCAGACGTGCCATTGAAAATAAAAACACTCATCATAACACTGGTGCCCTGAAGCAGTGTGCTGCCAGAAACCCACCTGATCCGCATTAACTCCCCTCTCATCTTCTGGTGAGGGAGACTCACGGCTCTTTGAGCCAATGTGTCTCTCTTTCCTTAATTGATGTAGGGAGAGTTTCTCTGCCTACGTAGCTTTTTCTTTTCTTTTTTTCTTTTTCTTTGGCGGGGGGGAAATACTGCGCATACCGGGTCTGCCTGCGTGCATTAAGGAAATGCCCCCAAACTAGCAAGCCATTATCCTGGACCTCTCGGACCTGCAGCCAAAGCCATTTAGAAACTTACTTCAGGGGATGTTCTTTGTTGCCACAGAAGGCACTTCACAAAAAGACGCGCCAATAACATCACAAGAAGGAACCATTCTGAAAGTAAACGTACACCGTTCCGATTGTCCTGCCTCCCAAATGAATAATGAAGATGCAGAGCATGTTAAATATGGATGGTCGATGGCAGGACCTCCATGGTGCTTGTTCCTGCCATGGAGGGCCTGTGTGGATGTCATGAGATGCCATTCCGTTGCAGTCGTTTTAAGGCTAAAGGAGTGAGCTGCTTTTCAGCTGAAATGATGCGGTGTTTCACCTGGCGAGCTTCGTTCACCTGTGCAAGCATGCAACACAAGCAGAAGAGCATGAGAGTCAGTTGCTAAGTATTCAGGTACCACTTTGGCATTTGAATTGCTATGTGCTTGCAAATACTAACAAAGGGTTTAATGCACACACCACATAATTTCCGTTTTCATGCACGCCTGGTACACACCAATACACACATGCATTCATGCTCATGCGTCCAAAAAAAGAGGCAGGGGAAGGAGATGCGTAGGAAGTGCTAGCAAAAGTCAGCGATGAGCATGGTGATGTGAGTTGCCTGTGAAACCTCGTATCTTTTTCCCTGGTCCCTTTCTGTGATCAATAGCTCTTCCCAGAGGCCATGGCGCATTGCTTAAATTGCTGATTCCCTATTCTCAACCACCAACGGCTAAATGGAAATTGTCCATACTGAAGCTCTGTAACTGAAGCCTATGCAAGATGACAAAAGAGTCATGCCAGACAGAAAAGGGGGGTGCTCCATTCAATTTCGAGCTCCTTGCTTGCACAAACAAAATTGTTTTGACCTTCCTCCGCTGCCATAGCAGCCATTGCAGCAGCCATGGCAGCTGCAAAAGCATGGTCCTTTAGGGTCCCAAGATTTTGCGTGCTGTTTTGGGGCCGTATCGTTATTGCACGCAGCCTGCCCTGGCATGCAAAGTCTTTCTTTTTATCTCTTTTCCCAAGACTGCAGTGTACAGGCTCCAAGGGCTTTAAGCATACAGCTGCGCTGACTTTACCTATGCCCAGTAAACACTCCTCCAGCAAACACCCCTGCACACCCAGCAGCTCTCGCGCGCCTCAGTGGTCATTCTAAAGCTGTCCGAGGGTATGCACACCCAGCAGCTCTCGCATGCACACCCAGGCATGCACACCTAGCAGCTCTCATACTCCCAAGTTATCATCTTGTAGCTGTCTGAAGGCATGCACACCCAGCAGCTCTTGCGCACCTGCGTAATCATTTTATAGCTGTCTGCCAGCCCAGAGGAGAGCACAAGCAAGGGTGGTGCGGGATTGGCCATGCGCAGCGGGCGCAGCTTATGGTCCAATATCTTGGGCCCCACATGCCTGCTGCCGCTGGAAGAGGAGTGACCACCTGAAAAGGGCTTCGGCAGCAAATTGCTAGAGCCTTTGGAGCCAAGAGCGCCCGGAGATCCATGCCCCTCACACTCTTCTTTTGTGCTGTCCCCTCCTGCTGGGCTGCTCCTGCTCTCATACTGTGCCTCAACCCCGCTGCCTCTGCTGCCTGCCAGGGACCGCAGCTTGTCCAACTGCTGGTCTACTGCGGTGGGCATGGGTGCATGTGTGTGTGCGTGTGTGTTAGCATGTACCACTGGACCAAGTGATGGTGCCTTTTGAAGCCACTCAAGACAGTAAAGTTCACAGGCACGGGTGCACAACTTGACAATTGTGAGTGTTTGCGTGTGCTGAGGAGTGTGAACGCAAGCAATGAAACGCTCTGAACAAAATGAGGATTGAGGATTGTGCAGAAATTTAATACTTCAAATGCAGCCTTTGCCAGGGCAGCGCTTACTTTCTCAAATCTGGGTGCCCAACCCAACTGACACCCCTGTTTCATGGCCACACCTAGAACAGTCCGACATGAGCCTAAGCTTCAAATGGCAGGCATTTCCAGGCGTACACACACACATCCACACACACACACACGCACACATACCAGGTGCCACTCCTTCCTGGTTGCTCCAAGAGATGGACTTTGCAGCAGCACCATGTCCGAACTGCATTGCCTCCTCAGGCTGGTAGCCTGTCAGACGGCTCCCAGGTGAAGCATGGAATGAGGCCGTCAGATACTGCTGCTCCTGCTGCTCTTGCTGCTCTTGCTGCAACTGCAGTGGCTGCTGTAGCTGCTGGAACTGGCTAGGTCGAGTTAGTCCGTCCCAACCCTGCGCATAAGCCACCCCAAAAGGAGGTCCTTTGTGGTGCTTTCGGTATGGATGGCCTTGCAGACAGGCATGGGTTGAGGGCATCTTTCCACACCTCACCTGCCATTAGCTGAAGTGTATAATTGCTAGGATAGGCAAGAAACATGATACAATTATGTAAAAAGTTATGTCCAGCCAATACGGCCGGCATGGTCTATAACAGATACAACGCAACACTGATTCGCATCCTTTCGGCATGCAGGACGCGAAAGCAGAGGGGGAGATGGTAATGAAAGAGGCAGAGTATAATAAAAGGTGTCCATTCCCTGTTCCTCCCATGCAGGCTGTCTGGCATCTTCTTCCCCTCTTCTTCTTTCTTCCCTCCCTCCCTCCCTCTCTCTCTCTCTCTCTCTCTCTCTCTCTCTCTCTCTCTCTCTCTCTCTCTCTCTCTCTCTCTCCTCATAATTAGCTCCTTTTACTGTTCAAAAAACAGCAGCTCTTGAGTGTACCTGTGCTGCCTGAGCCTTCTGTGGCCAAGGAACTTGTGTGCGTGCTCGCATGTTTTGACGCAGGGCCTGGAAATCTGTTGGAGGTGATGGTGGTGGTGGCGGTGGCAGGGGGTGTTGTAGCTTTGCGGCTGCTGCCTTGTGCCCAGGATTTCTGGTACTCTGTGCATGCTGGGCTGGGGGCTTGTACACTGTAAGCAAGGGCCTGCATGGGGGACATGCGAAAATTTAAAAAGAGAGGCAATGAGAGGATGAGGGAGACAAGGGCTGTTCTTGACAAAGATTTCTTTCCTTTGGTTTGCACAGCTTGCTCTGATTGTAAACAGTAGGGCTTGCTTTGTTGTTATCTTGAAATTTTGCAGTATGCAAAGCATTGAATACTTGGTCCTGCCAAACACTGTACACCGGAGCACCTGCGCCACAATGGGGGCAAGCAGGTAAGCTAAGCTGGCTATTCTCAACCCATTCACGCCCACCTCTCTGCAATCTTGTTTGCTGATCTCGATCGAGGTTGGGGGGCAAAGCTGTTCCCATCATGATCAGAGGGGGCTGAGGGTGTGTTCGAGGTCTTTGAGGTGGAGTTTGGGGGAAGGGGGCTGACCGAGTGCCCGATAGATGCACTTGCTTTGACCTCCGTCACATCATCAGTTGTCAGGTCTGTCAGGCCCAAACTCTGTGGGCAGCAAGGTACGTCCAGACACAGTGAGGGGTTAATTTGGTGTTGGTTTTTGATTGATGCATGGTTGTGTTTATTAAGGAAAAAAGGCCAGTCTCAGTGCTGAACTAATCAACTGGAAATTCTGTGAAAAATGAGATCAGTCTGTGAAAGTTTGAGTACTCTTCTGTTTTGCTCCTTTGAATATATCGCCATGTAAGGAATAGCCCTCCATAAGGCACATGGTGCCACTGCTGTCATCTTACTTGTGCATCATTTGATATTGAGCAACCCTGTGCTGTCCAGCCTCGTGCCATGAAAATCATGTTTTAATCTTAGCAAGCCTAGGGTGGGGAAAGACTCTGGCAGGGCTGGCTACCTGAAAGCCTAAGGAGTCCTTGGAACCAGACCGATGCCTGTGATGGTGCCTCGCACCTGCGGCAAAGCAGAGGGTGGTGCGGGTGCCTGTGAGCATAAAGAGATAGAAGGGTCGTGCACCCGGACATGCGCAAGCATGCTAAAGAAAAATGACAAGCAGAGAGACTTGACATGTGCGATTTTATGCCAAGTTTTGAGACGCGGCGAGCAAACCTGTCTTTGCTGCCACTGTTGGCAATGGCCTCAAATGTTTTGGGTATGGGGGGGTTGCAAGGCGTTATGTACAAGCAAACACAGTTATTGACACAATTCGCACCTCCAGAGCCGTCCTTGTGCAACCTGAGATCAAGTTGGAATCTTCCTACGTGTTATTGATTTTTAGGGGTGTTTTTTCATGCGGATCTTGGAAAAGCTTCACAAATCATACCTGAATCAGCTTGAACAATTCCAGCTTGGACTGTCCTTTGAACACACAGAAGCTATCATACCAGATACCTTGGAGGCCATGGTCAGCCCATTATGGTATTACTAAAAATAAGAGTCATCAACAAGCCCATCCAATTCATCTTCAAAGTTGCTTCCCTGGGTGCCATGCCCTCTGAGATGAAGGGAAGATTTGTGGACCATCAAACTTGGTTCCTCATTCCCTGCCATTCCCATGCCGTCGTTGCCAAGGGCAACAGCTACGGTTTCAGGTTCAGGGTTCAGGGCCTGTGGCAGCGGGTTTAGCAACAATCCTCAAGGACCCATTGGATTGTCCTTGGATCGAATAGGACGATGGGATCCAAGGACTGCCAGCTGGACCACCAGCATCACCTTGACTGTCATAGCTGCTCGTGACCTCCACAAAAGGGACCTCCACAAACGAGAAACCTCAGTAAGGGACTCTGCAAAACCGTGTTTCCATTGCCGCACCTGGAGCCAAGGGTTGTGCGGGTGGGCTGCTTGTCAGCTCCGGCATCCCCGCAGCCGGCAGGTGCAGGGCCTGGTTGGCTTGGGAAAGCAGGGTATGGCCGCGACTGGCCTGAGGCACTGCGATTCCTCCTGTTTCTGGTGCTGCTGGCTCACTTGCTGCTGGGGAGGCAGGCTGCGGTGATGGCTTTTGAAGGGCGGGCGGCGTTTGGAGGGGTGCGCCCAGGGATTTGCGGATGGGAGCTTGGGAGGCTACGCCCTGGGATGCATAGCTGGGAGGCAGGGTTAAGGGCTGGGCTGCAACGCCTGCAGTGCCCCGGTCCAAGAAGGTGTTAAACATAAGGGTGTTGGAGTCCTTTGCTGCATCCAGGGACTTGCTCAGGGGGTGGGGGCAGCGCTGTCGTTGGTGCCCTGGATGGCGTGGGGCCATTACAGCCTGCTGCTGCTGCTGCTGCTGCTGCTGCTGCTGTCCTGACCCTGTGCCTTTTTGGGAAAGGTTTTCTCCACTAGCGGGTCCAGGTCCAGCAGGAGGTCCCTCATAACGTCCCAGGGTGGTGGCCAAGGGAGCATCTTCATTGCGGCCGACCTGAGCTCCAGGGAGGTCTGGAGAGTTGACTCCTATTTCCATAGATGCGCGGGTGTTGAGTTCCTGCAAGTGTGTTGCATCTTTCTATCCTTGAATCACTTGCAATGCAGGGCTTTCAACTAGGATAGAGACGACGGAAACAAAAGTGCTACTTACAAAAGGGGATTAGCGGGTGGATGACATGATGATCATGAAGGTAAGTACTTCAGTGGTTGAAAAATGCAACGTTGACTGAGAAAAGCAGATCACATGCATGGCTGTTGTGATGGGTCTTGAAAGTGCATCAGTCACATAAAGCGAGCAAATCCACTTCCCATCTTTGTCGAACGGGACTGGCCTCTGAAGGCACTTGGGTATAAATCCAACCTTGAGGACATGTCCAAGTTTACTTGACACACAGGACAGTACCTACAAATTTGCCTTCCAGTCCTGTCCAGATAGACATGTTTACAGTCATGAGAAGCCATGGCTATGGGCCAAAATGTAAAATATCATCTTGCCATCAGCATTAAACAGAGTCATGCAACTCAAGCTGGAGCACACCCACAGGGAGATCACATTTCTCACATGTTTTCCCGGAATGTGCCCCACTCCCCCCAGAATCTGCAAAATATTGGTGTGGTGCTCTTGATGCAGGGGAAGACAGCAGGCCCTGCACCAGGAAGGATGAGCTGTCTCCTACAGCACAGTTCTCATGCATCTTGCAAGTCACACAAAGCTGACAGCAATGTATGTACGTCAACAAAGCAACCAATGTGATGGATGAATTCCAGGGACACACCTGAGGGGGGCTTGCCACGTGGGACAGCCTGCGCGCTGTTCGCTGGCGAGGGCCAAATCGATACACTTCCTCCATGTTGTGCATGGCGTTCAGCATAGCTGCCTCCCGGGTTGCATGCGCAGATGTGCCTCTGCGATCAGCCACATACCACCACATGAACACAGAAGAAACATGAGTCTACATTGGTAACCTACAGCCTGAATCTTTAGCTGATCGGTCGCTGTTGAAACATTCTCAACCAGCTTTCACAAGGTTAACAATAAGTAAGCAAGACAAGTTTCTACAAGTGTTTGTGCCTAGCACCCACCGGAGAACATTATGGACACGAGCAAGAAAAAGTCCAGACACATGGACACGGAAGAAAAAGAAGAAGGTATTGATTGCACTTGCTAATACTGGCCACATGCAATTAGGAGAGGACGCCAAGCATCAACAGGTGAACATCAGCTCCTTGTGCTTGAGGTTCTTGCTCTGACAGCCGCTTTGACAGGTGGACGTTGGACTTCTTGTGTCTCAACTTCTTGCTCTCAGCGATGCACACATACATACATACATGCATGCATGCATACATACATGCATGCATACATACATACATACATACATACATACATACATACATACATACATACATACATACACACATACCAGGGATGAGTCATTTGTGGATTCAAGAGTCACCATTTTTGTATATATAAATCAAGAGCGCGTTTGTTGCATACTCATGCAGATCTTAGGTGCCATTTTGAGGAGAAAGGTTCTTGGATGGCGGAAAAGCCCAAATCAGATGGGAGCCGGAAAATAATGATGCTTGGCAGGGTAAACCAGAGAAAATTAAAGGCGAGTACAGGCAAACTGGAACATAATTGGTGAATTAGGTCAAAAGGTTGCCTGAAACCAGAAGGTTCAGGGTGTAATTGCCACTCTTCCCAGACTTTTTTGCTGACACATCTCCGGGCAAACCGGACATGCACAAAGAGGCCCTGAACTTTCCTATTGGATGGGAAGACTCTCGGGAAGGGTTTCAACCACCTCCCAACCAACCCACTACACCCCAAGGCCAGTAACATTAATAGCCATGCCAAAACAGAAGAAGTTTGAGTGGGAGTATGTTCCTTTGTGCAGCCTGAAGGCAAGACGCGTTCTAACTACAGGTGAAAATCAAGTTCAAGCTGTGAGCATGTGTTGCATGGAGATGCCATCAGGTGCTATCACAAATGCTTGAGCGCACGCAGGAACTGGGCAAGAAGGGTTGGTGAAACACAGGGTAGCCATGGCAGGAAGGTGAGGAGGAGCAACAGCAGCATTAGCAGCAGGAGAGTGGTAGATCAAATAATAATGCTGAAAATGCAGGCCCAGAACACAAAGGACTGGGACTGAGAGGCATTGTTCCTTCCAGATTGCACTATGTACTTGCAGCATTTTGCTGATTGCAATTCTTAGGCAGTTTTATTGTTCTATAAAATTCACAAACCACAAGTAACCTATCCCTGATACATACACACGTACACACACACATACATACATACATACATACATACATACACACACATGCATACGTAAAAAACAAAGCTACACACACAAACACACATACACATTCACACACACGCAGAATACATGCATGCACGCTTACATCTTACACTTGTATTACAAGCAAGCATCCACACGTTAATCATACCAACAAGGTGTGATCAACAAGGACTTCTAGCCACTCAGAGCCTTTGTCTAGGCTGGTCCAGGCTTGCTGGACTAAATACCCGGAGCTCCCTCCTTTGTTTATAATTTGCAGCTTTTATGCTATAACAATAAGGAAACTCTGCCATGATCTAACCCTGCTTCTCAATTATGGGACATTCCAGCCAAATGATGCATGCAATTCATAAACCAACACCTGTCTTGCATTGATCGTTACATGAAGCAGTGCTGGATATTATGCCAAAGTTAAAACATACCTCCCCACAATGCATACCTGTGAGGCAGCTCTTCTGGCAGCAAAGGGTCAAGAATTGCCTTCCCGTTCTGTGTGCTGCGCAGATGCTGCGCAGTGTCCAAGCCTTCAAGGATGAGGCCCTGCCAGGTGCGAGAGAGGTGGGCAAGATTAATATAGTATTATTAGGTGTGTTATCTGCAAGATCAACGATGAGAACCTGCCACAGGTGTTAGAGAGGTGGGGGCAGCCAACGGCTGGTAGCACTAACCAGGTGCAATCTATCTGGCCCATACGTAACCAATCGATTTTTCTCAACCTCAGGATTCTGATCATGTTGTTTCAAGGGGAAAGCATGGACAGGAGAGTTGAACATCATGCAATGTCAGGTCACACCTGGTGCAAGAGTTTGTGCGCATGAGGGGGTACAAGCAAGGCACTTCAGCAGCTAAGAGCATGACGCACGGAGTTCACAGACTGCCGTCACCATAATGCTCCTCAGATCAAGCTCACAGACTGCTGTCACTATGCATGACGCACGGAGTTCACAGACTGCCGTCACCACAATGCTCCTCAGACCAAGCTCACAGCAAGCCAAATCCCCTGGGCTCCTGGCCAGCTAAGTGTATCAAGGTTTTTTGAGTGGGACCTAAACAAATCAGGGATGCAGGTTATCAAGGCAGACACAGATTTGCGTCTGCTGCAGTCTGCGCAAACAACCTGAGGGTACGGAGATAGCCTCAATGTAAGAAACCAACCTGGCCTCTACTGTGTGGCTTGGCCTGTAGCCCCGCTACGTAGTTGCTGGCACTGGGAGTGATGTAGCCATTGAAGTCTGCCACAGGGTCCCTGTACATAATTGGGCATAAGTGCTTTGGGATCTTAGCAAACAGGGCTGCATGTACGGCCTGTGCTGCATGTATGCCTGTGCTGCAGGAAGGCCTGTGGTGCACGAAAGGCCTGTGGTGCACAAGAAGGGCCTGTGGTGCACAAAAGGTCTGCGTTGCACGAAAGGTCTGTGCTGTATTGAAGGTCAGTGCTGCAAGTAAGGCCTGCGCTGCATGTAAGGCCTGTGGTGCAATGATGGCGTTCCAATGGTATGTGTATGTATGGCGGTTGCCTTTTGTCTTAAAGGTTGTGCATTTGCCTATGCTGCAACTGAGGCCTGTGCACTTGGGACTTGTAAGTTTGCATGTGATGCATATAGTGTCTATACACTTAAGGCTTGTGCATTTGCCTGCGCTGCATTTGAGCCTTAAATTAACCTTACATTGTGGTCTGTGCCTGTCCACACCCACAACACTGCTTGGGTGCTCCATGAAGCAGTTTGTGATCAATGAGCGTTGAACAATCCTGTTTTGGCCTGTTCTGTGCTGTGCAGCTCAGCGTGTAGGTTGCCTTCTTGGAGATTCAGACTCCAAAAAGAAAGGACGGGCCTTTCAATTCAGAAGATGAATTGCTTAGTTGGAGTGGCAAGAGTGTCTTTTCACTCTCTCTACTTTGCTACCTGCTACTTGTTGTAATAAACTTAAGCATAATGCAAGGTTTTAGCAAGACTGGTGCCCCCATAGCATGATACCTGTAACAAAATGGACTGGTCAGCCCTGCAGCTTCCAACTGCCCAATGCTTGCCTCGTCTTCTACCACAGATAATGGCCTTGGCTAGGGGGCAAACTCCAACCTTAGGTGACCTCCCCTGGGAATCGTGCTCTGAGAAAACACAGTTCCACGTCATGCACCTGCGCAATGCCGTCTCCAGCAGGATGCTGCTCTTGGTCCGCCCATGTCTATTGTGTCTCTGTCTTGGGCTGCTTGGGCCACAGCCCCTGGCATTGCCACCCTGCAGCAGCTGCTGCTGCTCTTCTGACAGGAGTCCCTGCTTTTGTGCTGGCGAGCCACCCTGCAGCCTTGCGCCTGCAGCCTTGTTGCCAGCCTCCAGCAAGTCCCAAAGGGCGTCTGGGTGGACACCTGCAAGAGAGGTTCCAAGTTTCACTGCGCTTCAAACGCAATGACCCTGTTCCCAAAATCTGGGATTGGGACTCTTGGCAGTGGTGCACTGGGAAGCTACCAGCTTCATTTTGTACAAAAAGCACAGTAGAGGTAAGGCCAGCCTCCTATATCTTCTGACCCCTACTCAGGGCCACCTGCAGGCCTGATTCCACAATTCACAAATTACAGTTCAACATAAAAACTGCAGGCCAACAGTGCAGCACGAAGATGTAGACAGGCTGGGGCATGAGAAGCTGCAATGGATCCAGAAACCTGGCATGCTGCCTTCTCAAAGACTCTGCAGATCAGAAAACACTCTTTCCTGTGATTTGCAGTCTTTTTTTTTTCTAGGCAGTTTTTGTTTCCTAGGCAATTGTACTTGTGCAAGTAGGGCGGTGTTTTCCCTTGTAATGAAGTGGAAGTGATGAAGCTGTTGAGTACCAAGAAAAGCTGCCTCTCATACAACAGAATCCTCAAATGAGAAAGTCAAAAAGACAAAGCTCTACCGGCAAATCACGCATGTGATACATTACGCATAGCGTTACTGCATATGCCCCTCACTTGCCATAGTATGCAACTCACTCACAGCATAAGCTTTGCAACCGTATAGCACATTTTGGTATCGGACCTTATCCATCACAACCAATGTTCACACCTGCTTTCCTGGCCAGATTTGCTACCCACACACTGATTTTGTCCTCCGCTGCAAGTAACGCCTCCGGATCTGAATCAAGGTAAAGTTCAGTAGGGATCATTAAAAAGGATTTATGAGGAAAGAAAACATTTGAACCTGCTGGAAAGATTGTGCTGTCATCAACAACAAAAGCCCAGAACAACAATAGGGGGGGTCCTTAAGGGTGTTACGATGTGTGAGTATTGAAGGGCATTTCTTTGTATGGTACTCACATCAAGAAGTGATCACTTTCTGTATCCCGAAAGAGAGGAAAGGGAACACCAAACCCGATTGGACTCATCCCGCACCCCCCCAAAAGTTAGTTTTGCAACCACGCATCAACAGCGCACCCTGGAATCAATTATTTTCACAACTATGCATAAACCACACAGGGCCTTGTATGCCTCTGAAACGCCCCTGTATGCCCCTGAAAAACACAATACCTGGTAAGCATCAGTTTAGAGGTTCCATGCAAGTTGAGCACCAACTTGGAGGCAAGTTAGGTCTTTTTGAGGCATTCTAATCTACATATTGAATCAACTTGGTTCTAATGTCATGCTCATGCACTACTCATTCCCTTCCACCCAGGCCCTGCTCAAACGCCTTCCATTCAAACAAACTCATTTGACCTTTGTGCTGCTCCCCCCCCCTGCGCAGCATGCTCCCATTCCTATCCATCTGTTGCCCTGCTTGCTTGTGCCCCTGTTGTTGCTGCTGTGAAGGGGAGTGCTGCAGAGAGGCTGCGAGGGGAAGGCTGCTGCTGAGGGGAAGGCCGGGCAGGTCCGGGGCATTGTCATCCACTCATACTTCGAACCGTCTCAAAATGTTTATTTCCACAACCAAGCACGACCGCGCACCCTAAAAAAAAAAAATATATATAATATATATATATTTTTTTTTTTCCGTGCACGCAGTCATTGCGCAGGGCACAAAACGATATTAATGCGCGGTGATATACATTTGGTACGGTAGATGAAAAATGTCAGAACTGGGCTACTCCCCCCGAAAATGGCATGTTTGCGCATGCTTCCAGCATAGGTGCGCCCAAATCTTGGCTGTTCAAACTTGGTTGCAAAAAATAGCCTGTTTCTGTAGGGCTGGAGCTTGGCCAGCCGAGACTTGGGTGCATATGCCTAATCAGCCGCTGCGCGAACCCTCTCTCCATTCCAGACCACCCACTTCATTGAAATGGGTGGATTTCTATTGATTTGGAGTCCTTATTCCAGACGAATATCTTTGCAAAAGAGATGGAGTGAAAAGACCCAATGGTTGGTGAGATACAGAATTTCAGCCATTTCCCTCAGAAAACATCCAGCACGGGGTGCCAATTTTTGACTTCCTTCTTTCCTTTTAATGGATGTGCAGGATGTTAGCATTATTTATGGAGGTTACAGAAACATGCTTATGGAAGTGAAAAAATGGTCCCAGGGTGGAGCTGTGGGCCGTTTTTGTGTGATCTGAGGCCAGGGCAGTGACACGAGGTCCTCCATATCACAGCGTGTTTTTGAGAATGTAAGATGATTATGAATGACATTAGTTGGCACGTTTAGATTTGAGAAAAAAAGGGCAAGAGCGTGTCCAGAGATATAGGGGAGTTTCGTCCACCACTGGAACAACATGCAGTGCTTCCCTGGTGTCCTGTAGCAGAAACATGGTCAAAACAGGTACAAGCACACGACCAGGTCCTGAAGACCTCCCCACACCAGCTGAAAAGCAGTACACCAAATGCTCTCACAGACTCAGAGGCAGGCTACAAGCTGAAGCTCCATGGACTGAGGACCTACCTCCAGCGAGCTTGAACAGCTCCAGGGCACGCGCGCTTGGACGAGAGCTTTCTCCTGCATCCTGCAGGGATGCCTGGAAGCTTTCAGCGCCCGCTGCAGCCTGCATAGGGCAGATGATTTGAATCCTGTTTTAGCAGCGGCTAGCACAGCATCTTCCGTTCCCAGTTTCCAAACAAACACACACACATGCACACACAAACACATGTAAACACACACACATACTGTATGTGACATACACAAACACTAAGCGCACCTGCTCATCCCCTCTGGCATTCGTGTGGGCCATGCTCTCCAGCACCTGCTCCCTCTGCATGGGCCTGAAATACAGCAGCATGCCTTCCCTGAGTGTCGCTGGAAACTTGTGGGGGGCCATGGAGGAGGTACAGCTCACAGGGCTGTAATACAGGGTCTTGTCAGCCTGCCACTGGTCTGTGGTGGTGGGCAGCATGCTCAGCGACAAGCTGGTGGGAGGTACGGCAGGGGCAGAGGACTCTGTGGGCAACAAAAGTGATATGTACAGCAGCATGTCGAAAGTGATAAGCACATGCAAAGGAAACTCATGTGCATAGGAGCCCTGCTCTTGGGCTGTGGCAGGGGTAGAGGGCTCCAAAAGCATAGGAGCGACGTGCACACACACAAATGAGCCAATGATGCATCCATACCATTCTCAGCAACAAGATGGTGCGTTGTGCTGCAAGGGTAGAGGACAACATGGGCTTCAGAGTGGCATGCACAGAGACGAGGTGTGGGCTTAACGGTGGTCAATAGGAATGGTCGTGCACAAAACTGAGGAGTGAATGAGTCATTGCATGTGTTTTCATATACAGCAACAAGAAGGTGGGGTTTGCGGCAAGTGTAGAGGGCTCCAAAAGCATAGGAGTGGCATGCACATAAATGAGGAGTGGATGAGTCGATGCACCGGCCCCACACCATGTGCACCAGGCCTGGCCGCCTGCTATGGATATACCCTGTGGTTATGGCATGGTAGCCCCTGCACGCTTGCGTTGTTACATGCAAAAGTGACAGCAAACTTCAAAGGATAAGCAGAGACAAGCCAGGATGACTCTTCATGAGGCTTTGTGGACCAATCAGTACAGCAACAGTCACAATAGCAGAAATTGGGTACGCACAAACAAGTCAATGAGCCTATGCACGATGGTGAGGAAATGAAGCGGAGCCATACACAGATAGCCGGCTGAAACATGTCCACTTTTCATCCAAGCCTGTATGTACCAAAGCTCTCCTTTTCACCCCTGCTTGCCAAATGTGTATCTGCTTTGGCAGATGGCACAAAACAAGTGCCCCTGCCACAACAAGGCAGACAGCCGTGCCTCTTAGGTACCAAGGTAGCCCAGATGAAGGCCCAGAAGGGAGCGTGCCCCTTTTGACAATCAGACACTTCTGGACTGTGCTCTACCCTCATCATCACCACCACCACCATCATCATCAGCAACAGCAGCAGCAAAGAATTGGAAATGAGAGAATACGCCAGCCAGAGGACCGCATTAAGGGAAAGTTCTCTAAAAAGCAAAGTAGCAAGCGTGTCACCAAAAACAGCAGCAGCAGTGTAATCATTCTCAGGATCATCCGCTGTGGCTTCATGTAAATTTACATGTTCAAGCCATGGCAGGACAATGTACAAGCCCTACCTGGGCCAGTTGAAGCCCGGTCAGGAGTCTGAGACACACTTCTCGGTAGCAAGTCAAAGGGCCCAGCACCTCCCTGCATTGTACAGGCACGCATGGTCAGAATTCAGCAATGCTGCCACACAGCTTGCAGTTTATGGAGATGGGTGTGCATGCATGGAGACACCATTGCACAAGGAAACATGCAGAGGCACCCTCGTGCCACCCTGAAATGGCATCCCAAGTTTTTCCGAGTTTTCCGAGTAGTAGGCAGGAGCTGGTTGCATTTCAAATGACCCAACTACCAACACAAGGAGCTTGTCCAAAGCAATTTTTTGCTTTGGACAAGTAAGACCAGTCATGAGATCATGGTAACAATCATCTTATCTGTAGCATACAAGACACCTCACCAGGGGGGATTTGCTGGTACTCTGTGCGAACAGGAATTGGAGGCGGCCACCTTGCTCTTTGCTTCGCATGTTGCGCTCATGATGGAAGGAGGCCCGAGCTGCCTGTGTGTGTGTGTGTGTGTGTGTGTGTGTGTGTGTTTGTGTGTGTGTGTGTGTGTGTGTGTGTGTGTGTGCACGCGCGCGCCCAAATAAGGCTTTTTAAGGTTGCGCTTGGAACCACATCTCTGGCTTTTCCCAGCATTTCTGGGCACCTCGACATCCAAAGCTGTGCATCATCCCTTATGTAGCAAGTGAATGTTCGGGTTTGAAACACACAAGCCACCCTGCATATCTAGATTTTAACACTTAAAGACCGAAGAGAAGAGAAGAAAAGAAGGTCCACTGGCTTTGGTGACTAAAACAAACAGATGGTGGAAAAAGTGATGTGCTCAAATGAAAATTGCGCAGGCACCTTGCTCAGCATTTGAGCAATTCCTGATGCACATACTTGAAGAGAGCACAAGACCTTGACACCACCACAATTTTCACCTGCATCTTCTTTCCAAGCTTTGTAGACGCTCGTTGCCGGACTTCAGGCGCACTATCTGCGCACAAATAAATACAAAGCTAACTAAGATACAGAAGCAGTCAGCTGGCAAAAAGCTGGCATTTTGTTGCAGATCCCAATGGCTCTTATCTTGCGCTCATCTTGTTTGCAAAACTTACCGTGAAGATTAACACCTCTTCCTCGCTTGAGCCTACCACTGCCCTTCGTCAGGCGATTGCTACCTTGCTCGGGCTTTTCTGATGTGGCTCGAAGAGCAGCCTGCGATGGAAGAAAGCAGGCACAAATATTGACTGCCTCAATAGTTGCCTCTGCTTTGGAGCTACTAATGTGGGTTTGCTAATCAAGTACTGCTGAAACACGTGATATTTGAAATTTAAAATTTGAAGCAATGAAGCGGGGGGGAAACGCATACCCTAGGGTGAGCTTGCTGATCATGTTGTTGTACGTACTGCTAGTGTATATGCGTGTGTGTGTGTGTGTGTGTGTGTGTGTGTGTGTGTGTGTGTGTGTGTGTGTGTGTGTGTGTGTGTGTGCACGTGCGTGCGCGTGTGTATGTGCACGTGAGTGCGTGTGTGTGTGTGTGTGTGTGTGTGTGTGTGTGTGTGTGTGCGCGTGCGTGCGCGTGTGTGTGTGTGTGTGTGTGTGTGTGTGTGTGTGTGTGTGTGTGTGTGTGTGTGTGTGTGTGTGTGTGTGTGTGCTTGCTCGTTTAATGTGTGCAGCATTCACAAAATCGCAACTACAGATGGATGAGCCAAGGTATCAAATATGCATGCCACTTCATTATGACGTATCAGCATCAATTTTAGGATGCAATATTGCAAATATTCAAGTAGCAGTAACATATGTGTTATTTTATGCAGACATGTGCACAGCAAATGCACAGAAAATGTTATTGCTGGAAACATGATGCCCTTTGAAAAAAAACATTCAGAAAATGCATGGTCAAAGATTGGATGCCATGAGCATTTTGGACGCACCTCTGCCACAATGGCAGCGGCTGTTCCTGGTGAAGGCGGTGGTGCATGTTCTGGTTGTGGAGAAGCTGAGTGTAATATTGACAGCGGTGTCAGAATGCGCCCCACGTCTTCGTTGACACTCATGTTCTGATGTGCAGCTCCTTATAAGGCAAGCACACCACACAAGAGTTCATATTTTACAAGCATTGCAAGTGAGTATAGTGCTCAACCCAGGCAAAATGGCTGTAAATTCCTCTCGCGAAACAAAGAGAGACTGCATATCCTTCTTCGTGCGAAATGCTGGACCTAGTATAATTGGACCATCCCTCTTTATATATTTTGGAATTTGTGATGAGTCGCACATCCTTGTAATCTTACGAAAACAACAGATCGTTACTGTTTAACCCGTTTGGAACTCCACCATTACAAAACACGCTGCCATGTTCATAAGAAATAATATTCTATCTCAGGTTACTTAAATAAGTGGGCGTTCACTTGGGCACCTCTGTGAGAGGACGTGGCCTTGATTACCTTCATTACCTCAGCACCTGGCCTGACCCAACTTGGAAAGTTATGCTACTCGGGAACTTGAGCCGTTCTGGCTTGCATGCAGCCTCATCAAGGACTCCACATGCTCGTGGTCAGCTGTGTGCACGCGCACCTCGCCGGGTGTGCCGTGCTTCTGGTGCCAAGGGGCCCGTGACCCAACAGATGTTGGTGAGCACATTTTGCACACGTCTGTCAAGTACAATTGTGGACACACACGCTTGCTCACGCAGCCTGCGCGCGCGCGAACACACCCACCCACCCACACGCACACACCCACACCCACACCCACACCCACACATACCCACACACGCGCGCGCACACACACACATGCACACACATGTATACACACGTAAGCACAAACGTACACACACACACATGTACACACATTTACACGTACACACAGATAAGCGTGCATGCACACACACACACACACACACACACAGATACAAGCACACACACACATATACACGCACATTTACACACATACACACACGCTCATAGATACACGCACGTACAGGTACACACACAGATACATGCAAATACACATACACACTTGTCTGTGCGCTTGAGGTCGTTGTCATAAGTTCTGCAGTCTTTGCTTGATGAGCTGACCACCACTCTCATGCTTAGCCCTGATGGTGTCCCGTGTTCCTCCAAACCTACCCTTTCCCACAGTAATCACCCCCAGCTGCCCACTAGTTCAGTAGTTCGCGATTGCTTTTCTCCCTTGGGGTCATTTCAACAGTAGAGCCGAATGTCAACAGTAGCGTGGAGTGTTGTCATTCTGTGCATACTGCTGAGCTCGTGGTGTTGTGCTGCCTGATGCTGTGGCTGCAGATCATTGTGCCCCCCCACCCATTGGTAAGCCACTGGCTTGCTGTCATGCGCAATGCCTCCACCCCTAGTCCCATGTTCCGGAATGCATGCTCTGAGTTGGGAAGGCTGCTCATCTACGAAGCCGTGCGCGAGTTCTTGCCCACGCTGGAGGGCGTTGTGGACACGCCTCTAGGGCCTGCTGACGTGAAGGTTGTGGATCCCTCTAAGCCCATCAAGGTGAGGGACGCATGGGTGGATCCTTCCAAGCCCATCAAGCTGTGGGAGGCATGTGAGGATCATCGTGGACCCATCAGGAAAAGGAAAGCTTGAATGGATTCTCAGCCTCTCAGGGTGAGGACTCACCGCTCACTGAGAAGTGTGAGCAGGTACATCCCTCTTAGCCCTTTCAAGTTGTGGAAGCTGGGTTGGACCTTGTGAATCCGTAACAGGGGGTTTATTATTGTATGGGAGTGTATGCTTGTACAAGGCTTGTAGGCATGCACCTCGGCGGCCAAATCATGGAAGGGTCAGGCTGTGTGCGTTTATGGCCTGGCTAGACTCACGCAAACACCCCAGTTTCTGTTTACGCTTGCATGGAATTTGGGAGCGCCAGCACTTGCATGCGTGTTGTAAGAATGAGCATGGCAACAAGGAGCACTGCATGCGGAGTTGGCGCTCTTTCGACAGCTATGCTGAAACCACAAGCCAATTGGACCTGTAGAGTGAGGGGTCAAGATGGACGTGGCATATGATCATCATGGCCCATCCACTGTGACATGATCACCATAGCGTGATATTTGTGGCCCAATCACCGTGGCATGATCACCATGGTGTTGTGATTGCAGTAGCCCAACCACTGTGGACCATTCACTGTAACACAGTGACAAGGCCACCACAGCGTGATAGACGTGGCCTTCATGGGCACTACTGTGGCCCATTCACTGTGACACAGTGACAAGGCCACCATAGCGTGATGAACGTGGCCTTCATGGGCATTACTGTGGCCCATTCACTGTGACACAGTGACAAGGTCACCATAGCGTGATAGATGTGGCCTTCATGGGCACTACTGTGGACCATTCACCGTGGCATGATCACCGTGGTGTTGTGATTGCTGTAGCTCAATCACAATTGCCAATTCACTATGGTGTGGTCACCATGGCCCGATCATCTTGGCGTGGTCACCAGGCTGGAACACCATGCTTTCCTCCACTGCCTGGCACAGGTGGTCCCCATTCTGCGAGCTGGGCTTGTGATGTTGGAGCAGGCGCACCAAGTGCTGCCCTCACAGGAGGTGTACCACGTGGGCTATGTGCGGGATGAGCAGACTCTGCAAGCAACGTAAGCCTACATTGACGCCATCAACCGATGGCAGGACCACAGTGTATAGTGCTTTTGTTGTAAGGGCATCGCATTTTAAGTAGGTTCAACGGGAAGCTTTGCCACATGGGCTATGAGCACAATGAGAGAACTTCCATGCAAAGGGAGTGCCTTTTGACTGGATGAACAATTGCTAGCTTGAAGATCCAACAAGTAGGGTGTTGCCCTCTGGATCACAGAAAGTTTGGGCGGGGCCTGTGCTGCCCTTGCATGCCATCAAAAGGCTTGCCCCTGAATGACTAGCTGCGTTGGAATTAAATCATACTGGGGCTGCATCCCTCCTGCCTCCCCCTGTTTTTTTCCACAAAATTCTCGTGCTTCATTTGCGCGGCATCAAAACAGTGTGCTTGCCATGTCGTGGCAGGCACACATACAATGGGAGCAGTGCAATTCAGAGCTATTTTGAGGATCCCAGGTAGCCCTTAAGGCATCCAAATTCATGTGCGGGCTGCCCTGAGGGCCTCCAGAAATAGTTGTGGTTTTGACAAGCAAAATTGCTTTTTTTCTGCGCCTGGGTTTTGCCTAATGAGTGAGTGTCAATGTTTTTGGTTCAAGGGGAGCTCTGAGGTGCACACAGGCGTTGGTGCACTGCCCTCTCACTCACGCGCACACCCACGCACCCACACACACACATGCATGCATGTGCAAGCACACGCGCGCACACACACATGCATGCACAATCATGCAATTGCATGCATGCATGCATGTGCAAGCACACACACACAAACACACACACAAAACACACACATGCATGCACGCATGCACGCACGCACGCAACATGTGCAGCCATAGGCACAAGTGCTTCAAATTCGAAGGGGCCAGAGGGGCCAAAGAGAGGTATGTGGTCAGGAAGGGCAGGGACCTCAGGGAAGCACATGCTGCTGCTGCTGCTGCTGCTGCTGCTGCTGCTGCTGCTCTTACTGTCCCTGGGGCTGAGGCTATAATTCCTTCTCCCCCTTCTGCCCATGACCCCTCTCTGCTCCTACTCGGTTTCGGCTAGAAAAATTTCCGGGCTACCCAAGGCTTGCAAGTTCCGGTTTGCTCGAAGCCGTGTAGTGCTGGCCCAAAGGCACACAATTTCATTATTTTTTCAGGCGCTGTGCAGGCAGAACAACACTGGATGGAAGGGAACTGCATGCAGATGAATTAGAGCTGAGGAGATTGCACAGTCAAAGGAGTTACTAGGTAGTTTGAATTGCAACCTCATCCACTCATCCAGACAACATCATATCATGACAGTGCTTGATGGGGTCTCAGTCAGCCAAAACTTTATTGCGCTGCTGCCATGCCTCTGCTGCTCTTCAAAGGCCAACTCATCTTCACAGACAACAGCCAAAATCATCAAAATAGTTTTCAGCCTGATCGAATGGAATCTATCTCTCACCAGAGAGTATATCTGGCTCGACAAGGGGGCTTGACCGCGTGTCCAAGGGTATCTCAGCACAAAATGCACTTACTGATGGCGCAGTTCTTGGTGGCTCAAAGCTTTCATTCTTTCAATGTAAAAAAATGTGAGGGGACTACGCTCTGAAGGGCACTTTCTCAAAAATGAAGAAACCAACATGCGCTCAAACTTATCCTTTATACGTGAATACATCAAAGTCATGAGAACAAGGTCATGACACTGACAGAGGCAGAGGCTGACTGCTTGTTGCAGGCCGTACTTGAACAAGCTGCCCGCTCGGTTTGCTGAGGATGATTTGATATTGATCACAGACCCTATGCTGGCCACGGGAGGCACAATGCTGCAGGTGAGAGTATTGTGAGGACTATCAAGCGGTTACCAAATTGCATGCAATGATTGCGGCCGTCATCAAGGGAGGCTTCCTCGGACGGACTGCATTCATACACAGTACCAACCTGTCACATGCAACACATACGAGTCCTTTGCCATTGCTTTTTTGGTGCATGCGTTGCCAAGGGGATACATGGGCGTGTTATATCTCCATCAATACGAGATATGCTAAGGAAGGCATGTCCAGCTTTCCCCTCAATACTAAAGAACATTCAACCTCTTTCTTATTTCTCTGACCGATTGAAAACTTGCTTCTGACTGGATAAGCCATTCACCAGCTCATGTAAAGGATTTTCAAATGCATGCTCGCCTTCCTTTTTGAGCAGGTCGTAGACGATATTGTGTCTCGCGGAGCAAAGCCCGAAAACATCCGCATTGTGGCCGTTGTAGTAGCGCCTCCCGCCATGGTCAAGCTGTCAGAAAATTACAAGGGTGCGTACAGTCTTGAATACGGATTACACGGAAATAAGTGGGGGTAGCAGTTCCGCGCTTGCCGTACCATTGGGTTTGAAACATGCAATTTGGCTGGAGAAACACTGTACCATATGCAATATCTTTCACGTACCGTGCAACATCTTTGCACTCCACATGTACCAGGGAATTCAGCCTCCTCAGTGTAGCTCTTCAGAACTGAAGATATGTGCTCAGTATGGTTACTGAATTTAAGTACGTAAGGTCTTACCATTAAAAAAGGGCACACAACACACACTCCCCCCTCCCCCAGTATTCACGCTTCACCCTACACACGTGTGCTCACGCAGAGACACACACACACACACACACACACTCACAGACAAAGCAATAGTGCTGCCTTCTAATGTAGGCCTGATCAGTGTGATGCTTTGTCAGAGACACCTACACATTGAATACTTGCAAGCAAGAGTGGTCCCCTTAAGTTTGAGAGCACACAGGATAGGATAGGATAGGGCTACATAGCTGTACCTGCCTACAAGGGCAGCTCAGCTGAAGCAAAAGGTGCCTGAGCACACAGGCAAAGGCCAAGTTTCTCCTAAAATATGTAGAAATTACGTTATGTGCATCCCAGGGTACAATCACATTATGCTGTATGGACAGAACCGTGCTGGTTATGGAGTGGGTTGGTTGCACTGCATAGTACATTGCTTTATCACCAAAACAAGCGTAATATGTGTACTTATCGCTCTTGACAACAGGGCGTGTATAGGATAGGATAGGATAGGGTAGGGTTACATAGCTGCACCTGCCTACAAGTGCAGCTTAGCTGAAGCAAAAAGGTGCCTGTAACCAGACCAAACCAAGCTTGTGAACAATTGTGTCAACTGGAGAAGGAAACATGTCCTTGAGCTGAGTTCAGAAGTGCCAAGTGCTTAATAAATTGATTACGTGTATAGGGACACGCCTCAGTGTGCTCGTCATGCCCTAGAACTACTGACAATAATAATGAGTGCTCGAGCAGTCGGTAGCTGTATGTTTTTCATGGATATGGTGGGCTTTCACCTTAACAAAGGAGGGGGATTCTTATTTTCTATCAAGAGCGAGTTATGCTGCTTGATCTAGAAGCTGTGTGTGTGCGTGTGTGTGCGTGTGTGTGTGCGCATATACAGCAATATGCGACTTCCTGGCTGTAAATCAAGAGCCTGATCATCCAAATGCTACAAAATTTAAGCCCATGTATGCTATTAAGTCATGCGCCCATTTTAAAATGTCTGCAGGGATCAGGGTTTTCACGTCAATGATTGACCCTGAGGTGAACGAGAAGGGGCTGATTGTGCCTGGCTTGGGAGATGCTGGGGATAGGGCTTTTGGCCTTGCCTGAATTGTACATGTTAGTCTTGCAGTCTTGCTTAGGCAGCCTAGGTCTTCTCTTTCTCAGCAGCTTCCTCCATTTTCTGCTGACAAGAATAAACATGCAATTTATGGTTGTGATTACAATGGGATTTAACCTTCAGCCAGGTAGCATGATCTATCTGCTTAAGTGTATTCTTGCATCAAGGTTGCATGCCAACTTCTGTTCAATTTCTGTTGCCCTTTTCTCTTTCCTGAGCCCTGGACAGTTTTTTTTGTCGTGTCTACTCTGTAGCCTCCGAGTTTGCAAACTTGAGATGTAAAGCAAACTTGCGCCGCAGCAGGATTTAAAATTTAGACGTGCATCTGGCGAGTGCGTTTGCATTTGGTTGCTCTGCTTGCAAGTCACCCCGCCTCTGTTGGATCTATCCTGTCAAAGGCTTGGCTGCTTTTTAAGGGAAAGAAATGCATCTTCAAGATCTCCTCTACCATCATTACATCCCCATACCTCAAAGGACTAGCCAGGAAAGACTTTTATTCCAATGACAATCATGCATTTTAGAATGTGCATCGCTCTAAGAGTGCACCATGTGCTGAAAGAAAGCAGAGAGTTTACGCCGAGCGCTATCAGTATGCATTAAAGACTCAACAGTGAGCACTGAGGCTAAAATTGAGCCCAACCAATGGCTAGTGACTAACACGAACAGCCAAACTCATGTCGACCTGCTAGGCTGTTGGCCATCCGACGTCGTTCTAGGTCAATAAGCCTTATTGAGGTCAATAGGCTGCTGATGTCCTAGGATCAGCTAAGTTTGTGTCAGCGCGCCTGAAATGCTGTGACTAACTGAAATGTTTTATTTTTGTTCTCCAGCTCGGACTGACTTGGTAACAGGCACTGTTTTCGCTTCAGCTAAGCTGCCCACATAGGGAGGTACAGCTATGTAACCCTATCCTATCCTATCCTGAGGGAAGTAAGCTCTGCACAACTTTGGGGAAACCCTACTTAGCTTGCTTGTGAGGAGGCCATTCAAAACTCGCGCGGCCATACTTGGTCAGCGCAGTCATATCTTTCTGAAGGTCTAAGGGCAACAAGCTGTGCACAACTTGTCTCCGAGACAAAGTACCTTCCAGAGGCTGTCTTGGCACACCTTCCCCCTTTACTAGGTCTTGACCCAAACTGCAACCTTCCCTTTCAACATTACAGAGCACAACACATTGCATGCCACCCCCCCAAAGCACACCACATGCACGCGGGCACCCAGCAAACAAAAAACCAGACCACATAGGTAGAGGAAAGCCTCCCTACATCAACGAAGGAGAAGAAGCCGCATTGGTCCATACGACCGTGCAGTCCCCTCCCACCACAGTACTGAGTTCTGTGAGCAAAATGTGAAAATTAAGTGGATGGGGATGGGCGGCGCAGCACTTCTTCAATGGACAAGGGGCGCAACGAAGGAGAGGGGGGCCGCTGACTGGCGCTGCTGACACTGGCAGCATCATCCCCGTGGGATGGGCGCCTCTCACGAGAGAAGCCCCCCACCTGCCCTTGCAGCTGCTGCTGCTGCTGCAGCGGCAGATCCAAGATGCTTTGAGTCAGCCCCACTGCAGCACTCCTCCCACCTCCCTCCCCTACCCGGCCACCCATGGTAGATGTAGGTCGATTAGCTGCATGCAGGTTAGATGCACTTGTGGGAGGCAGGGACGCAGCATGGTCTCCGTCTCTGGGGGTGCTGCTGTTGCTCCAGTTGCGTACCCCTGGCGCCGCTTGGACCAGGCTGCTTGGCCCAAGGACTCTGTCACTGCTGCTGCTGTCGGGCTGCTCCTCCTGGCCACCTGCAAAGGAGGAAGGCCGCAGCATGTTTATGCCCCATGTACAGCATCAGAGGTGGGTTCAACATGTGCCTGCAAGACCTCCTTATACTTCATCATTTTTCCAAAGTTTCAAATAAATTACTGGTACCCCACACGCATCTTTTCCTTAACAGAAGGGTTCAGTGTGTGCCTACAAGAGCTCCTTCACTGCGTTTACCTGCGCACTTCAACCGTTACCGTCCATGTAGTGTGAACGCGCTCCTTGCTTGCCCCACATACTCTGCGAGGTGCTCCTGCTGCCTACGTAGTTGCCCAACTTTCTTCCAAGGGCAGCTGAGTCTCTTAATTTGGTCTTTGCCCAAGTTCAATAATGGGGGCTGCCAGGACAAAAGAACTGTACAGAAATACTTCGAAAGCGCAGCGTGGTGCTTGCAGGCGTCTGTGTGAAAATGACCCAAAGGCAAAATCGGTGCATTGCAATTGGGAATGCTTGGACAGCACTGCTTGCTGTCTTGCCCCTGTGCTGTCGTGTGATGGTGCTGCCTTGACCCTGTGCTGTCGTGTAATGGTGCTGCTTGCCATGGTGCTGTCGTGTGATGGTGCTGCCTTGCCCCGGTGCTGTCGTGTGATGGTGCTGCCTTGCCCCGGTGCTGCCTTGCCCCGGTGCTGTCGTGTAATGGTGCTGCTTTGAGATCAAAACTTTGGCACTACAGAGGCAGGCCATCCCCACTGCCCCTGTTTTTAGGGATTCATTCAGCGATGGCAAAATGGAGCCAGAGACCTCCCCCTCCCTAAGAATCCATCCAAAACGTGCTAACAAGAAATAATCTTGGCATGGCTCACTCAGATGGCTGGAAGCAGCTTCTCTGTGCTGCTGCTCGGGTGCCCTCCTCCAAAGACACCACTCAAATTGGATGGCAAGATGGAGCCAGAGACATCTCCAATACATAATTTTCCATAATTTTCAATCAAGTGCTAGCAACACAAGTCTCAGCATGGCTCACCCGCATGGGTGGAGGCAGCCTTGGTGCTGCTGTCTAGGTGCCCTCCTCCAAAGGCACCACCCAAATTACGCAATGGGCTTGGCGATGGGACTCCTGCCTGCTCATGCGCCAGGGCCTCCTCGCCCTCTGACAGCATCAAGCTGCAAAATACAGAGTGCTCATACGTCAGGGCCTCCTTGCCAAGCTGCAGCGTACAGAGTGCTCATGCGTCAGGGTCTCCCTGTCAAGCTGCAAAGTACTGAGTGCTCATGCAACGAGGCCTGCTTGCCCTCCATCTGCATCAAGCTGGAAACACTTACTTTTAGAGGACATGTATCAACTGTTTACTCCTTGTCTGAATTCCTTCAATCTGAACAACAACAAAAAAGAGCATGCTGCTGCTGCAGGTCAGGCAGTCAGCTTGGAGTGGAAGATAGCGCGCAGGAGGTCAGCAGTCAGCGTGGAGAATGGCGTGGACAATGACCTGCTGCTATGCTTTGCTTATGTGCCAAACACTGGCTTGCTTTGGGCCAAAGCAAAGTTTGAGCCAAGACCGTCAATTGTGAAACTCAACAGCTCGCGTTAATCCGGGAAATCAGCGCAGAGAAAACAACTGCTGCGTCTCATGCCATTGTGCAACATTCCCAGCAGAGCATGCTGCTCCAGCATGTTTCCATGGCAGCTATGAGGAGCACATGCAATGCGCGATTGGCACTGTGCAGGTGCCTCATGCTCTGTGCAGTCCAATGCTACGGAGCTGCTGCAGCGGCTCATGCACACCAGCTTGCAATGTGGGGTGCCCTCAGGTCCTCGTGTGTGTTCTGCACTTCAATGCTGCAGTATTGCCGGAGCGGCTCATGCACACCAGCTTGCTTTGTGGGGTGCTCTCAGGCCCTCATGCGTGTTCTGTGTAAACCAATGCTACCAAAGTGCTGCAGCGGCTCATGCACACCAGCTTGTACTATGGGGTGCTCTCAAGCCCTTGTGCATGTTTGTGCAGACGTGTGTGAGCTGAGCACCGACCCTCACAAGCTGCGTCAGGGGTTTTGCATACGCTTCCTGCCACGTGAATCAGCGTCACACGTCAAGCCAAAATTGCACTCACCCACCTCTTTCAACATCCCACTCGCTTCTTACCTGCACCAGTGCTAGCTCTCTGTGTCGTATCCCCCATGGTACACGTGCCCGCCACAGCATGTAACACAATACACATTACCACTACATTACAAGCGTGTACCATTGTTGCGTGTGCTCCAAGGCATAGGGGAACTGCCCCACCCCCTTCTCACCTGCGCCGAGGCGAGCGGTTTGCGCTGGAAGTGGCAGACGCTTGCTGCGAGGGTGGGGCAGCAGCCAGGGGTAAGGCAGACGAGAGAGCAGAGTACATGGGGGCACGACTGCCCCACTCCCCGGGAGACCTGGACATCCAATCCTCTGTGGGCTGTGCGCTTGTGCTAGTGCGATCTGGGGAGGGGATAGCTGTGGCTGGCAGGGCTGATGGTGGCGGGACGGCGCCTGCATGGGAGGCAGCTTTGTGTGTGTATGTGTGCACGTGTGTGTGTGTGTGTGATGGTGTGTGTGTGTGTGTGTGTGCGTGCGTGTGTGCACGTGTGTATATGTGTCTTTTTGTGTGCGCGCGCGTGTGTGCGTGCGTGTGTGCACGTGTGTATATGTGTCTTTTTGTGTGCGCGCGCGTGTGTGCGTGCGTGTGTGTATGTGTGTGTGTGTGCGCGCGCAAGTGTGTGTGTGTGTGTGTGCGTGCGCGCAAGTGTGTGTGTGTGTGTGTGTGTGTGTGTGTGTGTGTGTGTGTGTGTGTGTGTGTGCGCGCGTGCACGCGCGCGTGTGTCCTGTACTCCTATGTTGCAGCACAAACACGGGATGCAACTAAGTGTGCATAAGGCTAGCATTCTTGTGGCAGTGCCCGCTTTAATTGCACCCAAAGTGCAATCATTTTTTGTTCCTACTTGAAAGACAGCGGTGTGTGCATTGCGCGGCAAAAGTAAGTAAGATCTGGAGGCAAATCCTGTGTTCCTTCTAGCCAAGCTGATTGAGACCTGGAGCTCCACATAGCTTAACGAAATACACAAGGTGACATGCAAAACTGGCACAGATCGTCATGCCTACATTGCAAGTGACCTCCTTCCAGGACAGGCCAGGACATTCATTATGTGAGTCAAGGACCGCATTCCAAATTCTTGTTCGTGTATGGACACCGAGTTGCATGCTTTTTAAGGCACCATGCACCAAACAAGTATTCGACACCCCCCTTTGCAACTCCGCTAGTGGAAGACATGCTTCAGAAGGGGGGGGGGTGAAGGGGACCCTTTGAGTCCAAAAACACACAACGCAAAGTTGATGGGGCTCTTTGAGCCCAACGGCACGGAAAGCAAAAGCGAGGGGACCCTTCAAGCCCAACAACATGGAAAGCGAAAGGGGCCCCTTGTGTCCATCAAGACAATGAGCTCGACATGGCACACTCCATTCTTGCAAGACAAAACAATATTGACCTGAGGTGTGCAGCAGCCCACCTGGGTTCAGACCTGAGCTGCCAGCAGGTTGCGTGTTCACAGCAGCAGTATTCACAGCTACAGCAGCTGGGGGGAGTGCAAGGGGAGGGACTAGTCCTGGATGCTGTGCAGCAGCAGCTTGCCATGGAGGCGCCACAGAGCTTGTTGTTGCTGGCGGAGGTGGAACTGGTGCTGCTGGTGCAGCTGCGGCTTGCCATGGTGCTGTCGCAGTACTCGTCGTTGCTGGAGGTGCTGGTCCTGGCTGCTGTGCAGCAGCGGCTTGCAATGGAGCCGTCAAAGTGTATGTTGCTGTTGCTGTCGTTGGCAGCGTTGACACTGGAGCAGCTGGGACAGCAACGGCTTGCCATGGTGCCGTCACAGTGCTTGCCGCTGTTGTGGGTGGTGGTGGTGCTGCTGAAGCTGCTGGTGCTGCTGGCGCAGCAGTGGCTTGCCATGGTGCCATCACATCGCTTGTCGTTGTTGTTGGTAGTGGCGCTGCTGGCGCTGTTGATGCAGGAGTTGATGCCGGAGCGGCATGCCATGGTGCTGTCACACTGCTTGCCGTCGTTGTCGGTAGTGGTGCTGCTGAAGTTCCAGGTGGCGCTGGTGCGTGGGGAGACCAATGGAGGGGGAGGATTCGGGAGGGCTTGCGAGGGCCAGGCGCCTGCCCTGGTGCAGCCCAAGCACCTGTCGGGATGGAGGCAAGCAATGCATCTGAAAGGCGGAAGAAGTGAGCGCAGTAGATACGGGTTAGGAATGTGGTGCCCTGGTGCAAGCAATGCACCTGTAAGGAGGGAGAGGTGTAATCGCAGTAGAAAAGGGATAAGAAAGGTTTTACTTGACAACATGTGCGTGCATTCCCAGGCCGTCGAATTGTGGCAGGCAATGCTGAGAGCGCTCTGTTTATTAGCACACCTGGTGGCGCTACTGGTGCTCCTGCGGCTGGTTGCGGTGCTCCTGGAGCAGGTGGCAATGGTGGGGGTGATGCTGGGTGTGTTGTTGCTGCTGCTGTGGCAGCAGCAGGGGCCTGGGCCAGATCCGGAGGAGCCTGTGCACTCACTAACGGCACAGCTGTTTCAGAGACCACCTGTGCCCGTTGCTGCTGTGCTGGTGCCGATGCTGTTGGCGCATGTAGTGGCAGAGGAATGCTGTGTGCGGGGGCTGCGGGTGAGGAAACCGGTGGTGGTGGTGGTGCTCTACCAGACAGGGAAGTGTTGTGATCAAGCATAGTCGTCACTCCTGGTGGTGGAGCTTCTACCCCCATCGTCACTTGTAGTGGTGCCGCTGTCGTCCTTGGTGCTGCGGCAGGCAGGGATGCGCCTGGACCACCGCCAGCATCAGCTGCGGCAGCACTTGCAGTCCCCACAGTAGCAGGCCCGGTAGCAGCAGAGGTTGCACCCACACCTCTTTGATCTTGTTCTTGACTCACTCCTGGCACTGGCATTGGCGCTGCTGATTCTGGTGCTGCTGGCACTGGCGCTGCTGGCTCTCCATTTGGCGATGTCGCCATCGGCAGGCGTGAGTAGCGCAAGCCGCCCCGGCTTATTGGCTGGGAGTGAGGGTATGCTGCTACTGTAGACGGAATCGGTGTGAATCCTGCTGCTGTTGCTGCTGCTGCTGCTGCTGGCCCTGCTGCCGTCAATGCAGAATGGTTTGCAGCTAGTGGCGCTGCAGGCGGCACGCTGGTGCCCTCCTGCATGCTGCTGCTGCTGCCTCCATAGGAAGAGCTCTCACTCCTTCCTGAGATGGGAGGAGGCGCACCCTGCTGCTGCTGCTGCTGCTGCCCTGCCGTACCTCCAGGTCCACGCCCTTCCTGCTGCTGCCTTCCCCCCTGTTCAGCCCCTTGCCCTGGCGTAGACTGCTGCCTTTCCCCCTGCTCCTCCCCACGCCCTGGTGTTGCCGGTCTCGACCTCGCAGGCCTGCACTGCGCAAGGATGGCATCCAGCGAGGACTCCCGCCGCGAGGTGTCATGCCCTCCTCCCCCGCCGTTGTCACCTCGCCTCTCAAATTGGGATAGCAGGGAGCGGTCCTGCACTTTGCTGCCCTGCTGCTGCTGCTGCTGCTGTGGCAGCTGGCTGGGCTGCGGTGCATGCTGCGTGGGCTGTGGGGTGTAGCGCTCTGGGCGTGCAGCGCTGAGGGGCCGCTCGTGCGGATGCTGTTGCTGTTGCTGTTGGCCGTGCTGCTGCTGCTGTTGTTGCTGCTGCTGTTGCTGTGGCAGGCTTGACTTGTTGCGCCCGTCATGGGAGGCGTTAGCCCTATCATCCGGGGTGCCTTGCTGCTGCTGCTGCTGCTGCTGCTGCTGCTGCTGTGGCAGGCTTGACTTGTTGCGCCCGTCATGGGAGGCCTCAGCCCTATCATCCGGGGTGCCTTGCTGCTGCTGCTGCTGCTGCTGCTGCTGCTCTAAATTATGAATGGCAGCTCCGCCAAGAGCTGGAGGTGCAGCACCTTGCTGCTGCTGCTCAGTTCTACCTGCACCTAGCACTGCTGCACTTTCAAACCCCTCTAGAGGGACTCGTTGCTGCTGCTGCTGCTGCTGCTCCTGCTGCAATGCGCTGTCTGGCGCAGAACGCCTGGGCTCTGCCCCTGCCCTCCCGGCAGCACCTCCCCAGAGTCCATCCAAGTCCCGCAGGATGGACGACGCAGGCCCCGCAGCATTTCTTGTTGCAGCATCCCCGTGCTGTGGCCTTGCAGGCGCTGCAATGCGTGCTGCAGCAGCATCCTCTTGCTGTGGCCATTCAGGCGCTGCAGCATTTCGTGTTGTAGCATCCCCGTGCTGTGGCCAGGCAGGCGCCTCCCTTGCCGCAGCGGCAGAAGCGGCAGGAGCACTGGCAGTAGTCGCGGCCGGTGAGCTGCTGCCCTGCTGCTGTTGATGTTGCTGCTGTTGTTGCAGTGGTGGCGGTGGTGGATGGCTCTGTTGCTGGTGGGCGGAGAGTGCCAGGCGCGCGTCCTGGCGGAGCCGCGCGGCTGCTGACAGAGGGCGGGGCTCTTGTGCATGTGGTCGTGAGGGAGCAGCGCTGGCAGGTTGCTGCAGCTTGCTTTGCTGGGGTGGCGGTGGCACTGCTGATGCTGATGCTGCTGCTTGCCCTGGTGCGGTGGTGGTGGCGAGCAGCTGCTGCAGTTTGCTCTGCTGGAGTGGTGGTGGTGGTGCTGCTGTTGCTGTAGGGCCACTTGCATCTTTGGCTTGGACAGCTACGGTGGCAGCAGTGGTAGCACTAGAAGCAGCAGCAGGAAGGCCCGCCTGCGTGCGGACAGCTCCTGGCTGTGTGCTTGCAGTGCTGGGATTGGTCACAAGCCTTGGGGCTACTCTCGCTGTTGCTGCGCTGGTGCTTGCCAGCGCAATGTTGCCGGCGGTGCTGTGTGCAGCTGGGGGTGCTGCTGGCGGAGCTGCTGCTTGGGATGCGCACGCACCCCCTGTTGGGGGGGCCTGTGTGCTGAGTTGGGCGGGCTGTTGGTCCCACGCTGCGGACGTTGCCGGAGCAGCAGCAGCACCGGCAGCACCAGCACCAGCAGAAGGTGCCACAGTTGCAGGAGCAGCAGGAACAGCAGAAGGCGAGCGTGCGGGGTTAATGTTGAGCTGGGTGGGGGCATGCGCTGCAGCTGGGGCAGGGGGTTGTGGCTGTGGCCTGCTGGGGCTGATGTTCAGGGTGCGTGCAGGTTGCGCAGGCTGTGCCGTGCCGTGCGCTGTGTGTGTTGCGTGTGCTGGTTGCACTGTTTGCGGCCTGCCGGGGCTCAAAGCACGCAGTGCATGGAGGTGGGGGGCGTCTGGTGACCAAACAGTGGGAGCTACGGCTTTTGGAGCAGCAGCGGTTTGGCTGGTTGGCACTGTTGCAGATGGTGGTGATGAAGATGATGGCGGTGGCAGCGGTGCTGTGCCTGCCGCTGCGTGCTGTTGCAGGTGTCGCCTGCCGGGGGACAGGATGGTGGTGGTTGTGTGCCAGTCATCCTCCTTGCGTCGCGTGGGTGGAGACACTTGGCCTGCAGGGGAGGATGAATGACCAGAGTCCTTTATCTTGGCTTGCAAGGGGGGGATGTGGAGAAAGGGTGCCTCACGATTTAATGCATGACTGTGCCCCGCATGCGGAAAACCAGTGCAGCTAGGAAACAGGCTTTGATTTCAGCCTGCAGAGGTGGAAGGAGCACATGGAGCCTCACCTGCTGCCGGCGTTGCAGAGGGCTCTGCTTTGTTGCCGACTCCGAGCAAGCCACCACCCGGTGGGCTGTGTGCGCCTGCGTGGAGCTTGGGTGCTGTCGCTGTGGCGAGGGGGGGGGGCCGGGGGAGGTGGAGCCGGACTGGCTGCTGCAGAACTAGGATACAAGGTCAAATCACGCAGCTGCTGCTGACGCCGCTGCCACTGCTGCTCTTGCTGCTGCTGCGCCTGCTGCTGTGTTCTCTCTACCTGCTGCTGCTGCTGCTGCTGCTGTTGCACAGCCTTCTGATGTTGGTCCTCCTGCGCATTGCGCTGCAGCGCGGACCCTTTTAACTCTGGACCAGTGCGCCCAGGGCTGTGAAGCAGGTGATGTGCGCGCGCTTCCGCCATGCGGCCCACAGGCACCGGGCTGTGCCACCACTTCTGGGGCTGTGAGGCCGCAGGCATGGAGGTGTGGTGAAGCGGGGGAGGGGGGCTTTGTGCGCGCGGGGGATCAAATTTGCGAGGGGGGCTGCGTGAGCGGCGGGGGCTTGGGGGTCGGGGCGGGCTGCGGGAGGGGATGGAGAGGTTGTTGTTGTTGTTGTTGTTATTGTTGTTGAAATGTGTGTGGGGTTGGAGTGTGGCGATGGAGCAAGGGGGCTGAGGGGGGCTCGATGAACGGGGAGGGCTGTAGGTGCGTGGGGGTTGGCTGCGTGGCAGTGAGGTGAACCTCATGCCAGAGCGGTCATGCATGGTGGTTGCGGCAGGTGCAGCAGCGGCAGGGTCACGGGGGTGGCTGTAAGTGCGAGGTGGGCTGTGCATGCGTGCGGGTCGAGGTGGACTCAGAGAGCGTGAGCCTGGGTGGAGGAGTGTGGGTGCGGGGCTGGATGTTTGATTGTGAGTATAAGAGCCGGGCGCGTGGGCCACTGACCAAGAGGCGGAGGACAATTGGGGCTGTGATGCGTCGAAGGAGTGAGAGCTGCTGAGGGGGGGCGGTGATGTGAGGGGCGGGCGTGCAGAGGCGGAGGCGCTGGGAAGATGGAGGTAGGAGTGGGGGGCCATGTCGAGCAGCGTTGATGGGAGGGGGTGCAGGGGCTGGTGGAGATGGTGAGCGGTGTGGGTGACACCCAGGGGATTGTCACTTGCTGAAGGTGGGGGCATAGAGGGGTAGGAGGGTGGCGGCAGTTGGGGGGAGCGAGGGCTTGTGTGGCTAGTCGTGTGTGGAGGTGAGTGCGAAGCCGTATGAGGAGTTGGGTGCAGGATAGATGCAGCAGCGGCAACTGCTGCGCCTGCGGCAGAGGTGGTGAGGTGGGAGGGAGGTGGGGCGGAGTGATGGAGAGTGTGTTGAGGGGCTGACAGCGGCGGTGGCATCGGTGGTGCTTCTGACACTGTGGTTGCAGGAGCGTGAGATGGATGTGGATGGTGCTGCGAGCGCAGCTGCAGCAAGCGGCCTGTGGGCGAGGGAGGGTTGGCTTCAGTAGCAGCAATGGTTGTGGGTGGGGGTGCTACTGCCGGCAACTGAGCTGACCCCTCTCCATTTGCTGCTGCTGCTGCTGCTGCTGCTGCTGCTGCGTTTGTTTCTGGTGCGTCGTCCTGTGCCTGCGCCTGTGCCAGATCGCTCTTGTAATGCACCTGTGCCGAATCATGCTGAGCATGTAGCTGGGGCTGTGCCTGTGCCAGATCGCTCTTGTAATGCACCTGTGCTGAATCATGCTGAGCATGTAGCTGGGGCTGTGCCTCTGCCAAGTCACGCTGTGCCTGTACCAAGTCACGCTGTGCCTCTGCCAAGTCACGCTGTGCCTGCACCAGATCGCCTTGCACGCAGTACTGGTCAGGCGCTTTCAGGCCGGTGGCGCTGAGCATGGCAGCAATGCGCGCACGCACATCCAGGGGCTCAGGCGCCTGGGTGGACATTGGCATGTGCGCGTGCATGTGTGTGTGTATGTGTGTGTATGCGTGTGTGTGTGTATGCGCGCGCGCGTGCGTGCGTGTGTGTGTGTGTGTGTATGTGTGTGTGTATGTGTGTGTGTGCGTGCGTGTGTGTGTACGCGTGTATGCGTATGTGCGCGCGCGCATATGCATGGGCAGGGTTCATGGAAGACCTGAGGGCATTTAAGCGAGGGCCTACTCAAGAGCACATTGTACTCACGGTTTTGTTTGCGCGTGCGCTCACTGTGGCAACCAAGCACATTGCCTCTTCACTTCACAAACACAAGGAACAGATCCACTCTTGCAAACCCAGCGTACCATTGTCTACTTAAATTGCTGCTGCATTCCACTTTCCATGCTCGGTACAAATGGGCCTGTGACAAACTTAACAAGAAAACCGCAAGCTGGCAGCACCTTCATACACGCAAAGGAGCTTGCCTTATTTGAGGTAGAGCATGCAACAGCCTCAAACACACAAACACACATACACACACCACAGAGCCACACCTGTGAGCTCGCATACAGCTGGGCCTCCTCTGCACTTATGGGAGGAGGCTGAGGAGGAGGCGCAGCATGGACTGGCGCGGCTGCTCCTGCATTCGCCCCAAGCACGCGACCAGGGCCATCGATTGTTGTGCTGCTGACAGTTACACTGCTGGTTGCTGCACTGCCACTGGTTCCCCTTGTTTGCCCTCCTGCTGCACCCCCATGAGCCCCTCCTGCCGCATTTCCAGCAGCACCCCCAACCCCAAAGCCTGCTTGGGAATGTGCTGCTCGAGGGTGCTTGCTGCTTGCACTGTCAGCAGCATCCAGTTCGCACCTGCCCCGCTTCTTTCCCTCCCCCTCACCTTCACTCCCCTCCCTAGCACTCCCACCAACACCACCACTGCTGCTGCTGCTGTTGCTTCTACCCTCACTGCTACTGCCATCCCCATCCCCCTCCTCCTCCTCCTCCTCGCCCCCACTGCTTTCCCCACTACTGCTTTCGCTGCTCGCGTCCGCCTCACTGCTACTCCCCTCATCCCCCCCATCACTTCCACTCCCACCACTGCTACTGCTGCTGCTGGAACCGCTGCTGCTGCTCCCATTGCCATCTTCCTTTCCTGTCCCTGTTCCCTCTACCTTCCCTTTTCCCCGCCCTCGCCTCACCTGGATTAAGCCCACCCCCTCCCTGCCCTCTCCCTCCCCACTCTGCATCTCACCTCCGGGCATCATCTTCCGGAATTCCTCCATGCTGATCCTGCGTGTGGACCTCCCACTGGCAGGGCCCCCGACACTGCTGCTGCCCCCAACACTGCCGCCCGTTGGCACGTCCCCTGTCCCAAGGCTAGCCTCACTTCCACTGCAGCTGGCACCAATCAGCCCCAAACCTGATGCGCACATGCCGGGCGAAACACTTGGACCACCCCCACAGGGATCTGCTGCAGCGGGCAGGCCCACACAAGCAGCGCTGTGCTGGGGCACAGGCTCCCTTGCGCTGACACCGTTGCGCGTGGACCGTCGACTGCTGCGGGCGCTTGAGCTGCCTCCATTTGCGCGAGGGCGGCTGCTGCTGCCGCTGGCTGATCCGTTGGCGGAGTTGCGTGCAGCATCCGCATTGGCTCTTGTCACCCCCGCCCCAGCCCCTCCAGATACCCCACCTCCCTGCTGTTGCTGCTGCTGCTGCTGCTGCTGCTGCGGCAGCTGCTGAGAGCTGGCATGGAGGAGGTCTGAGTCATAGGGGCCCATGCCTCGCTCGCCCGGCGCCGCAGCAGCCGCTGCAGCCAGCTTTGAAGACAAGGACGTGCTCGTGCGCTTCTGCTGGTGCTGCTTCAGGTGGTGTGGCATTCCACCTTCCTCTCTCTGTCCCGGTGAAGCTGGGTGCTCAAACTGAGGGTCCCCTGTTACACCCTGCAGCTGCAGCTGCTGCTGGTCAGGCGGCTGCATCGACAGGGCCTTGTAGTAGGAGGTGCCCGCTCGCAGCATGCCTGCCACATCGGCATCCCCATTCAGAAGGCCCAGCATCAGGCGCACCTCCTCCTCCAGCAGTGCCACCTGCGTGATTGTTCCAAAAGTGTCTTCAGGATACGTTGCACTTGTGTGTGTGTGTTTGTGTGTGCGTGTGTGTGTGTGTGTGTGTGTGTGTGCATGCGTGCGCGTGTGCACAAAGGCAGGGGCAAATGGAACACCGCCTCCCCAAGCAGGGCCATTTGTGTAAATTCAGATGGAGGGGTGTTTGCTTGGTTGCATGCTTTTTGTGTGTACGTTTGTTGACAGGGGCGAATGGCGCACCACTCCTATGCAAGGCCACCTTTGTAGGTTCAGTCAAAGGGGATCCGCTTGACTTCACACTTCTGAGTGTATGTGTGAGAAAAGGGGTACATGGCACGCTTTCCCTCCTCGTGCTGGGCCACCTGTGTGGGTTCAGTTGAAGGGGATTGCTCGGCTGTACATGTTTGTGAGTGTGCGCAAAGCTATGAGCAAATGACGCACCGCCTCCTCCAGCAAAGTCGCCTGCGCAAATTCAGATAGAGGGAGCAACTGCTTGCATCCTTGTGCGCGTGTGTGTGTATGTGCGTGTGCGCGTGTGTGTACGCACGCGTGCGCCAGAATAGGGGCAACGGTGCACCTCTTCTTCAGAAATCTGGGCCACCTCTTAAATGCAGGGGAGGTCCATGTATCACATGCTCTGTGCATGCTCATGGGTATGAGCAAAGGGTGTTCCAGTCTCCAGTCCTGGACAGCACACACACACACACACACGCACTTGCCATGCATCATTGGTTTGTGGCCACACTGCCCTTATTCCTCACCTCTCTTTCTGCTCTCTCCCTCGCACTTTTTTCCCGCTCTGCAGCGCGGTCCAGCATAGCATTGCGCTGCCGCAGGGAGGCCATGCGCGCTTCCAAGTTACTCATGCTGTCCTCTGTAGCCAGCTGCGCCTGTGGGAATGCATGTGCGTGAATTTGAACATGCAATCATGCATGCAACGTGCGGTTGAGTGTGTGAATATGCAACCACAAACGAGTATAATGCTGGCTCAGGGAGGCTATGCACGGCTCCAAGCTGCACACACACACATGTGTGTGTATATGTGTGTGTGTGTGTGAAGGAGGGGAGCATACATGTGTGTGTGTTTGTGTGTGTGGAGGGGGGAAGGGTATGCTCTGGCTAGAAAAACATTCAACCTCCTTTGCAGGTGTAGAGGTCCTGCCAGCGTGTGTGTGTGTGTGTGTGTGTGTGTGCGCGCGCGTGCATGTAAGCGCTTTTGGGGCTAGGGGGCATGCTGACGAGCAGGTTTGTTTGTTTGGGTTGGTCAAGACAACTTGCTTTTTGCTTTATGCTTTTTGAGATCATACAGAGCACGGCACAGCCAACAATCATTCAAGATTGAGGAGTGCCAAATACATACAGGGTATGCTGTAGGCTGCACCAGCTTGTCATCTTTGCGCGTCTGTGCACTCACACATACAACACACTTGTATGTGTGTTGTATGCCAGAGCTTGGTAATACATAGACATATATACATACATAAACAGAGCAAAATTGGAAGGAGCTCTGGCCTGCATATCCGGCATTAGGTCCCAAAGTTCAAACGAAGGGATCCTCAGCCGAGAATTGAAGTTCCAAACCTGTCTTAGGCAAACCTGTCTAAGGCAGCATCAAAGCATTATGAAATCTGCTTCCTAGCTGTCTTGACAGTTTGTCCGCACGCGCACCTTGGCTTGCTCCTCGAGCTTTTCTTGCAGGGCTGTCACCTTGCGTTGCGTGGCCACCAGGGTCTGGTCCTTCTCAAGCTTCTTCTGGTACAACGCCGCCTCTTGGCGCTGCACACAGGTGCAAGACAGGCACCACGCACATGTTGCTGATCTGGAAGCATGCGACGCTAACCCACATATCTAGCCTATGCCGGCTGTCTGGAAGTAGCTCGCCAGGTGCTGCACAGGCCAGGCTGTGTTTGATGAGGTGAGGCGGTGTGGTGAGGTGTGGTGTGGTGATGTGAAAGGTCATCATCCACCATGTGGTGAGGTGATGTGAGCATGCTGTGCCCTAACGGCGTAACTTGATTTTGCCACCCTAAATAACTGTGATTTTTGGGCGTTGACGCCACATCACCATTCTCCACGTGTTTTTTTCCTGACGGTATGAAATCATCAGTAATTGTCAGTAATGGAGTGAAAGACTCACTATCAAGAACTCAGAGTGACCCACAATGCAAACTCATTGCCAAGTGAGTGAACTTGCAGGCCTCCGAGTGAATTCAAAAGCCGTAATAAAGTTCTAGCATGTCTCAATTGAGCTTAAATTTGGTTTTGGACTGAGCAGCAAACTGCTTCACAAACTCAGCAGAAGTGAAGGGAGAGAGGAACCTACCGAATTTGGCATTTCAGTAGACATTTTCCACAATTGCTGTAATTTTTAACAGTTTTTAACCGTAAATAATGGTTGAGATAAATCGTCAGACATAAAAAAAAATGTACCATCATTTACGGCCAGGTTTTTCATTTTTTACGGTTATCACATTACGTAACGTAAATTACGCTTGACGCCGTCAGCTGTAAGGGCACAGAACTGGATGTGGTGATGTGAGAGGTCATCATCCACCATGTGGTGAGGTGATGTGAGGTCAACATACACCATCAACAATGACACTGAAGCAACATAGATCTGACGTGCTTAAGGAGGTGTGACATGTGGCAGCATCTATAACACAGGAGGCTATTCCAGCAACTCCCCCTCATATCAAGCACACAAATGCATGATGACAAGTAGGGTGGCGTGATTTTGGATAGGATGGTGTGATTCTGGATAGGGGCGGAGCCTGTGCAAGGGAACCCTTGCATGCCATTGCAAGCCTGAACGAGATTTACACGACCGTAAGCTTGATTGAAATGAACTACGCAGGGGAGGTTGCGGCCCCCCCCTGCACCTGTCCTTCATTCACAACTCCTGTTCACATTTCCAAAGCGTTGCGCAAGTCTTCCATGCAGAACCTTTGTGGGCAAGTGTAGGAAGTATGCATGCAGGCTATGGTGGGGTGCGAGTGCACAGTCAAAGGAGAATTGAGTCAATGGGGAGCCCTAACTCTCTTCCCACCATGCTTCAACCATCCCACCGACATCACATCTCTATGGGAGTTCCTGTTGTGACGATGTCCATGTTGACTATATAAGGGAGGACTTATGACCCAGCTGGTAAGCTGAGCGCTCCATCCTCGCCTAGTCCATCCCTGCAAAGCCCACATCTCCGCCACTCCATCCTCACTCTATCGCAAGATAACAGGCAGCACGAATACTCCATCATTGCAACCAAAACGTAAACAAAACCAAGATTTGTATGAACAAATGCTTCTTGAGCGGAAAGTAACCTCAGCTTGGCAAGGAGGCTTAACCAAGTGTTAAGGGCAGCTCCAAAATCAGCGCAAAATTGGCATTCCGATGTTGGAATTCTCATAGCATAGGGTAGCCTGGGTGGCTAAAGCTTTATTCTTACATTATTGACTTATAAAACCACTAAGGGACTACGCACACCCTAGGGGGCTCTGCCCCAAGAACATGGGGCAGCACTTGGAAGGGTAAGACTTGTGGGCAGCACCTGCAACAGAGGAAGCTACTCAGGCAGACACGCTGGCAGCGCGAAAGTGTGCGCGGAACCAATTGGCACAAACAAGGACGTGCTTGCGCTGTGCAGCAAAAGAATGGGCACAGGCTTCACCAGTCCTGCGTCTCCCTCATCATACCCACAAGCCCTGCTCATATTCATGTCATCACACACGCGCACACACACATACACACACGCACACATACACGCGCATACAAATACACACCTGCACGCGTGCAAGCTGCGCTGTTGCTGCATCCCTCTCAGACGCCAATGCAGACAGCTGCTGTTGCAACATGGCGATTGTCCCGGACTCGTTGCTTGACTGGGTGCCTACAAGGGCCCTTGCAACTCTTGCCTGCTCTTGCGCCATCTCCACCTCCTCCTTCAGCTGCAAGAGGTGTGCATGCAGCAGTACCAAGGCAACATGTCTGAGCAAAACAGCTCGTGACTGCTCTTGCGTCATCTCCACCTCTTTCTTCAGCTGCATGAGGTGTGCATGCAGCAGTACGTGGTGTGCCTGCAGCAGTACCAAGGCAACATAACTGAGCAAAACAGCTCGTGCCTGCTCTTGCGTCATCTCCACCTCTTTCTTCAGCTGCATGAGGTGTGCATGCAGCAGTACCAAGGCAACATAACTGAGCAAAACAGCTCGTGCCTGCTCTTGCGCCATCTCCACCTCTTTCTTCAGCTGCATGAGGTGTGCCTGCAGCAGTACGTGGTGTGCCTGCAGCAGCATCTGGTCTGCATTGCCTGCTCCTGTGCACCATCTCCACCTCCTTCAGCTGCATGCAGTGCACACACAGCAGCACGTGCTGTGCTTACAGCAACATGCTGTGTGCATGCAGCTGCAATAAGGCATCCTGACTTAAAAACAACCACATAGGCAAAGGAAGTTCTTCCTACATCAATTAAGCAGAAGGAGACACATTGGCTTGAAAGAGCCGCAAGTCCCCTCCATCACAACATGACATGTTGCATAAGGCAAGTGTCAGTGGACAGCAAAGTGGAGCAATGATGGCCTGTGTCTAAGCCAACCCCCTTTTAACTGCACACAGCATCCCCCCTTAAACTGCACACAGCACCAGGAGAGCACACTTTATACAATTGTAGCCATCAGCATTTTCAAATTTGTAGAGCTCAAGGCCTACATTTGTATGACATACAACTCAGCTCTGAGAGGTGCAACTCTGTGTTTCTTTCATTTTTTTTCCTTCTTTCCTTCATTCTTTTTCCTTCTTCCTTTTTGCTTCTTTCTTTTGTTATCTCTGCCCCGAGAGCTGCGGCAAGGGCAGACAAAATTGAGGACAGGCACAAGGGTCAGGGTTTCATCTCTTTCCATCCACCTCCAAAGGCAGCTGTGCAGAAAATACTGAGGCCCCGCTGGACTCCACCTACCCCCAGATAAAATCATCAGCATCATCAGCATCCCTACAACAAGTCCATACTTATTACTGGCAAGCACAGAATGCTGCAGAGCAGCCCCTTGCACCAAACCACCCATCACTTCCACCTCATCCATATGAGATTGTTCCATCACCCTGCGGTATTCTATCTCAACCACCTCCTCCACCTTCCCCCCATCCATTCACCTGCAGTATTCAAACCTGCGTCACTCATCCATCACCCTGCAGCATTCCACCCACCACCTCCTCCACCTCACCCCCATCCAATTCCCAACAGCATTCCACCCATCCATCACCCTGCAGCATTCACCCTACCATCACCCTGCAGCAATCCATCCCACTCAACTCCTCCACCACACCCCCATCCATTTTTCCTGGGCATACCCCTTCAACGCCCCTCCCATCTAGTCTCCTCCCACCGGGAGTCCCAGTGTTCCTTTTGCATCTCCTCCCTACGCTTTCACCACTCCTCTCATTCAAAACCGACCACCTCATTGTCCCCTGCATTCCCCGCAGCGCTCTGAGCAGCCTCCTTGCCAAAGCCTTCAGATTTCCCCATGCGTTGCCCTCAAGCACCCACCCGATTTCCGTGTGCTTCCCCTTTGAGCACCTCGATTTTTGTCTTCCAACGATCACGCTTATCCCCCTCAAGCACTCCATTGACTTCTACCTCGCCCCTTCTAATCTATCTCAACAAGCCACCCATCAAGCTCGCTACCCACCTCCTCCACCTCGACCCTCAATGCCTCTGCATCCGCCTGTGCGCGCTGTGCTGCCTCAGACTCTCTCTGTGCCGCCTCCTGGTGCTCCTTCACAGCGCTGGCATGCAGCGCATGCAGCTTTTGCAGGTCTGAGGAGTCCTGTGAGGGCAGGGCGTGCGTCTGGGCATGCATCAGGGCATGTGTCAATGCATGTCCAAGCCATGAGTCCTGTGAGGGCAGGGCGTGCGTCTGGGCATGCATCAGGGCATGTGTCAATGCATGTCCAAGCCATGAGTCAGGGTGTCAAGACCTGGCAGGACTTCAGCCATGCATCAGCCTGCTCCGACCAGATCATCCTTGTGCAGGGAGGTCAGGTGCCACCCTCTTCTCAAGGTGACTTGTCACGGCTCATGATCAATCCTGCACCGTCAACAAATCCACTGTAGGGCAGGGCCTCCAAACACATGCTCAAACAAGCACACTCATGAGGGAGGAAAGATCCACTGCAAACACAAACGCTGACACACACACATACATGCACAAACACACGCGCTCACCCTTTCTGCTGCAATTTGTGTGTCCTGCAGCTGCAAGGACAGCTCGTCCCTCACAGCCTCCAGCTTCTGGTTCTGCTCCCTCAGCTGCTGTATTTGTTGCTCAGCAGCAAGCAGGCGTGCATGGATGCCTTCGTGGGTGGTTGCCTGAGGGCATGCAAGAGAAGGGTTGGCTTATTCAATTTGTGCATGGCGTATATTTCCAGAGGGGGCTATCTGAGCACATGCCCAAATATGTTCCTTTTTTTGCATGTTAAGTGCGCCCATTTACAGCCACTTCATCTGATTGGGACAAATTTAGCTCGTAAGTGTTACTGGCATTACAAGCTACCAGAGCATATGCTCAGATTTGTGTGAGTTGCCCTGTCTGCTTAGATAGACTGAGCTAAAGCTCACATGGGCATGTAAACCCTAATTTGGTGCTTTTCATGGGAAAATGGCTGAAATCGCCACAAAACACCAACCACAGGGTCTTTTCATTCCATTCATTTTGCAACGATATTCTTTTGTTTCAAGGACCCCAAACCATCAAAAACCACCCAATTTGGTGCAGTGGGTGGTCAGATGTGGAGCTTGGGTGTCAAAAAGTAGAGGGTTCATGCCGCGGCTTATTAGGCATGTGCCCCCCAACTGGCAGATTTGAAATGCTAGTGCTACAGAAAGCCACTGGTTTTACTGGCTATCAAATGCCCAAGTTTAAAAGCTGCCAGTCAGGTGGCACCTATGTGGGGAGCATGCAAAAAACAGGCAATGTCAGGCCTCAGATAACCCCCTACGGTATATTTCAGCTATTTGGCTGGAAAACCGTGGAACAAACAAATGGCGTATGCGTACGAGGTTGGCCAACTCGCTGCTGAGGATGTGTGTGTATGTGTGAGCGCGCAAGCAGAGACATTGCAGAAAGCACGTCAAGGCAGCCCCACATGCGTGCGTGCGTGCGTGCGTGTGTGTGTATGTGTGTGAGGGAGTGCAAATCGTGCCTTGATTCATGAGGAGAGGGGCAAACGGGAGAATGGATTTTGGTAATTCGTAAACATCAACTCAATACATCACCATTCAAGAACACACCATTCAGAGACTGCCTTTGTTTGCGTTTGCTGTACCACAGGCCTGTTTGCAGCAAGGGTAAACACAAATTCACCTGACCGAAATTCAATAAAATACATCTGTTTGCCATCGCCCTTTGACAGGCTTGACTGCAGCAAGTGTAAACAACAACTCCATCAGACCCAAAATGAATCAGAAAATCACCTCTGTTGCGTTTACTGCGTGATAGGCCTGACTGCAGGAAGAACATGCAAGCACTGCTCCAAAAATATGAAATCAAAAAGATGCATGAAACATTAGCATAAATGTTCCAATTGATGATTACTGGTATGTATGAATGCTCCAAAGACACGAGGATGAGCAGACATATGAGCTCAAGTTATGCTCACTCGATTATATGTCTTCTTTATGTATATGAAAAATCAATAAAGTGGACCACCGGTGGACCATCTCCCAAGTGCGTTTTCTCTATGCCTAAGGAAACTGGGAGAGTGGAACATTCTCCCAAGTGCAAGATGAGGGATGTTTCCTCTACAGACTTGTGGAGGCCAGGACAGTGGATCGCCTCCCAAGTGCAGGATGAGGAATGTTACCTCTATAGATCTCTGGGGACCAGGACGGTGGATTGTCCCCCAAGTTCAAGAAGAGGGGCGTTCCTCTATGCCTCTGCAGACCAAGGACACACCGGGGTGGCCCATGCATAATTTCATGAAAAGGAGGGCAGCAGTGTTTGCGGCCTGCTGCATTGTTACCTCCTTAGCGCCAGATTAGAAATGTTGTTCACCACAGGTGCACCAGTCCCTAGTTACCTCCTTAGCGCGAGATCAGGGATGTTGCGTGCTGCAGGTGCACCTGTCCCTTGTGGACTCCTTGGCGTGAGATGAGGGATGTTGCATGCCACAGGTGCACCAATCCCTGGTTCCTCCTTAGTGCAAGACCAGAAATCATTTTCCATGGAGACTACCTTTGTCATGACAGCGCACACCAGGTGAGCATGCCTTCATGTACGAAAAGAGACCACACATGCAGCATGCCGATGATGCAGCAGGCCTAGCTGAGCCTTGCATCTGCTCACTGCCAGCAAGGGCCTGAGGCCACACGACATATGCAGCATGCCAATGATGCTGCAGGCCTAGCTGAGCCTCGCACCTGCTCACTGACAGCAAGGGCCTGAGGCCACACGACATATGCAGCATGCCAATGATGCTGCAGGCCTAGCTGAGCCTCGCACCTGCTCACTGACAGCAAGGGCCTGAGGCCACACGATACATGCAGCATGCCAATGATGCAGCAGGCCTAGCTGAGCCTCGCACTTGCTCACTGCCAGCAAGGGCCTGAGGCCGAACGACACATGCAGCATGCCAATGATGAAGCAGGCCTAGCTACGGCTCGCACCTGCTCATTGCCAACAAGGGCC
The DNA here is from genome assembly GCA_914767535.2 of Dunaliella primolecta. Taxonomy (NCBI): domain Eukaryota; kingdom Viridiplantae; phylum Chlorophyta; class Chlorophyceae; order Chlamydomonadales; family Dunaliellaceae; genus Dunaliella; species Dunaliella primolecta. Next base: position 6,240,722 of record OU611754.1, on the reverse strand, counting down.
CTCAGGTGCTTGTTGAACGAAGTCAGGGAATTCACCTGCATCACATGCAGCGCAGCACAGAGAATGGCAACATGCTTGCTCGATGTTGAACGAAGTCAGGGAATTCACCTACATCACATGCGGCGCAGCACAGAGCATGGCAACATGATTGCTCGAGTCGTGGTCCGGTCTGGCATGATAATAGTCCAGCAGCGTCCTTGAGGCTCTGTATCCTGCATAAGCTAACGCTGAGCAGAGGCACCAGAGCCGGTGGGTGCCCATGCGGAGCCAAACAGACAGCAAACAAAAGGAAAGAGAAACAACGTAGGCAGCAGAACCACTTCCCACAGATGCAAAGCAGGGGTGACGTCCAAGCTCAAGGCTGGAGGATTGCATGGCAACATGCGGAACGTCTGCAAGGGAGCCTGTTGGCATTACTCTATCCTGGCTTCCTTGCAGGGCAGCGTGGTGAAGGCAGAAAGCATACTACAGGCACACCACAGGCAAGGTTCTTAGTCAGCATGGCGAAGGCAGCAGGCACAGCACAGCAAGCAGGCAGGCAAGGCTCTTTGTCAGCAGCCTTTAAGAGTCAAAGGGATGCGTATTTATCAAAAGCCTTGGAGAGAGCAAATAGGCACACCACAGGTGGGGCTCTTTGTCAGCATCAATGATTGAAGGTCTTTGGGATGCTTTGCAGAAGTCTTAGAGAGAGAGAGAGAGAGAGAGAGAGAGAGAGAGAGAGAGAGAGAGAGAGAGAGAGAGAGAGAGAGAGAGAGAGAGAGAGAGAGAGAGAGAGAGCAAATGGACAGAGGCCAGGTTCACCATCAAGTCACAAGCAGAGTGAGGGAGGAGAGAGAGAGAGAGAGAGAGAGAGAGAGAGAGAGAGAGAGAGAGAGGGGGGGGGGGGGAGGAACAACACGTACTTGTGTTTGGAGGCTCTGTTGCCCCTCCAGTGCCTTCAGCAGCTCTTCCTGGAGCTTTGTGTTTGCGTCCTCCGCCATCGACAGTCGCTGGGCAACTGTTGAGCAATTGAATGAAAAGAGGAGCATGTGACTCACTTGAGCAGAGGCCCCCCAAATCAAATGTACAAGCTTCGTTGCAAACCTCTTGTGCGACCCTCTTGGGGTCACAGTGGGGTAACAGTGGGGTGTGCGACCCTCTTGTGCAACCCTTGGGGTAACGGTGCTTGCCTATGCATGCAGAGTGCAACATAAGGAGACGCACTGTCTACAATTTTCAGCGTGACGGTACACTCATGCCTTTGTGTTGCTCCACTTTCATGCTTTTAGCAAACTGCGCACCCATATGAAGCTGGGCGCGACATGCGCTGCAATCACTCCTACACGCAAAGCGGCATTCCATCATGGCAGCTCCTGTACACAACCTCTCATACACGAAGCACACACACTCATGATGGCATACAGCCCTATACACAGAGCAGCATTCTGTCATGGCATTCCATGCTGCCCCACATACCCTGCCAGCCTGCAGACGAACACCCGCACTCCTCACGTGCTCACTTCTAAGTCCAATCACAGCGTGTGCGTGCATATTGATGTGGCAGGGGAGGCAGCCTTGACTCCCTACAATGAGCTGAGGTTACAATCCCACAGTTACCCCCTCTGCAGCGCAGCAGCCCCACTTGTGAATGGCAATTACACCTGTGCATGGGAAACCCCAAATGTAAACGGCAATCCCACTTGTGATTGGCAGTCCCACCTGTGAATGCTGGCCCCGCCTGTGGATACGCGACCCCACCTGAGATTGGGCGAGCCCACCTATGAATGGTGGCCCCACCTGTGATAGCAGCCACACTTGTTAGTGGCAACCCCACCTGCGGATGGGTCTTGCAGCACATTTTGTGGCTCTGGCCGTGCACCCTCAGAAGAGATGCGCCCACGCACAGAGGAGGCGCTGTTACGCTCTTCATCAGAGAACAGGCCCAGCAGGTCAGGGATGTCTCCGCTCCTGTACCTAGAGTGATGGGCCTGCTGCTGCTGCTGCTGCTGCTGCTGCAGGTGCTGCTGATGGCGTTGCTGCAGGCTGATTGCCTGCTGGGGTGGCATGGGCAACTGCTCGCTCATACCTCTGCGTGTAACAGTGAGGGACCTGTGGCGGGGTTTGGGTAGATGCTGGCCCAGATCAGGTGGGTGTTGCCCGTGGCGTGTGGGGCTTGTTATGAAATGAGCATGAGATCCATTGAGCGCGGTGCGGCGGGCAGCAGCTGGTGAGGGGCCACGTGTGCTGTGGTTGGACACAGAACGGCGTGGGTGGGGGGGCAAACGTGCGAGCTCGAGTGGCTGGGAAACCTGTGTGTGCGTGCGCACGTGCGCGTGCGAGTGTGTGTGTGTGTGTGTGTGTGTGTGTGTGTGTGTGTGTGTGTGTGTGTGTGTGTGTGTGTGTGTGTGTGTGCGTGTGTGTGTGTGTGTGTGTGTGACAACAATTTGAATATTGCTGCAAAAATTATTTGCACAACCGTTGCTATGTCTGTGCGGAGAAGCTTGCACTCGCATCCTAATTTGTTGATTTTGGTTGTTTGCATGCAAGCCACATGTGCAAGAGCTGTGAGTGAATGTGTATGAATGTAAATGTATGTATGTATATTTGTGTAAGCGCGTACGTCTGTGTGTGTGTGAGTGTGTGTGTGTGTGTGTGTGTGTGTGTGTGTGTGTGTGTGTGTGTGTGTGTGAGCACTGGTGCTGGATGCACTTGGCGTGACATTAATTCTATGCTTGTGCTGATGGGCAGGCAGGCGGATTTGTAACATGGTCATCAATGTAAGCCCACCTCGGTGCCAGCTAGTTGGGCATCAGTTGCAGCTCTGTGTCCGCCTGCAGCATGCCAGCCCGTGAATGAAGAAATTGCTGACTGGTGTCATGGTGGACTGATCATGGCATTCCAGACATGCACTCAAGTAAAACTTGCCTGCAGAGTTGCTCCTGCCCTTAGCAGATTGTGCTTTCCTGCAAGGAGCGTGAGAATGTAGCTGGTCAAACACAAACCTGACCTAGCCTGTCACCCTGAGAAAAGGCTGCTGACCCTCTGTAAAATGAAATGTGAATGTGTAAGCTCTACCTTGGTTGCCTTAAAATAGATGTGGGCAGGCCTTCCTTTGGTCCGGTCGTCGCCTGGGACTTGTGGTTTTCCAGGCGCTGCAGCACCCTGCTGAAAACGTTGTCCCTACTGGAAACGCTGTCTTGCATTAAGGGGTGCAGGGAATTGCATTCCTCTGGGGAAGACACAATTAGGTCAAGCTCAACTCTTTCAGTTGTTAGCTGGGTCCTTCAAAACTTGTCGATCGACTTAAATGAATCTCAATGTATTCATGGTGCTCCACTTTGCGATTGGAGCATGGTCAACGACAGACCGGTGGTACAATGAGCAAACCGTTATTTGTTGCTCCCCTCCTTTGCATCGGTCTAGACCTCTATCTGGAGTCATGCAGTTGATTTGATTGTTTTTACTGATGGCCATGGTAAGCCAGTGCAACCAGTGCGACACCTCCCAAGCAATAGCCGCGGTGGATTGTGCAACAGTGTGGGATAAAAGGCAGAATTGAGATATTCCACACAGGTATATGGATTGTATTATGCAGAGAACATTTTTTACTTTAGTGCGCATGTGTTGACCGAGCCTGCTTTTCAAGGGCCTTTGCTAAACGCTATCGTGATCATTCTGCCAGCAATATCATGGCGTTCTGTTTTCTTAATAGAGAGATTATGTGTTTTTGGCAGCCTGAGAGCATGTGGAGTGCGCTGTCTAATTGATGGCAACCTGGGAGAGGGCATAATAGCCTATTACCGGTATGGTTAGTTTTTCTTTCTTTGTATGGTTAGTGGACTTTTCAAAGCATGTTTTGGTTGCAAAGGGTGCCACTAGGCAGTGCCTGTGCAATATTGTAGGGTGTTGCGCTTTGTAGTTAAGGACATGCAAGGCAATATCCTGAAGGCATTGCTTATTTTCTTATCTACATGTGGTAGCAAGCTGATATTAAGATTGGTATCCTGTTTTTGAAATGGCATTTCAAAGTCTGTGTGTTGCATGCATGTGCGATTTTTCGCATGCATTTGAAACAATAGAAAAAAAAGGACGCCAAGAAGAAATGCCGCTGGCATTAAGGAAAAGTTCCCTAACTAGCAAGCTAGCAAGGGTCTCACCAAAAGGCCATCAAACCAAAATGAACATAGCTAGGGGGAAAATCTAATGAGGTCACTCAAGATGATACCATTGTTTTCACTGCTAACAACTTTTTCTCAACACTGGGGTAGGGCTCCTCCAATAAAATTTTCCTGAAGGATTTCATAAACCTGCGCACTCAGTTCCAGCATCTGCAACCCTGATTAGTGCAACGTGTCTTAGAGACATCAAGAACCAGTCTGATGTCCTAGGATTAGCTAAACTTGTATCAGCTTGCCTGAAATGCTTTGTCTGCTGGTGGGTTACATCATGATAATGCGCTGTTTTCAGAACACTTGCCCTTGTTCTTTGAATCGGACTGGTCTGGGTACAAATACCTTTTTTACTTCACCTAAGCGGCATTCGCTGACATACTGCCATGTGACCTTTTCCTCTCCTCTCTCCAACACTAGGCATGCTTGCTGGGGCCTAGGGAGCTTCAGTGGGGGAAGTTGTCAGGCACACATCAGCGTGGCTAATAAGAGGATGAGAGTCTCAGCGTCTAGGGGAAAGCATACTCCCCCTAAGGGTTACAAGGATTACAAGGTGAAAGGCCTCAGTCATGACGTTTGACTGCTAGCCTGTCCATAAATGCAGATGAGATCATGAAGGAAAAAGGGAAGTTTGTTGTTATCCTGGTCTAGAAAGTTGTTAATATCTTGGGAATTCACATGGTGAATGATTTAGATTTGGATTTACACGGGGGGACTTTCAGCCAGACTGTTCGGCTGATCGGCCTGTGACTGGTCCTCGCCAGCCAACATAATGTCCATAAGCTCAGAAACAAACGAAAAAAGCTTGTTGTTGTGTTGCAAGAGGAAATCAGAAACATCCTGGACACTGGCTTGTTGTAAAAAAGGTTGCTCCATTGAAAAATCACCGGAGAAACAGTTAAACAGGTAAGCGTACTTTCTTCTTAAAGCACAAACATCTGCGTCTCTGCACACCAAAAGGGCATGAGCCTCATCTTGAATCTCATCACAAGAACAGCAATCACACAAAAGAGTGTTCCGAGTATCCCAAGCTGCTGTCTCCACCTTCAGTGTGTGTGCCCTAAGTCTGAAACGGCTAACATTCCTCATGACATGTGGAGACAAATCCAAATGCATGTGCCTTGGTAAACGGGCAGGGGCACGTACGTTATGGTCAAAAGGCACTGCAAAAAGAGACTGGTAAGTTGCTAGCTTACTATATGTGTCCCGCGGGTTCACTCCCTCAACATCTCTCCATACTGCCGGCAGCCTGTGTCTGAGGTCATCAGTAATTTCTTGAATAGGGATAGGAGTGCCCTGCCGCAGAGCTTGCACAAAGGAATCACAGCGCCGTAAGCCTTAGAAAGCATCTAAAACTTGAGCAGTCCAGCAGGCTGGCTCACGCGAATGAATGTTCAAATCTGCTTTCAACACTCTTCTCAACGTCTCACTGTTAGACCTCAGCATGCTATTATACATTTTGATAACAGACCTAAACCAGTAAAACTGAAGTGGCTCATGACCACACTCCCTCAGGACAGCCCAGTTTGTGGTGGTACGCTTAACATCCAGTGTGCTCTTAAAATAACTCATGTGCCGCACTTGCAGATCACTTGCGAATTCCTTGCCCGCTTTAATGTATTCAGTGCCCCACACTTGGCCTGCGTACATTCCAGCTGGAACCACATACGTCTTCCCAAGCCACAGAGACACGTACGGCCTATTTGCCATGGTGAATGATACCTTGACAGGGCATCCTGTGGGAGATGTGAAGATGTAGAAAAGAGAAGTTGTGCTCAAAGAGTGACTCAACCTCGGAGGCATACTTTTGACGGGGAGAGCAGACTTGGGGATTGGAACATCTGAACAGCACGTATCTTTCATCTTTTATGTCATCGGAATCACAGATATCACACATCGGAGAAGTATTATTGGACCAAATAGCCTGTTCAACTCGAAGAGTGTGAACTCGCATCCTGAATCTGGCAATGTTGCGAAGGACATGATGAGGAAGATCCAAATACATGTATTTAGGCAGAGCACAGGGAGGGTGAATGGCATGAGCAGCTCTGACAGGAAGTGCGCACCAATGATGATATGTCAGCCGCTTACTGTTGCTTACCCTGGGATCAGGAGTTGTGAATTGATTCCAGTAGCTAAGGTGTCTAGTTCTTAGGTCCAGGGTCGACCCTGAAAGACTTGGTGACATGGCGCCCTCCCAGGAGGAATGGGACTTATGGGGATATGTCGGGCCTCCAAGTTATGGGAATGGAATCCCAGTTCTCTGGTTTCCACTAGGGAGTTATCTATGGGATCCTGTAGTTAATGTCATCCAGGCTAGTGGTGTGTATCAAGGAATTGCTGCTTCGTTTCCTCTGCTGTGTTAGCGGCGTGCACACATGGGACGGATTGCTGTCCGGGCAATGGCCTATGGTCGTACTCATTTGGTGTGACAGGCTTGTAGATGGTGGTACTCAGACTCTTCCGAGCGGTGGCCAGAGACATCCCAGGTTGCCCATGCCCCCCTTTCTTTGTGCGCTCCTGTGGTAAAACGTTGGTTTTGCATCCTGTGGACATACCCCTTTTCTTCAGTTTCCTCGTTTACAGTTTCCGCCTCCGTGTGCTGGAATGTACCAGCACCAGGCCTATTAGTCCAACGTTGTGGCTAACGGTCCATTCTATAAATCTGTAAATCTGTAAATCATCCAGGCTAGCTAGTGTGCCTATGGAGGAAACATGTGTCTTCCTTCAACTGAAAGCCAAATACGGCTTAATATCCTAGTTAACAAATTTGGGCATGTTTGGAACGAATGCTTACAAACCACATGCTGCAGTACATTTTTTGTCAAATGTTTGCAATGTTTTATCTGATCCAACAAATTGGAAGCCTGCGAGTATAATCAACTTCTTTCTTTTACAAACGCCAGTCCGCAACAGACATGATTTTGTTATCTCTTCTTCCCAGTCCAAGTTTTGTGAGTTGAGCAACTTTGGCCAGGTCTGGTTATAGGCCTCAGTGTTTCCGCTCAGCTACCCTTGCAGACGGATACAGCGGTGTAACCTTAAAGACTTGCCACTTGGAGAACCCTCCTCAAAGCACACTGCCAGTCTGGGACCACGCAGTCATTCCTGACCTTTATCAAATTCTTTGAATGAGTACTCTAAATGAATGCTTTAATTCACCCCAAACATTTTATAGCACTTTGACTATTCTTGTATCTCTTTCTGGATTATTTGTAAGCAAGTATTTCTTCCTTGCAATTCTCTCCCAGAATGCAAGGAGTTTGCAACTGAGTTTGCAATTACACCTTCAAAAAGTACTTTTGACAACAGGCATGGGCAAAAAAAAAGAAAGAGAGAAAAAGCCGCGTGCATAGGCACAGGGAGCTTAACAATATGATACAGCATAGAAATACAAAGCAAATTGCGCATGATACAGATGTCAGTCCACATCAGGGAAAATGAGTGCACGGAGGTTGTCTGCCCGGGCATCCATGGGGCAGTATGGGCACTTGAAGGTACGTGTGCGGCCTTTTGCAATCTTGAGAACACTGTGCTCGCAGAGCACATGATTGCATGGCAGCAGGACTGGTGGATTGTCTGGGGTAGCATGGTCCCTGCAGCAACAAGACACATGAGCGCGCTTGTGTGTCTATCAGCATCAGACCGCAAAAGGTGCAAAAACATGTCTTTTGATCTATCTACATTTCCACGACAAACAGGCGTGTCTATCCAAATGCCATGCAGCAACAAAAGGCACACCTCATCGTGTGAGCCAGCATCGACAGAGAGGTAGAGATGAGCGTGCGAAAGAGGAAGCTGCGGGGCAAAAGCAGGCTTTTTCCAGGCGAGTAGCTGCACCATGGCAGGCTCGACTTACCATGACCAAAACCATGCATTCAGAAGAAGCGCCAAGAAAGCAAGTGCACAAGAAGAATGGGAGCCATACAGAGCCAAACATTGTTGGGGGATAATTAGAAAAGCACACTTCCAGAGACAGTTAGCTCATTGACTTTGCCAATCTCATGCAATTACACACATCAAATGCTGGAGCTTTTTCCACTGAAAACACGAAAAGCAAGAACAGGTACATCATTTGACATCAATTTTTCTTACTCACTTTGAGACAGGACAAGCAAAAATGGGGTGAAACACAAACTCGTCGCCCAGCTCCAACTCTACAGGCAGTTGCTCACAAGACCTCAAATCCTGCAGCACATATTGGCAGTCCAGAAGAGTAGGAAACAATCATTTCAAATTCTACAATGCAGTAACAATCTGCGCTTGCAGTGCAGAGGCATGCAACAGCAAAGCTTGCTTAGGAACCTATGTCAGGCTCACACAGAGGGCAGACAGTTGGCTGCGAAAGCTGATGCCAGCATGACAGAATGCTCTTCTTCAGATTCAATAAGACTTTGTGCATGGCATGCATTGTTGGCCTACATCAACAAGTGACAGCATTGTTGGCTTACATCAACAGGTGACAGCATATGTTAGGTGCAAGTTCTGGTCCTTTCAACCGCCTGTTTTGCTGCAACTTACCTTTTGCTCTAATTTGCTTACCTGCCTGTTTGCTACTTTTATCACACCCCCATCTCTTTAGCCTTGCAGGACCACCCACCTCCCTTTATTCAAAGTTTCACCTTGCCCTCATAGCTGTTATGCTAGGATCATTCAAAGGATTGATAAATGATAGCAATGCCCATGCTCACTTGGTGTGAAATCCAACTGAACACTTTGAAGGTTGCCTGGTGGTTTCTGTACATATACAGCGTTGGGCAACCACTCTCATCTGCTCCTGCCTTGCACTGTCTTACATTTCAAAATAAAACTGCGTGATCTAATTCCTGGTTCACAAGGATCTAAACATCCTCTTCAGCATCCATCTTAATTTTGTAAGTGAGTGCAAGCTAAACCACGTTTATGGGTGCCGCAACTCTTTTGTCATGGGTCTTAACATGCCTTTTCCCACCTGAGCATTGCGCTCCATGACAGAGGCCAGCTTCAGAAGTGGTGGCAGGGCCAGAGCTCCAGCCGCCACAGACACCGCCAGAGGGGATTCGTATGCCTGCAGGTGGGCAATATGGTAAGCACCTCTGCAACAAAGTACCAAAAAGTGCCAGAGGGAGCGCATATGCCTGTACATGTGTGAGCAGAAAAAGAGGTTGAAACAGAGAAACCACGGCGGCATTGGATTACTCCCCACACCAGTCAAGGAAAATGTGTGTGTGTGTGTGTGTGTGTGTGTGTGTGTGTGTGTGTGTGTGTGTAAAGAGCTAGAGCACCTATTAAAACACTCAGCAAACATCCCCTGCACACCAAACATTCAACCCTTATCAACATGGGTTCGGGCAAAAATCAGGATGTGCCTATTAGGAATGTGTTAAAAACTAGAAGGAGTGTATTTCAACAGACTGCACCCTGATTTAAGGCAACAATGTAAGGAAGAAGCTGTATCGCTTAACCACTTTGATTTAAACAGAGCCAGCCATCAAGGACTGTCCTGGGCAATCTTAGAGCTGCCTGAGTCAATGCTAGCTAAGCACAAATGTATGGAGGGCATGCACAATCTCCTTTGTGCAGAATCAAATGCGGCCCATCAAGCTGCAGGTGTGGAGCCTACATTTCTGTGACACATCCTCATATCTCACCCACTGAGCCTATGAAGCTTCACATAACACCTCTGAGCCCTTACCCTATTCATGCCCCGCCTGGCCCATCAAGCTGCATGCCTGGTGCATGAACTCTCATGTCTGGTGCATGCCCTGCTTCTAACCATTCCTGCACACTCTCACCAGGCCCATCAAGCTGCATGCCTGGCGCATGAACTCTCATGTCTGGTGCATGCCCTGCTTCTAACCATTCCTGCACACTCTCACCCGGCCCATCAAGCTGCATACCTGGCGCATGAACTCTCATGTCTGGTGCATGCCCTGCTTCTAACCATTCCTGCATGCCCTCACCTGGCCCATCAAGCTGCATGCCTGGCGCATGAACTCCTGTGCCACGTCCTCCCAGGCGCTCGGAGACATGAGCTCCGCGTATGGTGTTCCCGCCAGCGTGAATAATAGCAAGGGCTGCATAGCACAAGTGCAATGCAGTTGGCTATGATCCAGAAAACTTGTTTCCTCTCTTGCTTTTGATTACAGGCACACCGGGAACAAGCCTAACTATGAGGGGGTGATGCGTCTGCAGAGGGTTTGTAGGAGGTTTGCCAGGGAAACGTTGAGGTAATGCCAGAGTAAAATGTGAACAAGCAAATCAGGGATTGAGGGATGACTGGCCAGTACCTCCCCAAAAAGTTGAAAGCCGAGTGACCACTGGCACATCGCCAAACCTCACACACATCCCTTACATGTGGAGGTGTCGCACCAGCCAGTTTGCTCGTGCGTTTTCCATAACCAGGGTTGTGCCACCTTGGCGTCTCTAAGGATCTAGAGGACCGCCTAAACATTTGGTAAATGGTTTGGTTTGGTAAAATCGTACAAGCATGGCTTCAGGGAGGATTGGTGGCAACTCTGCGACAAAAGGCGATTCTGCCACCATCGCAACAGCGATTGATAGCTGATATTGGATTTTCCTGGGCCGCATGCTGCATGCATGATGAGCTGCAAGCCTGAGGAAAAGAAGCTCACCTTGCCTTCGTGTGAACTTGGCATCATGCAAAATAATGGCGAAAGGGCAAGCTTGTCTTAAGACAGGCCTGGGGAGCTCCAGCCTCCTAGGCCAAGGGAGCCTAATGGCCCCCCACCTCAGGCATCAGTAGGTACAACCAGGAATAAGACAAGGGGCATGAATAATGCACAGGTAGGATTAGTGTACCAGCCAATGCCCCTGAGCCTGGAACCAGCTGCAGCTGTCGACTCCTGCTAGGATCCTCAGGGCGAGCATGGAGAGCAGCAGGAACAGCAGCAGCAGCAGAAGCAGGGGGAGGAGGGCAGCAGCATGAGGGGTGAGGGCCCCCGAGGTCAGAGAACATTGCAATCAACACAGCCAGACGCTAAACTTTGGGCGGTGAATCAAGATTTCCCACTAAACTCACCACTGAATCAAGTTTCACTGTTTAGAAAGCCCCAAAATCAGAAAATCACAGTCTGCACCATCTAAATTGTATAGCGAACCATTTATCGTATTGGCACAATCCTGCCCATAACCCTGAGTTCCTGCCTGCATGCTCTGTGCTGCTTCCCATCCCCACTCCATTCTTCAGCGTGGTCCCTCCCTTACCTGCTTAGCTTGCTTGACCGCCCCGTTGGCAATAGAGTTTTCTGGCTGTGGCCTCTCTTGGTCGTCATCTATGGCCATGGCTGTGGCACCTCCTTCACCACCACCATCAGCAGCAGCCACAGATTCCGCAGAGCCCTGATGCGTGCTGTAAGGAACACCAAGCAAGAACAGGCAAGAGAGATGATGAGGTGAGCGAATTCAGATCGATTGATGTGGCAGCGAATCATGTACTAGACCCACATGGGCATGGATTCAAGGAGCATTGGAAATACAAAGCTTGACTGCAATGTGTGACACATGCTGAGCTGTGCTTGGTGAAAAGGATTAGGTAACAGAGCAATTTGTGTTCTGCTGACAGGAGTCTATTTTGATATGTATGTAATACAGCACAATCAAATTAGGTCCATATCTTGTTGGGGGGGCATTTTCATGGCAGGACATAAGTCTTGCAGAGCATTCTTTTCAAACAGGTACAGCAACCAGGGAAGTTCAAACTCTCGGGTAACCCAAAGAAAAACAAAAATCAGGTCGGATCAAACCCAAATATTTTCAAAGGGCAGCTTTTGTTTTAGGTACTGAACCCGAGGGTTTTTAAAGGCATGTCAGGTAGACCCAAGGAATCATGAAGTGTCTTTCGGGCAGCCCCGAAACCCCTTGTAACCCCCTGAACTTCCCTGACAGCAACGTACGATTTCACCAGTCATGCTTTCGGCATCATGGTCTCAGACATTCACAAATTACAGAGTTCACCGGTTTGGCAGTACAGCTTTTGGTCATCCCCACGAACGGCTCCCCCAAACCAGTCGCCCTTGCATTCCCTGAGCATGCTAAACATGGATTTATATCAAGTATAAATGCTGGCTGAAAGTCTGGCATGTCGAGGTGTTCTGTGTGGCTCTGGGGCTGTTGTGCACCCATTTTGGCAGAAAAGGGTGGATTTTCAAACTTGCACCAAATGGCCAGCATTCCTGGACTTAAGTTGCTCTTAGGTCGTCCAATCATGCTGCGATGTCACAATTTGCGGGGGCACTGGGGAAGCGTGCTGGCTGGACCCATCGGGACAGGTATGCAAGCTGATGCAGGAAGTAAGGTTGCTTTGCAACTGCTGCATACCATGGCAACCTGACCACATCCACAGATGCTGCCCAGCATAACACGCCTATCAAGAGTTGTATGAGGCCAATTGGTAGCCTGTGTGAAAGGTGGCGTGCTTTTGACGAACTTAGCGGTCACATTGACACAGTAATCCACAGTTTCTGGTCCGCACTTGCAAGCACAGGCATTCCCTCATCCATGCCAAGGTCATGCCAAGGTCATGCCAAGCTCTGGTCCATCATCAAGGTCATGCCAAGGTCATGCCAAGGTCATGCCAAGGTCTGGTCCAGCATGGCGAATTTTTAGGGACTGTGGGTAGTTTGGCTCGCTGTGCTCTCAATGGGAAACAATCCAGTATCTTAGCTCATTTCTGGAAATTTGAAAACTTCCCTGCCGCCCATCAGCTGTATCTCACCCCACCCTTTTCACACCTCCTTAAAGAGCAAAAACAAAAAAAAACATCCGATGCAGTTTTCAGGTCTTGGGATGGTGCAGGGATGCTGAGATGTGGTGTAAGCCACTAAAACAAAGTAGTTTGGCCTGACTTGGGGGGGTCCGTTCGTGGGGACAAGCTTTCTTGTACCTCATGCAACTTTCTTTTTAAGTTCTCAGTTGCTGCCCATAGACTCCTTATAAGTCGTACATACCATCTTTAAGCACCCACAGGTGAATGCAGTATCAGCAGGCAGCGCTTGCACCCAAAGCAAGGCGCTCATCCAGTTACCGCGTTTCAGCTTTTGAACATGATCAACAAGGGCAACACAACCTGCTGTATGTTTTGCCTGCCTGCGTTCTTCACAGTTTGCACGCAAGCCTTAAACAGCAGAAAAACCAACATCCAATCTCAGGTATCCTACATTGCAGGAGTCTATAGCAATATCAATTTACGAGTATTGGTATCAAAGGCGTGACAATGCATGGAAACAAACATCTGTCAGGCCCTCACCTGCTTGTGGGTCTCAAGTACACCAAGCAGCCCATGAGCCGCATGATCTCCTTCATCTTCGTCCGCTGGAAAGGCGCAAAGTGGTTCTTTGCGTAAGCAAGCGCACCCTCCTGGCCTGTTGCACAAAAGGGATGAAAGAATACAGCAAGTGAGCATGAGGAAAATGCATGGGAATAAGCATGAGACCCTTGGGCTGAGCAGAGTGCGGAGAATGGGATAGAGTAATGAATGAAATAATATAATAATGAGCATGGCAACCATGCAGAAATGAGGGGGGGACAAAGAAGGGTAGCTCACAGCTTCATTAAGCCATTCCAGGAATTGGGCTTCCGGGTGATTAAAAGGATGAGTGACCAATGGATTGAGGGCACCAAGCGCGCGCTGCATTCACGTTCACACACACGCGCGCACGCGCGCACATACACACATGCGCGCACACATATACACATCAAGGAAATAAGTATGGGCCCTGTACTGTGCCATGGATCACAGAAAAAATACTCGCAAGCAATGCCTCATGCAGCGCTCCACGCCGCTCACTACACATTCCGCACCTTGCTGCGTCAAGGTTGTCAGGAAGTTGAGCGCGTGGAGCTTGAACTCAAAGGCAGAGGGTGGGTGGGGGCCTTTCCTGGGCCCCTTGCCTGCGCTCCCTAAACCTCTGTAGCCTACGCTGCCTGAAGACTCTGGCAGCTGGCCAGCATGGGAGGCAGCCCACTGTAGCGCAGGCTCTAAGTTGTGGGCACGGATCTGCATGGGATGCGCAAACAAATTGTCCAGTTTTTTGGACAAATCAATGCAAGGATGCCGACGTGAGATGGCCCACTGCGAGACTGCCGGAGTGAAGCAGCCCACTGCAACGCAGGATCCAGGTTGCGTGCGCGGATCTGCAGGGGAGATCCACACGGAAATACAAAGAATGGCAAGAGTTGCATGGTTACATCCTCAGGATCCGAATTGCACACACGAATCTGCAGGAGACATCGCGCAAAACCATGAAACGAGACACAAGTCCCATGGATGTGGACTCCGGCTGCAAGCTGTTGATGAGTGTGATGTGACGTGGTGTGGTGTGGTATGGTGTATGTGTGTGTGTGTGTGTAAGTCTACGCCTTGAGCCGAGCAGGGAACTGACCACAACTAAGCGTTTGAAGTAGGCTCCTTTGGCTTGAGCATGCACAAGCGCATTTGCCGACCAAGAGGGGCCACAAACTAAGCTGGCCTCATTCCTACCTGCTCAAGTATTTTATGCATCTCGATGTACGGCGCCTTGAGATCATGCACATCTGGTATCTGTGCTTCTTGCGCAAATATGTCCCCAACCTGCAGGCAGCAAGGTACTGGTGTTCTTCAAAGCTGGGATGCATTGTGGAAAGTTTGGTTTGTTGCAGAATGCTTTGCAAACAACCGCAGGCCTAGAACCAGGCTCAGCTGGGAGGCAAGCTCGTGCCTGTCCACCTGCAGCCCCCTCTGCAGCAACTAGGCCACCCTGGAGGGGAGCCATGAGAGATGAGTGACTCGCCCGTGAACAAGTAACAGAAGCCTATTTAACTTGTTATGTGGGCAAATGGGCAGACTCTGCAGGGAAGTGCCAAGGCAGCAGGGGCTGCAGGTGAGCGCCAGCAAGCCTGGACATGGCACCCAGAAAGCAGCAAATGTGGCAAGAAATAAAATTGACACGCGAGATGAGGTGCAAATCGAGGCTACTTTTCTGTGGCAGCTTGAAAAGCCAGAAAAAAGAAACTTACGAACAGGTGAATGAAGTGTGTGTGGCCAGTTTACAGGTAAAAGCCACAGAGTCAGGCTCATGCAAGTGCCAAGCAGATGCAAGCCAGCAAAGTGAGCATTGCCTGCTTAGGACTGCTTCAGCCACGGAGGCCTCACCTCAAAGCGCCCTTCCCGAAAAAAGTGCTCTGCAATGACCTGCGTATGGATGACATGGCAAATTTGATGTGAGATCCATTGACAAGCATGGAGAGATAGACTGACAGGAGCAGAGCAGCTAAGATGCACTTGATGTCAGCATTACAGTTTGCAGCATCGTAATCGTAGAGGAAATGGAAATGGGTTCCTCCTTCCGCTCAAGGATGCACTGCTGCGGATGTTGTCAGCAACAAAAGCGCACTGAAGAGCTGCCAAAGCACATCGAGTTCTCTGACTCTCTTCACAGGAAGCTGAAGACTTTGTGTAAGAGATTGTGCACATGCGAGCACTCCTGCGAGGCACCCGGCTTTTGGGCACTTTTGAGTTTGATGGGCATTCCCACCTCTCTCCCGTAAAGTTCGCTGCCTCAGGGTTCACCCAAGGCCACCAAAGCATTGCAGCACAGCATACGTGTCTGCCCCACACTGAGTTACTTCGTCTCGCTTGCCTGTAGGGCAGACTGATTACAATGCCATGACCGAAACATTTGGTGTGCGCTTCATGAAGCTGCCACAGAACCATTTCATTAAGGCAGCACATGCCATACCAGTTCAGGATTGCTTAGTCCATGTCTGTGTCACACAAGACCTTCATCGCGTGCGGCCTGTTTTGCTCTTGGCCAGGGTCGCTAAAACCATGTGTATGTCACACCTTGTTCAGGGTTGCTTGGTCCATGTCTATGTCGCGCATGGCCTTGCAAATGTCCAGCTTGTCATCCACAAACCTGTCCAGAGCCTGAGCATGGCAGCACAAGGAAGGGCTAGACTGCAGTGAGTGGTTGGAATGACTGGATGAGACGCAGGGCCTGAGCATGGCAGCACAAGGAAGGGCTAGACTGCAGTGAGTGGTTGAAATGACTGGATAAGACGCAGGGCCTGAGCATGGCAGCACAAGGAAGGGCTAGACTGCAGTGAGTGGTTGAAATGACTGGATGAGTCGCAGGGCCTGAGCATGGCAGCACAAGGAAGGGCTAGACTGCAGTGAGTGGTTGGAATGACTGGATGAGACGCAGGGCCTGAGCATGGCAGCACAAGGAAGGGCTAGACTGCAGTGAGTGGTTGAAATGACTGGATAAGACGCAGGGCCTGAGCATGGCAGCACAAGGAAGGCCTAAACTGCAGTGAGTGGTTGAAATGACTGGATGAGACGCAGGGCCTGAGCATGGCAGCACAAGGAAGGCCTAAACTGCAGTGAGTGGTTGGAATGACTGGATGAGACACAGGGCATGAGCATGGCAGCACAAGGAAGGCCTAAACTGCAGTGAGTGGTTGGAATGACTGGATGAGACACAGGGCATGAGCATGGCGGCACAAGGAAGGGCTAGACTGCAGTGAGTGGTTGAAATGACTGGATGAGTCGCAGGGTCTGAGCATGGCAGCACAAGGAAGGCCTAAACTGCAGTGAGTGGTTGGAATGACTGGATGAGACGCAGGGCCTGAGCATGGCAGCACAAGGAAGGGCTAGACTGTAGTGAGTGGTTGGAATGACTGGATGAGACGCAGGGCCTGAGCATGGCAGCACAAGGAAGGCCTAAACTGCAGTGAGTGGTTGGAATGACTGGATGAGACACAGGGCCTGAGCATGGCAGCACAAGGAAGGGCTAGACTGCAGTGAGTGGTTGGAATGACTGGATGAGACGCAGGGCATGAGCATGGCAGCACAAGGAAGGGCTAGACTGCAGTGAGTGGTTGAAATGACTGGATGAGACGCAGGGCCTGAGCATGGCAGCACAAGGAAGGCCTAAACTGCAGTGAGTGGTTGGAATGACTGGATGAGACGCAGGGCCTGAGCATGGCAGCACAAGGAAGGCCTAAACTGCAGTGAGGGGTTGGAATGACTGGATGAGACGAGTGGTTAGGCTGCCAGCATCCATGGCAACCTAGGTACCGTAAATGGGGACGTCTCATGATGCACGTCTTGATCATTCAAATAACCTCAGACACAAAAGTGGGACTAAGGATGGGTACGCAGTGTGATCATCTGATCAAACTCAGGCATAGCAATGGGACTTCTCATGATGCACCATATAAATAAGCTTAGGCACACAAGCGAGTCAAACTTACTCACCTGCTAGTACATTTCGTTTGTATTTTGGTGTTGCAAACTTTGCTCTGAATCTTCAAAGCAAGAGCAATAGAACATACACACCTGCTGTTCACAAAGCTGCACAAGTCATGCCAATGCCTTTTTTCCTGCCAAGAAAGTGGGTCTCTGCAGCACCGTGTCCGAACCTTGTTCAGCTTGTTGATCCCTGAGTGCAATTCCTTGGTTTGGTTTGTGGACTCCTTCAGCAGGCCGTCCAGCTTGGCCTGAAGGTCTGAAGTGGCTGCCGCTATGTCTGCAGGGCTGCTAAGGCTGCGCATCTCCGCAGAAGTATGCCGGATCAGGGCAATGGCCTGGTCCAGGCGCTCGTCCATGGTGTGCTCGCATGTCCGCTGGCGCTTGACTACCTGCAGAAAAAAGAGGGGTGGGGGGGCACATGCTTGGACCAAGTGTGCATTTCAGAGGGGGGAGGTGTGTGTGTGTGTGTGTGTGTGTGTGTGTGTGTGTGTGTGTGTGTGTGTGTGTGTGAGCGCGTGCATGTATATGCGTGCGTGCGTGTGCATGCGCATGTGTGTGCATGTGCATGTCTATGCGTGAGCGTGCGTGGTGTGTGTGTGTGTGTGTGTGTGTGTGTGTGCACATGTATGTGCGTGCATGTGTGTGTGCGCGTGTATGTGCGTGCATGTGTGTATGTGCGCGTGTGTGTATATGTTTGCGTGTATGTATGTACGCGTGTGTTTGTGCGTGCGTGTATGTGCCTGTGCCTGTGTGTGTGTGTGTGTGTGTGTGTGTGTGTGTGTGTGTGTGTGTGTGTGTGTGTGTGTGTGTGTGCGTGTGCGTGCGTGTGCGTGTGCGTGTGCGTGTGTGTGTGTGTGTGTGTGCGCGTGTGTGCTCGCGCGTGCATGCGTAAAAACATGTGAAACACAGGACATTTTAACAGGACAGGCAAAGAGGCCTGACTTCTTACAAGTGAATCAGGTTTACAGAGCTGTTTTGATGCACAACATGCAAGCCCACAGAAATCAAGAAATCGAGCTCCACAATCCTGACCTTTGCAGCTTCACTGCTAGCTGCCTGGATAGGCTCCACTGTGCTGCTGCTCATCGTTGCTCAGTGTGCATATATCATGGCCCCATACAAATATCAAATTAATTGTATCAGCGCAGGGTGAAAATAGAGTCGAACACGTCTTGGAGAGGAACAAGCTGCACCTCTGATACATACATTGCACAATATATCAGGATACTGTTAAGAATATTACAAATTTCCTTTAATTAATCAAAGTTAGATAATGAGTTGGTGACACACTTCACACCATGTCCATGGACGAGGCTGACCAAATCTCACCCGCTCCTCAGCAAGGAGGGTTGGCAGACATGCTCAACTCTTTGACTGTGTTTGGAAAGGATGCTTTGTGGTGGGGCATGGTGTGGATGGGCTGCTATGTGGCCTACCAACAAGGTGTGTGCCCATGCATGCGCTTTAGCATTCGCACCAACAAAATGTGCACTTTATTGCAAGGTAACAAATTAAGGATCAATTTCAGGTTACAGTCCTTTCAAATTACATGGTGTGTGTGACCAGACGTGGGCGCATGCTGCGTCCAGCAGATCAACTTTGCATACTGCACCAGGATCCACACAGGTGTTGATGCATGCTAAGAAGCTTTTCCTTGCGTTCCAGGCTGGCTCCCCTTCTTGCAGCCGCCCAACCCTAGGCCTGAGCATGCAAATGCACGCGCTGCTGCAAGAGAGCAGGCTGCTGCAGCTGCTGCTGCAGAAACTGAGGAGCAGCCAGCTGTGCCAGAGGACCCAGTCTCTCAGGTAAGCTTTTGCCCCTGTGCGTGCGTGCGGCTGTTTATCTGCTTGTGAATGGATGCATCAAGTTAGTGCATGAGTACATGTAGCCCTAGGTACGTGGAATTTTATTACTTGTACTTACAGAGACCTGCGCAGGTGTATCTAGGGATGTTTGCATGCGAGGAGGAGGGTGCATGAAACACCTCATTTTGCTTATGTGTCTTTCTGTGTCACAGGGATGTGAAACACCCTGAAAATTGGAATGCTTGTGCCTTTTCCAAATGCTGGGTTTAAATGCATGCAAGGGGATGTAATCTAATGAGACCTTGTTCAAATCACACTTGGTTGCAAATTCCAAGCCACTGACCTTGACAAGCACTCAGCCCTCACAAGAATGTGCATGTAGCAGTCTGAGGGCCTACACTGCCTTTGCAGGCCTGAGCCAGGCCTTTCTTCTTCTGGCTCACATCTTCCACACTACTCAGGCTGGTGCCCATTACAAAAACTTGCACACAGCCATGATCCCTTGTTGCTAAAGAACGCCCCTCTTTGCAGCCTTTTATTGTGCAAAGTAAGCTCCCCCTGTTGCACGCGGTGCTCTTTTTTTGCACGGAAAGACGCCCAACACTGCAACACTGAGGTTTTCCTTTGTGCAAAGTCACCCCCCTTGTGCATGTGATGTTTCTATTTTGCACAGAAAGGCACCCACTCCCTGAGGACATCAGCATACAGCCTATACAAGGTGCCACTAACTGCGAGCATGCAATAATTCCCTGGATCCAGCACGGAGACCTTCTTGTAGAAGGGAGTTATTTCAGCCACTTCCAGCAAGAAGGGATCTCAGCCTGCTCCATCATGGCAAACAAACACGCAATTTAAGGAGCCAGAACACCACTGCAGCACTCCTTGCAGACTGTGAAGTCACCTCACCTGATGCATGTGGTGTGCAGGAGGAACACAAAGCTGCGATGGATGCCCTCATGGCGCGCGCCCAAGAAAAGGCCACCCAGATGAACGACAAAAAGCTCACAGTGGAGCACATGATCTTGGCACTGGCGGGCAACCCAAGGTGGGCTTGATGTGTTTGCTGTGTGAGCACAAGACCCTGATGCATCTCACTTGGCAGCCAGGGTAGCTGCACACAACCTCGGCATTTGCAGGCATCTCAAGGTGGGCTTGCTGTGTAACTGTGTGTATCTGCTGTGTTTGCGTGTGATACCCCTGGTGCATGTTGCAATGCAGCCGGAATAATGGCGCATGATCTTGGTCTGGCGTGCAACCCAAGGTGCGCTTGATGTAGGCATGGGAGGCATTTCCCCCCCTTCCTCACTGTACCATTTGCGATGGTGTGCCCTGATATTGCTGGTGCTGTAAATGCACATTGACACAAGTGCAGTGATTGCCCCTCTTTCCTCACCAGCATAGGAGTGGAAAGGTCATGGGGAACGGAAGGCAGCTTGGGCGTCAATGTATCAGTGCAAAGCAAGTGCTCCTCGTGTGGTTGTCGGCCTGAGCTGCGGAATGCATGGTTCCTTTGCTCCGGCTGATTGAAATGTTTGTTCCAATGCTTGATCAATGGCGCAGTGTAAGCCAAGCCCACAAGCTCGCCTCTAGCTTTGAAGGACCTGAAGCTTGCATCGTTGATCCACCAATTCGCATCACCTTGATGGATAGCAGTGCAAGCCACGTCCAGGTGCTTGGCTCTAAGTACCAGGAGGCCATACACAGCAGAGTGTTGGTGCTCTCTCTGGCTTGACCTCAAAACAGTGTGCGATTGCAGCATGATGGTAGTGGACCACCTGGAGTCTGCCCTCAGAAAGATCCAAGACATCACTTTCCTTGCTCTGGTGCTGCGATTCCCTTCAGTTAATGGAGATCCTGCAGTGTGAAGAGGGCAGATTGGTGGACCACGTGGAGCCCGTCACCAATAAGAGTATTATCATCCCTGCTCTTGCGCCATGCTTTCCTCAGGTTCATGGAGATCCTGCAGTGTGCAGAGGGCATGACGGAGGACCACCTTAAGTCTGCCATTAAAAAGAGCCGCATCATCTACAACAGAGGAGAGGTGAACGAGGTAGGTGGAAAAAGTATGTTTCAAAACATCTGGCTGCCCCCTTCCGGCATGAGTGCATTGGGCAGAAGGTGTTTTCCTGGGTGAGTGATGGATGCCAGGTTTGCTGCTGGTCGTCCTGCATTGCACGCTTGAGGTATGATTTGAGGCAGGTTTTCCATAAGCTCAAATGCTTTTTTTTAAATAGCCTTCACGATTTGGGGATGATTTGGGGAAGGGGCTTATCTGCTTTCATTGGACCTGTTCTGTCCACTCCCCATTTTACTTTCTACTTGTACCCAAAGGCAAGCCTGCACCTGTGCCTCTTCCTAGAGCAAGAACAAAAAATTGCCATTTGCAGGCAATTAGTGCTCAGGCTTTTGACGCGCATTTTCGGGCAAGCATCAGCCCAAATAGCAAGTCAGAATGCAATAGACAAGGCGCTACAGGCATTCACAGCTCACAGGGAAGAGGAGGTAAAGGAGGCAGGCCTGGCAAGGGTTGCGCATTATGGTACAAAAGGCACAAGAAGAGGAAAGTCTCTCTCTCTCTCTCTCTTTCTCTCAAGCTAGCTGTCTAGCTATCTATCTTCATTTGTTAGGGGGCAAGTAAGGCATTGCAGGCGCAGATATCAAAGGAGATAAAGAAGGCACTGGAGGCAGCCCAGGCATTGTACACATGCGCGCGCGCGCACACACACACACACACACACACACACACACACACACACACACACACACACACACACACACACACACACACTTGCGCGTACGCGCATATCCCTGTGTCCTGGACTACCTGCCTCTGCCTAACAATCTGCCTGACAAAAGAGGGTGCACATCAGCAAGTTTGCTCTTCTGTGATGAGACTCCTTGTATTTTTGTTGGTGGCACTTAAGTCCGCGCTGATGCTTCTCCCAGAATTTTCTGTCCAGGCGTGGTGGCACCTGTGATTGACAAATTTGGATGTGTGTGTATGTGTGTGTGTGTGCGCGTGTGTGAATTCGGATGTGGATGCGGCACTGCACTGCAGCTGGGTCGATGAAGGTATGCAGCAACCCTGCTGACTCTTGCGTCACTGTTGCCCTGCTTGCTCCTGCATCACTGCTGCCCTGCTGGCTCCTGCATCACTGCTGCCCTGCTTGCTCCTGCATTACTGTTGCCCTGCTTGCTCCTGCATCACTGCTGCCCTGCTTGCTCCTGCATCACTGCTGCCCTCGCAGGACTTGATCCCTGAGCACCACACAGCCATGTCCAAGTACTCACGTGACCTCACCCAGATGGCCCGCCAGGGTAACCTGGATCCTGTCATTGGGCGCAGCGATGAAATCCGCAGGTGGGTGGAGGCAAGAGAAGAGGATCCGCAGGTGGGTGGAGGCAAGAGAAGAAGATCCGCAGGTGGGTGGAGGCAAGAGAAGAAAATCTGCAGGTGGGTGGAGCAAAGAGAAGAAGATCTGCAGGTGGGTGGAGCAAAGAGAAGAAGATCTGCAGGTGGGTGGAGCAAAGAGAAGAACATCCGCAGGTGGTTACAAAGGAAACAAAGAAATGAAGGAGAATGACAGCTGCAGGTGATTGATCCATGGAGCCTGTGCACTTCCTTTCTTTTTGGACACTCTTTGATGCAACAATGAAGTTTGCTTGTGCACCAAGCAAAGATCTGCATCCCTCATTTACTTAGATCAGATGTTGCAAGGGATTAAACCTGCAAGGGAACGCATGTTGGCTGTGGCTCAGTGTGGCTCACACTGTGAGCTCATAATTTTTGGGGAGACACACCTCTGCTCTGCAGGGGGGGGAGAGGGACAGACAACTTTGCAGAACACCGTGTCATTGAGATCGTTGTATTCACTGTGTTATCTCAATCAAGCTGCACCTACGTCACCAATCAAACTTGCACGGCTGTCGTTTGCAGTATCCTGACTGAAAAACAAAACACACTCACAAACAAGCACACATGGCCTCGCGTGGAAGCAAAAATTGGTGACAGACAACAACGCTTTGCAGGGCACCTTGGAAAACACACTCTCAATGTGCAGGGTACTGCACCAAGTGGTTCTCCTTGTGCCATCATGTCTTCTCTTTATTTGTTGGTTCCTTCCATGTCCATGAAATCTCCAATGCATGCAAGCCAACTGCACTACGTCTAGCATTAGTAAGACTCGCCGATTGTCTCTTTTTCCTGCTCAACTGCAACACGCTGCTGAGCAGATGTCCTCCGCTGAATTCATTCAGCCTTCCATGTCCTCCCGCCTTCGCACAACCTGCACTTTCCTCTTCCTTCTGCATCCACCCTGCTCCCCATTCCTACTTTCTTACAGGGTGATCCACATCCTGTCCCGTCGCACCAAAAACAATCCTGTCATCCTCGGAGAGCCTGGAGTTGGCAAGGTTGGTCAGCTGCACCGGACTCATGCCTCCCGTGCCAAAAGGCACCTCCCACAGAGCATGTTTTCAGACGTACATGCGCTAACCCAAGAGATTGTCGTTGCATTGTGGCCACTTCTGCCAATCTATTTGATCACATTCCTGACAAATATCCTGAAGAACCTAGTCAATACCTGATCTCCGCTGTGATTCGCTGGGCCTGTGGGACGGCCTGCATTTTCACCAGCCAGTCGCACCCATTGGGTTGCCCATCTGCACAAGCGATGCTGGCATGGAAAGACGGGAAGAGTGCCAATGCCAGTGTGGCTTACATCGGCGGCAATTGTGTTTACAGATTTCCATGCCTCTTGAAGTACAGTCTGTGCCGTCATGAGGCCCGGCATTGCCAGGCACAGCCCATGATGTGCGTAGGTGCCATTTTAATGCAGAGTAGGTACATGGATGGCCAAAAGTGACCACGCACAACACCCTGGTGCCTCGACAACCAAGCTTTGTGTTTGCTCGTGCATGCCTTGGCGAGGGGTCGCTCACTCTGAATCGCGTGCGCATCGACCACTGTGCAGACTGCGCTGGTGGAAGGCCTGGCGCAGCGAGTGGCTGCCGGAGATGTGCCAGAGACCCTGCGGGATGTGGCTGTGGTGGCCCTGGACATGGGCTTGCTCATGGCAGGTGAGTGTGTGTGTGTGTGTGTGTGTGTGAACCTCGGCTTGCTCATGACAGGTGCTTGGTCGTGACATGTGGCAGCGGTCATGAGCTTGATCATGGCAGGTGAGGGGGGAGGGGGCTGCTGCTGCTGCTGTTTGTGCTGCAGATGCATAGATTGCAGGCAGAGGATCAGGAGCCATGAGAGGGTGATTGCATGAAAAAACTCAAAGCTACCATGCTGCTTGCGGCATGCGTGCACGGGTGGCGATTGCATGAGACACTCAGAGCTGTCATGCTGATTGCGGCATGTGTGCACAGGTGCGTTCATGCCAGGAGAGTTTGAGGAGCGCCTGAAAGCTGTGCTCAAGGAGCTGACGGAGCCCAACATGAGGTGGGCTTGACGGATCTGAGTACAAACAAGGCGATTAAAATTTTTTGATCTTATTTTCCATGCCAGCCCGCTTGCATACCATGGGCCTCCTTTGTATTGATTCTCATGCCATGCACACGGAACTAATGTAGCAAGGTCATGTGGTGTGCTGATGATCCAGCAGGGACATCTCTAGTGCAGCTCAAAATCCATTACTTCATTCTGTACAGTCTATAAAATACACTGCTGCGCCCAAACACTAGAGCATGCCCATGCAAATGCGTCTGCTGCGCCCAAACACTCGAGCATGCCCATGCAAATGCGTCTGCTGCGCCCAAACACTCGAGCATGCCCATGCAAATGCGTCTGCTGCGCCCAAACACTCGAGCATGCCCATGCAAATGCGTTTGCTGCGCCCAAGCACCAGAGCGCTGCAATACTGGCACTGCTGATGAGGGAATGCCTAGCATTGCTCCGCCCAAGCAGCTGGTCATGCCCAAGCAAGACAACACTGCTGCGCCCGTACATCTAAGCACCGCAGCATCGACGCTTATGATAAGAGCATGTCCAAAAACACGTGCTGGGATTCGTCACCAGAGCATGCCCAAGCACGGCAACACTGCTGCACCCAAACACCAGAGCATGCCTAAGCAAAGACCAGAGCAAGCCTAAGCAAAGACCAGAGCATGCCCAAGCAAATACCAGAGCAAGCCTAAGCAAAGACCAGAGCATGCCCAAGCAAAGACCAGAGCAAGCCTAAGCAAAGACCAGAGTATGCCCAAGCAAAGACCAGAGCATGCCCAAGCAAAGACCAGAGCATGCCCAAGCAAAGACCAGAGCAAGCCTCAGCAAAGACCAGAGTATGCCTCAGCAAAGACCAGAGCATGCCCAAGCAAATGACACTGCTGTCCCCAAGCAAGCACCACTGCTGCGGCTAAGCACCAGGGCGCTGCAGCACCAACACTGATGATAAGTGCATGCATGCAGATACATAAGGGTTGCCAATTATATACATACGTGCGCTATAAACATTGCATTTTCCCTGCCGAATGGCTGATGTGTACGTCGTGTTAATACAGAATATTGGCTAACCCTATTTAATCTGAACACCCACTCCTGACTCCTGTTGCAGGACGGTGCTCTTCATCGATGACTTGCACAACGTGATGGGACCCAACGCTCAACAGGTACCAGCAGGTTCCCATTGCCACTTGCATGCACTGACTTTGACGCTGAGTTGTTAGATCCCCTAAGCATTGTGTTTGAGGCCCCAGCCCCTTCACAGGGCGCTCTTCTTTTCTACTAGCACTGCTTGAAAAACCACCCTGGGCATGCTTTCTAAGTACACAACGTGCCCCTGGCCATTCTTGGATTGCCCTGACAGCCTCGCACTCAAAAGCAACCGCTGAAGCAAAAGATATTGAAAACTTCTTTGTGAAAATGCTTGCTGTATCTGCCTCATGCATTGGAAGCCCAAGCTGCGCCTGGAGCCAAAGCGGTAATTCTACTGGTGATTTCAAATCTGAAGCTGGTGAGGCTCTTCCAAACACATTGGTGTTAGACTCAGGGAGCTGTGATTCCTGTGTCCTGCAGGGCGGAGGCATGATGGATGCAAGCGTGCTGCTCAAGCCACTGCTCGGTCGTGGGGAGCTGCGGTGTATAGGTGAGTGGGCGTGTGGTTTATGGGGCATGCTCATGATGGAGACGGAGGCATGATGGATGCAAGTGTGCTGCTCAAGCCGCTGCTTGGTCGTGGGGAGCTGCAGTGTATAGGTGAGTGGGCGTGTGGTTTATGGGGGCATGCTCATGATGGAGACGGAGGCATGATGGATGCAAGTGTGCTGCTCAAGCCGCTGCTTGGTCGTGGGGAGCTGCGGTGTACAGGTGAGTGGATGTGTGGTTTATTGGGCATGCTCATGATGGTGGCGGAGGCATGATGGATGCAAGTGTGCTATTCAAGCTGCTTCTAGAGGGCATGAGAAGCTGCAACGGATGGATAAGTGGGTGTGCAGTCAGAGGGGCATACCGTAGTTCCACGACCAGTTCGAAAACTAATTAATTTTGGAGCGTTCAAACTCTAAAATTCGAAATTTTTTATTAATTATTGCCTGAGCGTTCAAACTCCGTTTGAATTAGAAATTAATTAATCTCAGGGCTGAAAAGGGAGATTGCTGGAAATGGCCTCTCAGGCCCCCAGCTCAAGCTCCAACCCCTTAGCTAAGTGGCTGAAGCCTGTATCACCCACCCAGCAGCTCCTAGCGACCCAAAACAAGCTTGCCATGGCTCAGGCAGCCAAGAAGGGGCAGCCAATTAAGCAGAAGGACCCCGTAGGGCGTCCTCCAGGTGGCAGCTCAGTTGATGTTTCATGCGTGGGTTGATGTTGCATGCATCCTTCAGTGTATGGGCTCACTGTACAACAGTGACAGCTTGTGGATTGCTGAGGGTTGGATGCTGATGGTGAGGTGTGCTCTTTCCAGGGAGCAAAAATGAGCTTAAGCCCCTCCAGCCCCCAGCCCCTGAACAGCAGCAGCAGCAGCAGCAGCAGCAGCAGCAGCAGCAGCAGCAGAGCTTCCAAGCAGCAGCAGCATCAGCAGCTGCCCTTGCAGAGAGATTCAAATTGGGTATATGTATTGAGAAACGTGAGCCAATCGAACCCCCTTCAAATTGGAATATTAATTCCTGGAGACCCATTCAAACTAAATTAATTAATTATTTTGGGGGGACCACTTAAACTGGTCATGGAGCTACGGTATGTCTGATGTTGCTTGAATGTGTGCTGTTGTGTGCAGCTAGTATGCTATTATGTTGAATTGAGAGTGCAAGTGAAAAGTAAAAGCAGGCTGAGTTGTCTGTGTCTTTGCTGGGACATGGGGAGCTGCAGTGTTTATGTAAGTAGGCATGCAGTCTAACAGGATGTCCCTCGTATTGTGAGACGTTGGTTGGAGGGATTCTTTAGGGAAGTGTCACATGAACTTATAAAAAGAAAACACGAGCAAGCAGGGTGCTCTCTTCAGCATTAACGGGGAATGCAGGGTACTGGTTCATGTGCTGACTTTGAGTTCTGACGTTATCTTATGCACGTCACATCCTCAAGGCATCTGTGTCTGCATGCGTTCTTGTCAGCCCCCCCCCCCCCCCCTTGGTGTGCTCAAGCAGGCTGTCTATGTATTCGCTCTGCTTCATGGGGTTGCTCCTTGAGTGCTGCATCCAGTGCCCTGTGTGACTCTCCATGTTAGACATCTGATTGATTTAACTTCTGAATAGGAATGTTAAATGGAAATAAAGCGTACAGTTTGGCTGTTGATTGATTTCATTGCAGCATCGTTCCCTTGGCTGCTTAGTCGTCTTGAATCTTCATCACATGCTCAATGCACCTCGTGGGCTCAGCACGCAGCCTCAGCTGATCGAGCTTGTTCTGTGCCGGTGCACCGCCCCGGCTGACTGAGCTCTTGTTCTGTCATCCATCACAGGCGCCACTTCCCCGGACAAGTTCAAGAAGTTCATAGAGAAGGACCCTGCGCTGGAGCGCCGCTTCCAGCAGGTGCGGCTGTGAGAGCACAGTCTGAGCTCTGTAAAGTGAGGGTCTGGCACTTCCGGAATGCTTGCTTGTGTCATGATTTGGGCTGTAAAGCGTGGTTTGGTTTGAGGCTGTCACCGGGCAGTTTTGTTCAGAACAAGTGTGGCCTGCATTTGCTGGAGGCAAGGCTTTGCATGCCAGAACAAACAAATGGATGGGCGCTCACACGTTGCCGTGCTTGCATGTTTGCAGGTCAATATCGATCCACCAAGTTCTGCAGACACTGTGTCCATCCTGCGCGGCTTGCGTGCTCGGCTGGAGCGACACCATGGGGTGAGGCAGGCTTATTTTGTTTGAAAACGTGGCATGGATTACCCTTAACGTTCTGAATTCTGTCCACCAGGTGACTTATGTGTCTGCTTTTAAGCTCATGCTCCACCTTCTTGATGCTGGGAGGTTTTACAGATTGTCTCTTATGGTATGGTAAAGAATGTCAAGCTGTGTATCACCCTTCTGACGACGCAAGCACCTCAATCAGTTTTAAAGAAATAGACAAGAGGCAAAATGTGCATGACCAGTGAGCTCAAAGTACTATCACACTTGGCATAGACCTGCGTACTTTATTCTATGCGCCTGGTGAACCTGAGTTTCTTGGGGGGGTAGGGAGAAAAGTGTAGTAGCGAAACAGAGTTTAGAGCTGCAGCATTCCTTCCTACAATGTGCCCATTATTTTGACTGTTATGGATGCTGTTGTGGCATGTAGGTACGTATCTCGGACAGTGCACTCTCTGCAGCAGCAACCCTCAGCGACCGATACATCACTGACAGGTGTGTGTGTGTGTGTGTGTGTGTGTGTGTGCGCGCGTGTGTGGGTGCGTGTGTGTATGTGTGCATGTGCATGTGCGCATGTGTGTGCACGTGTGTATGTGTGTGTGTGTGTGCGTGTGCGTGTGCATGTGCGTGTGTCATAAGCCTGTCAACCATAGGAGGTTTCGAGGGCAGCAGCTTCAATAATCAAACTATTGCCGTATGCCTTCTTTAGTGCTTGCCCCAGGCAGGACGAGGGACACTTGTAGCCTGCCTGTGATCATATGACATATATTGCTTAACAGGGATTTGGACTTGTTGCTCTTTTCCACAAATATAGGTACCTGCCTGACAAGGCCTTGGATCTGGTGGATGAGGCAGGTGCTCGAGCACGCGTGGAGGCATCGCTCAAGCCTGAGGTGAGTAAGAGTCGGGGGTGGTGGCAATCTGGCTTTGTCTGATGAATGGCTGGCTGCAAGGATGGATGTATGGATAGATGGACACAAACTCAAGTTGATGGACTCCAAGCCATTGGTCGGGTAATCTCCAAATGTCTTGAGACGAGGAAGAAAGGCAAGGCCACTGCCTCTTTTTTGACAGCTTTGCAACAGCTTTTCCCAAAACCGGATCAGTGGAGGAAGCCTGCACACACGCGCACACACGCACACACACACACACACACACACACACACACACACACACACACACACACACACACACAGCTGCAAGGATATGAAGAGTGACCCCCACTCTCGCGCAAGAGTTGGCCTCCTTTGACAGATCCATGCATGCACTTCATTATTTGTGTTTCCTGCGTATTGCCCTCCTGTCATGCAGCTTGTACATGCTACTTTGTGGATTACAAGGAGCGCCACACTCTTGCCAATGACAGCTGTTTCTGACCCTGGCATATGCAGAGCAAAGAGCAAAGCCAAATTTCGTACCTGTGTGGCAAGCATGTAGCTGCTCTCCTTCATCCATACTCTTCCGATGCCGGCTCATGAATGACTTTTACTAGCCCTCCTTTGTCCACTCTTCTCCAAAGTGCGCAAATTCAATGACCCCTTGTCTGTTGCGCACTACACGCACGCAGCTGCTGGATCGCGTGGAGCGCCGCATTGCAGCCATGGAGGGGGATCGACGTTTGCTTCGCCGCAGCGCGCCCCACAGCAAACCGGACGAGCTCGCGCTGGAAGGTAGGCAAAGGAAGCGGAGCATGAAAAGACAAGTGAGAATGAAATAGGAAGGTAGGCAAACAGGACATGTGGTCAAAATGGGAAGGTAGGGCAGGTAAACTGTACAACCTTATGCTGGAAGGTACGCAAAATGAAGGGGACATGCAGAAGGAAAAAGGTAAGGGCAAATCCCCAAGATTGTGGACTTCCTGTCTTGAAGACTTGCAGAGAAAGAGCAAAGTACAGGACAAAGAAGTGAGGAACATTAGGTAGCAGTTGTGCTGGACAGCGGGCATGTGGAAGCGAGCAAGGCAGGACAAGACTAAAGGGACAAACCCCTGCTGAGTAGTTTCTGCTCAACATTGGGCATAAACATGTAATTATATGTTTTCGGGCAGGATACAGTAAAATTACGCAAGTGCTGCAGTTATTCTGCATGTTTGTGGAGAGTCACACATGGCTTCACTCTGTAAAAAGAGATCCTTGAATCATCCTGCAAGTGCCCTATATGTGTGGTCTCTCACACACAGCTCCAGCTTCCTTGCAATAATGGACATAGTCCAGTGGATGATTTGTTGAGACCCTTGCCAGCTTGCTAGTCAGGGAACCTCTCTTTGATACACATGGGTTTGCTCGGCTAATGCAGTCTTTTCTTTTAAGTGGGCATTGCGTGAAGTGAGTGACATGGTAGTGCCATAGACTGTGAGCATAAACAACAGGAAAGTAAAGGAGCTACAGAGCAGATGGGGCTGTGTAGAAAGCGTTAAACTATCCTGACTGGCAGTGCTGTTCATCCCGCGCGGCGCCCGGAAATAATAAGGTACATTTGTTTCGGTTTCAAATCGGTTTCGGGCAAACCGGAACTTGCAGGGGCGCGCCCCTGCAAGTTTCGGGCTGCCCGGAAAAATTTTAAATCAGCTGCGGGCAAATATGGGTAGAGGCAGCAGGCATGGCAGCAGAGGGGCGCAGTAGGAAGGGTGGAAAGCACTGTCCAGCAGCAGCAGGAGCAGCAGCAACAAAAGCCCTCACAGACGTCTATAAGTGCTGCTTCCGGTACTGGCTGGGTGCATGCTTTCCATATGAGCATTGAACACACACACACACATACACACATACATACACGCACAAGCATGCATGCATGCATGCAAGGCCCCTCGCGCACGCGCGCACATGTACATGCACACGCACACATACACACACAAGCACAAGCATGCAGGCAGGCAGGCCTTCTCTCGCACGCGCGCACGCACACGCACACACACACACATGCACACACACGCACGCACGCATGCACGGACACACACACACATGCACACACACGCACGCACGCACGCACGGACACACACACACATGCACAAGCATGCAGGCAGGCAGGCCCTCTCGCGCGCGCGCACACGCGCACACACATACACACATGCATGCACGCATGCACACACGCTCAAACACACACACACACACGCACACATACACACACATGCACATACGCACGCACGCACGGACACACACACGCACACATACACACGCACACGCACGCACACACGGACACACACACACACACACGCACATACACATACACACACTCACGCAACGCGCACGTATGCATGCACAAATAACCCCCCCTGTGTGTGTGACTTGTGCATGTTGGGCATGAAGCTTCCCTAAGGCATAAACATCAACAGACTCGCTAATTGCGCCTGGGGCTCCGACCCAGGCGCGGAAAATTTCACGAGTTAAAACTGCAACTATTTTTGGACTCTTTGCGGGCAACCCGCACATACACTTGACAGCCTTGCAGGCTACCCGGAACCCTCAAAAATGCTCTGAACTGCACTGCTGACTGCACTCAAATGCCTGTTACATCCCTTCTTCCATTTGATGACAGAGCTGGAGATAGAGCTGAAGGAGCTGCGCAGCCAGCGGGCTGACATGTTTGAGAAGTACCAGGTGGAGAAGAGCGAGGCGTGCCAATTGAATGAAATCCAGGACGAGATTGACAGGTGAGAGACACTAGGGCTCCACTCGTCTTTGTTATATGAAAAGTTGGTAAAAGCAGGCGACATGCCTCATTCTGGGTGTCTCCTGCCGCAACGGCGAAATCCATTTGTGGTCAGCTTGCCTCTATGTGATGGGGAAAGCGCAGTCTATTTGCCATTGCTTTGAGGGGGTTTGGGCAGGGCATGGGTGCATGATTTATATTTCAAGATGATGGAGCTGAGGCAGCAGCTGTAGGTGTATTGACAGCGCTTAAACTCTGCACATATGTGCATGGAATGCAAGTGAGGCACCCCTCTGTCAGATTGCTCCGTAAGATTGTTTGCATGCACCAGATGATTGAGGAGGGGGGGAGACAACTCATGAATCCTGGAGGAAATTCAGAAGGTCGTCATGTATCCACAGGAGTGAAGTGTGCTCGTGAATCCCGGAGAAGATTAGCAGAAGGGTGTCATGTATCCACAGGAGTGGTGTGTGCTCATGAATCATGGAGGAAACCAGCATAAGGGAGTCATGTACCCACTGGAGTGTTGTGTGCTGTGCTCTGCTGATTGTGGGCAGCTGGTACCTGGCGCAGCAATGACATTTATGCAAAAGGCTTGCTTTTTGTATGCAAACAGAGAGATGAGATTGAGAACTTTCTGGAGGCACAAGACACCCACAGTAAGCGGCTGAGCTCACGAACACATGCCCATTCCGATGCACATATAGGAATACCGACGTGTTTGCAGGCTATCAGATGAGAGATTGAGAACCTCAAAGAGGCAGGGGGCACTGAGAATGTGGCCAAGCTCACAAACATACGCCAATTTCTATGTACACAAAAGACGCTCCCAATGTGCTTGCAGGCTGACGGATGAGATTGAGAACCTGGAGGAGGCAGGGGACACCCAGAATGTGGCCAAGCTCACAAACGCAAGGCGCGGGGAGCTTGTCAAAAAGATGAGGTGCGCAGGAGCGTGTCTGGGTGACTTGGAAACAAGCCTTCTAGAGCAAGCAAAGGATGGCCAAGAGCAATTAGGATGGCTCCCATGGGGACTGTCTGGGAAAGGAAAGAGCCTGTTGTTTTGAAAGCCAAGGGAGGTCACCTGATTTGGAATTGAATCAGACATTTAATCTGAGTTGTTCACCTTGCTTTGCATGATGGGTTACACACACACATGTACAGAGGTGGACTGTCCTGCTTGCCATATATTAAGCTGGCAGGCAGGATGATCTCACGAGTGCCGGCCAGTGCGTTGGTTTAGCTGGCATTGCTGATGTTCTATGGCTCATTTGATTGCTTTTGAAACCTTCAGGCCAAACCATCTTTCCTGTAGGCTTGTGACCTATGGAATCGGGAGAGACCTAAAGGCATTTGAAAATATGTGTATATTTTAAGGAAATATGCTGAGCTTGCATGCGTTTCCTTGACACACACACACACACATGCCATGCATGCAGGGCTACACAGCAGGCTTCTCTTGCTCGCCGTGGTGGTCCAAAGGGCAGGAGCCTGCTAGTGTCACATGGGGAAGTCACTGAGGCTGACGTGGCGCGGGTCATCAGCACATGGACAGGTGTGTGAGAAAGGTTTTTTGTGTGATGTTATCATTAAGCAAGGGTCCTTGCAAGCATTTGCTTATTTGGCACATGTCTCCTGTGGTTATACAGCTCAAGCAAAACTTGTAATCCATGTCAGCAAGTTCAGATACAAGACAGTTGAAACAGACTAGAGACAGGGACATTTAAATTTGGCAGAGATTTGAGGACGCTATGAACCTACCCGGAGCAGCTCTGACTGGAAGAAGGAGGATGATGTCTATTGGTGGATTGCAATGAGAAGGAGGGTTACATGGTTTGATGCCCATCCATCCGGGTAACTTGCTTATGAGATTCAGGAGTACCAGACCTGTTCCAGGATGCTCCCAATTCATGATTGTGTTTCTTCTCAAACAATGCCAAAATGTTTCATTGGTCTTGTGAATAGTAGGCATTGCACAGTGGAGAATGCACCTTGCATGCTCGGAGCTCCTCACATGCTCTTGGACGTCAGCAGCCTGCTTTGTGCTGCAAGCTGATCTACAGATTGCTTGAATGCTTGGGGCTTTGGAACGCTTCGGATGCCTTAGTCAAGGTCAAACCATTCCCTTTGCAGGCATCCCCCTGACGAAGCTTGTGGAGTCTGAGGTGGATAAGGTGGGTGTTCACAGCAATTTGAGGCGCAGTAAGAGAGGAATTTTATGACATGGTGGCTGTGGGTGTTGGGCTGCGGTAGTAATGAGGAGATGAAGCATTACGTGATGGCCTGTCCCTACACAACACACATGCGAACACACGCACACACAAACACGTGCACACACATGCACAAACACACACACACACACACACACACACACACACACACACACACACACACACACACACACACACACACACACACGTGCACACACATGCACAAACACACACACACACATGCACAAACACACACACACACACACACACATGCACACACACAACACCTGCTCATCCATACTTGTATCATGCAGGTGCTGCACCTCTCTGACGAGCTGCACCGCCGGATTGTAGGCCAGCACAAGGCTATACCTCCCCCCTCCCCCCCTCCACGCATACAACATGCTCACCCTTATTTCTGTATCACGTAGGTGCTGCACCTCTCTGACGAGCTGCACCGCCGCATTGTGGGCCAGCATGAGGCTGTGGTGGCAGTGGCAGAGGCCATCCAGCGTAGCCGTGCGGGCATGAAGGACCCCAACGGCCCAATCTCATCCTTCCTTTTCCTGGGCCAGACAGGTAAGGGGGATGGCAGTGGCTGCCATTTGCGGATGTACTTGCCAGTGTATTAAAATAAGGTGTTGTCCTACTTGAGTTCCTCTTGGACACACACACACACACCTTTGCTCCAAGAAGCCTCATGGAACTTTCAGTGCACTAAGAGGATAGACATTAAAGCCTTGAGCATCAAATGTGGTGCCTTGTATCTTCTTGTCACAGGGGGTAGACAAAACAGTGCAAGCCCAGGCCCGGGTGGCTACCCTAGGAATTGCGCCTGTGTAAAATCCAAAGCTACTGCACTTCGATGCTTTTTTGCAGGAGTGGGCAAGACGGAGCTGGCCAAGGCCCTGGCCCAGTCCCTATTCAGCACTGAGGAGTCCATGGTGTGTGGGTGATGGCAACTAAGAACGCGCGCGCGCACATACACACACACATACACACACAACACACACACACACACACACACACACACACACACACACTGTATGCCTGTCTGTCAGCTTGCCTGAGAAAAGGAAAGAGAAAGATTAAGTAGGCCTGGAAAAGCCCGTCTGTTTGCCTCCTCGTGTGACAACTGGTGTGGTGGAGAACTGTCAGGTGGTGGTGGTGGTGGTGTGGTGCGATATGTGGTGCGACGCCTTTCCCTTGAATGTGGACAGCTGAGTCGCTTATGTGGTTGTGCCAATGCCACCTGTGTCCTACATACCTTCCCTTTAAGACTGCTGAATAACTTGTGTGTGGTTGTGCCAATGCCACCTGCGTCCTATGTACCTTCCCTTGGACTTAAGGCTGCTGGATTACTTTTTTTAGGCTCCGGCAGTGATTCAAATCCCTAACACGAATGGCGTAAGGATTGAACTGGATGTAAGGGTCTTTGACGGAGTTTGCGAGCTTAGCTTGCGAGCCAATGCCGCCTCTGTCCTGCTCTGCTGCATGTTAACCTCACACAATGCTTCCTCATGGCCATCCTGCCCTCCACATTTCTTATTTCTTTGTTTGGAGCCTTCCCCACATCCTCTTCCTCCCATACCTGCTGTAACGTGTAGGTCCGGCTGGATGTGAGTGAGTGAAAGGAGCTTTCCTCATTGCTCTTTTGCCACCCACACCTGTTTCTCTGCTGTTCTTTGTTGCTTTCTTGCTTTCTCTGGCCCACCCTACAGCCTCTTCCTCCCCCGACTGCTCCACCCCGCAGATCCGCCTGGATATGAGTGAGTTCATGGAGAAGCATGCTGTGTCCAAGCTCATCGGTGCGCCCCCTGGCTATGTGGGCTTCGATGAGGTGTGTCACATGAGCATCGCATGAGCATCGCATGAGCACATGGGCCTGAGCGCATGTTGGCGCCTGCAAAAGCACTGCGAAAGCACTGTCGCAATATCACCATTCGTGCATCTTATCCTGCGATGGCACTGGATGCCAACACGTGTGCACAGCATGCCAGGATGCGTGCCTCTCATCCCCCCAACAGTCATGTTGTGGCTGATAGACACGGTCACTTCCTGACATGAATCGTGTGTGTGTGTGTGTGTGTGTTTGTGCGTGCGTGTGTGCACGCGCCCGCGCGCGTGTCTGTGTGTGTGTGTGTGTGTGTGTGGGTGCGTGTGTGTGTGTGTGTGTGTGTGTGTGTGTGTGTGTGTGTGTGTGTGTGTGTGTGTGCCTTATCAGGACCTGCCCTGTGGGAGCAAAACAGTGTGATAGGTCAGGAGCTGATGAATGAGGGTCCCCATTGGTTTTCCCTTTTGCTCATGCGTAGCTGCGCGGTATACTGAGGGTGCTTGGTATGTTGTAGAATGCAATAGCAGCGCATCTTTGCGCAGCTCTTCCCTCAATGCACAATTTCATTGGCTCCACTTGTTTCGCATTCACATTGTTCATCATTCGCGTATGTCCGTGAGTGCTCACACCTTGATATTGACAGCTATGGTTCATATCATTGTGTGTGTGGTGGTGGTGGTGGGGGGTAAGCTCGCTTTGCTGGGCTATCTTGGGGCACCCACTCATCCCAATAGTTTCACAGTTGTTCTTTGTAGGGAGTCTACCTCACGGAGGAAGTCAGACACACCTCACCATGTGATCCTGTTTGCTGCCTTATATGTGATGAAGTCAGGCTCCAGCCCTGCCGTGTGAACCTGTGTGTTATTCCCTATGCAGGGAAGCCAGCTCACGAAGGGGGTCAGACACACCCCCTCCTGTATGATTTTGTTTGATGCCCTACAGTGATGATGAAGTTGGAAACCGGCCCCTGTGTGTGTGATTCTGCTTGTTTCCCCCTTGTGCATAAGCCCGCTGTGCAAATCTGCGTCTTCCTCCCTATCTGCGCGTCAACCTCATGCAGGGAGGCCAGCTCACAGAGAAAGTCAGGCACAAGCCTTACTGCGTGATCCTTTTTGATGAGGTCGAGAAGGCGCACGTGGATGTGTTCAACGTCCTGCTTCAGGTGTGTATGCCATCTGTGTGTGCCTACGTCTGTACACTGCTTCTCTGTTGCAAACCAGTACGGATTGCCCTGGTAGCGTGCCATGCAATTGTGCATACCACCTTTTGTACTACGTTCTACTTTCGAATATGCATGGATGCACTTGACTGCGAACCTCTCATCGTTCACTCCAGTTTTTATCCACCAATGGCCTTGTTGGCCATGGCGTCTGTTTAAGCACGTTCATCTTTCGGCTGTGTTTTGAAGTTTTGTATATTTCATACTGAGTTTGCATATCTCACCAGACATTCTTCCCTGAAGTCTTGATGGTCCTTACTCACTGTTCATATCACATTATATATGCACACCTCACCATGTGCATGTACCTGGAGTCTTGATGGTCCTTTCTCACCATCCATGTCGTAGTCATATTTGAATTTGCAGACCTTACCAGGCAAAATTTTCCGGGGTCTTGATGCTCCTTACTTACTATGCGTGTCACCTTCTTGTCTTTGCACCTGCAGATTCTGGATGACGGCCGGGTCACCGATGGCCAGGTGCGTGGGTTTGCTAATTGCCCCCAAAGCAGCACAGGGCTTCCTGGAAGCTTCCCCTGAGCTGGTCCTACCCATACAGTTGGCAATCATCTTGGACGCATGACCTCCTAGCTTCTTCCCCTCGCTTCCATTGCTCTGATTCTGCACCTATTTTTGAGTGTGCTAGTCCTGCAGGTCCTCATTTCTAAATGTGCTGTTCATTTCTAGTTCTGGCCCACATCCCATTGCTATCGCTGCCAAACTTACTACATATTTGTTGCACTGAGGCCTTTGGAGTTGGTGCATGGCTCGCCTCTCCATCTCCAAGCTTTTGTTTTTTTGCCTCCCTTACAGCCAGGTCCAGCACACAGTGTTTTGCATCGCAGAATTGCCCTCACATCTTCCTAAGCTCATATCTTTTAAACACCAGGAAGGTGCTCAAAGGGGAGATACTGCACTATGATGTGTCATGCACCACTACACCTTGTGTTTGGAGGTACATGCAAAGCTTCAGAGTGCGATACCAGTACTTTACGAATAAAGCAAAGCTCATCATCATCACTTTCATCGCTGTCCCTTTGCACTCGCTGGCGCCAGGAGCTTGCAAATCGCTTGCGACCCTCAGCTGGGCTCGGCAATGTGCTGAAAGAAACATCACCAAATCCACCACCACCACCACCACCAATTCTGTCATCTACATCATCTTCTTGGAACAAGAGGAAAAAATGAAACCGATTTTTTTAGTAGCCGACTTCATTGCCATCATTCCTTCATGCTCTTACCCCATTGGAACCTACCTCATGCTGCATGCAGGGACGGCTTGTTAGCTTCAAGAACGCCATCATCATCATGACCTCAAACTTGGGCAGCGCAGAAATGTATCGCGAGCATAGCGCAGCCGTGGCCCGACGCAAGCAGCAGCAGCAGCAGCAGCACCAGGAGGCGGGGCCAGAGAGCCTTGAGGTGGTGGACAAGGAGCGCATGAAGGAGGTGGTCATGGAGCAGGTGCGTGTGCGTGGGATTGCATGTGTATTCAAGCGTGTGAAAGCCGTTGACATGCTCACCCTACA
The DNA here is from genome assembly GCA_914767535.2 of Dunaliella primolecta. Classification (NCBI taxonomy): domain Eukaryota; kingdom Viridiplantae; phylum Chlorophyta; class Chlorophyceae; order Chlamydomonadales; family Dunaliellaceae; genus Dunaliella; species Dunaliella primolecta. Next base: position 6,201,827 of record OU611754.1, on the reverse strand, counting down.
AATGGAATGGGTGGAATGTTGGAGGGAAAAAGACGTAACATCTTGTGGGAGGAAATGTGTATGCAACAGCTTTGGTGATAAGGTGATGCGGTAGCTTTGATAGCTCGAGGAAATGCAAAGCTTCTAATGATAGAATATAACAGCTCTGTACTGGGGATTGCAACTGCTTTGAATAGGAGAGCATGCATCTGTTGTGACAAAAGGAACAACAGCACTCGCCGTGGTAGAGGCCTTGCTTGAGCAAGTGTGCACTTTAGATGTTGGAATCGCTTTCTTGCTTTCTACAGTCATGGGCTTGCCCATGTTTATCTAAAGGATTGCCAAGTCAGCAGTGCATTTCACTCATATGCCCACTGCGCATCTCAGGCTGCTAAGACAGACACTTGTCTGTTACCTTGCACAAAGCTGGCTAAGCTCTACCATACTTGGCGCGCGTTGGAGGTCGTACTTTGCCTTGGTACGACCATCCTGCTGACGTGGTGTGTACTTCAACTTTAAGCATCATTTGAGGCAAGTGTCAACTCTGGTGTGTGTGCAAAAGGCATCGTTTGGGGCTGTAGTAAGCGCGTTCAGCTGTTGCTCCCTGCACGTGTGTGTGTGTGTGTGTGTGTGCGTGTGTGCAGGTCCGCAAGCACTTCAGGCCAGAGTTTGTGAACCGTGTGGATGAGTTCATCATCTTTGAGCCCCTCAGGTGGGTTGAATGGGGGGGGTGTTGTGCAGCTATTGAGGTGAAGAGGTGATTGAGGCAGGTGAAGCATGCCAAGGCTGTTGGCAGTTCCACTTCACACCCTTGGATGGCATACCTCGTTATTGTGGGTCATGATCTAAGGTGCTCGGCTAGAGGTGCTACGCTATAACTTCCTTGTGCCAGAAAGCTAGTGCATCACACACGCTGCTTCCTGCACAACTCTCACCTCCTTATTCTTTACCTGGAGGGCCTGGAGGGCCTGGAACTGCTGACTGCTCAGTCATATCGTTACGCGCACACAGAAACAGTTTTCCTAGCTTACTTGCCGTTGCAGGGCGAACCAAATGGCCCACATTGTGAACCTGAGGCTGCGGGGTGTCGTTTCCAGGCTAGCAGAGAAGCGTATTCGCCTGGTGAGTGCAGGAAACAAAAAGACTAATATAGCCATCAGACTGCGTGCATTAAGGACAGTTTCTTAACTAGCAAGCTAGCAAGGGTCCCACCAAAATGCCTTGTTAATGCAGACAGTGCTTGAAGTTGTGCATGGCAGCACAGTCCTCAGAAAAGCTCTCCTGTAATCAGGCGGACAATCTTTAGTGATGCTTGCTTCATTATTCCTGTTGGAACAAAAGCCCTGTGGTCAGGCGCACAGTTTGTAGCGACAATCGCTTCATTGCTCTTGCTCAGGCAGACCCTGCTTCAGGCGGGCAGCTTGCAGCACTTGCCTTGTTTTCCTGTCGTTGTCCTCCTGCTGAGCACGCTGCCAAACAAGCCTATACATGCTGTCAAACAAGTTTGCGCACAAGGAAAAGAGGTTGGCACAAGGAACAATGGTTTGATAAAGGAGTCGCTTCCGTCCACTCCATTTTGTTTTTCCACTCAATCTTTAGCACCATTGTCGACTTTGTATCCTGCTAATCTTCGCTCTGTTTCCTGCTTTGCTCGCTGCTCTACTGTGTCCTGCTATCACTCTGTTTTCTGCTTTACTCACAGCTTTGATGTATCCTGGTGTCCTATCACCCTGCTTCCTGCTTTACCAACTACTTTGCTGCGTCCTACTGGCCTTTACTCTGTCCTCCACTCTGGCTGCCAGCAAATCTCTGATACACCTGGCACAATTGCTACCACAGTCGTACTTTCTTGCTGTCACACTCTTGGAAACCCATCCCCCCTCCTTCCTACCTGTCTGTCGCTGCCATGCCTCCCTCGGGCCTCAACTTTTCACACAATGCATTCATACCCTCGCATTCATTCGTATACAAAGCGTTGATTTCCACTTGGTTCATCAGTGTGTTCGTCATTGAACGATGCACTGAGACTCATCATCGTTGTCCGAAGCCAATTGCTTCCCGCTTGCTTCATGCTGCTGCCCTGACCCCAATATAACTCCTGACATGTTCTTTCAGTCTAACTTTCCATCCATGTCGCTTTCAGACGTCCTCTTTCTTCCATGCACCTGTCTTCTCTTCTCAGAAAAGCTCTGCCACGTCTCAACCAAATCAGACACGATTTCCATTGCTGTATTTCAATGTTGTATTGCTCAAGTACACTCCATTCTTCCCACGTTCGTCTCATAGCGTGGGCTGTGACCCCCACCTGACTTGCTTCTGTCTAAGCACATTCATTCCTTCATTTTTCTCCATGAAAAAAAAACTCACCTTTCATGCGCTCTCTTGCCTTTCTTGCATGCTGCAGGCAATGACTCCCTCTGCCATCAACTCCCTGGCTGTGCGCGGCTTTGACCCCATCTTTGGAGGCAGACCCGTGAAGCGCGTGATCCAACGCGAGCTGGAGACACCCCTGGCGCGTGCCTTGCTCAGCGCAGAGTTCCAGGTGCGCATGCCCTCACATGCGCATTGTGTGTGTGGAGGCTTAATGCATGAGGGTTTGAGTCGGGTACGTACTTGTGCAGCGGCTGAGATGCATATAGGCTGTAAACAAATGTGTCACTCACAAGCGTACACATACACGCACATACACACACAGGAGGAAGATGCGGTAGTGGTGGGTCTGGGTGACTCTGACCAGCTCACCTTTGTGCGCGTGCCACAAGGGGCCACCCATGCGGGCGCGCAAGCCTTGGAGGCTGCCATGGCTGCCACTGAGAAGGGGAGAGGTGGCAATGAGGAGAAGGGACCTGCAGGTGAGTGTGCCCAATGCCACAGACTTTAGCTGTGGGTCTGTTACAGTGCAATGCCATGGCTGCCGCTGGGAAGGGCAGAGGTGGGGATGAGGAGGAGGGGCCATGTCCGTTGGTGGGTTTGTCACAGTGCAGCACTGTTGTGGGTTTGTTCTGATTGTGCACCGTACTACCAAGTGATCATCCCTTACCCCTGGATGAAGATTGATTTTTTTGCAACCCACGCCACTCCGTTGGTGGGGTCGTCACAGTGCAGCATTGTTGTGGGTTTGTTCTGATTGTGTACCGTACTACCAAGTGATCATCCCTTACCCCTGGATAAAGATTGATTTTTTTGCAACCCACGCCACTCCGTTGGTGGGGTCGTCACAGTGCAGCATTGTTGTGGGTTTGTTCTGATTGTGTACCGTACTACCAAGTGATCATCCCTTACCCCTGGATAAAGATTGATTCTTTTTCAACCCACGCCACCCCGTTGGTGGGGTCGTCACAGTGCAGCACTGTTGCGGGTTTGTTCTGACTGTGCTTAGCCATGCCTGAGGATGGAACAGGGATCAGAAGGATGGGCCTACATTTTGGGATTGCTTTCTGTGGGTCTTGTCTGTGTGTCGGGTGATCTGAGCCTATAGGTCATGTCTTGGCTTATAGTGCTTTCATTTTTTTGTGATGTGGAGCTTTTGTGATCCATCAAATTTCCCGTTGGCCTTTGAAGCTCCAAAGGTCCGTAACAATTTGCTTGGACTCTACTACTTACTCACTCTTTTGCCAAGCATTGCATTATTGCACTGGTGTGCTGCATGAACCAGAGAGAGCATGTGCACCATTGTCTCTTTGCCTGTCTTTCTTTCCACCTGCTGGTAAAATGTCCCATCTGAAATGTTTGCATGGTCTGCAGCCTCCCTGCCTCAGCAGAACGGCGAGGGCAATCAAGCCAGCAGCAACGGAGGGCGGCAGAGCGGCAAGAAGGGCGGCGGCAAGGGAGGTCAGAAAGGAGGGCAGCAGGGACAGGGGGGCAAGGACACAGAGTTGAAGACGGAGAGTGGAGACGGGGAGGCCGGCAGCGGCTCTGCACCGACAACGAATGGGACAGGTGGGTGACTTCATCATTGGGCAGCTCTGTGTACACGTAAAGGGGAGCCATGAGTGCTTCAACATTTAATGGGGCAGGCATGAGGAGTTGTCATGAGGTAACACGCACTCATCACTGATACATCATTTCTTTTTGGTCAATGCAGTCTTTCCTTCTTTGTGGGGCGGAGCCCCCTAGTGGGCGTAGTCCCTTGGTGTTTGGAATGTTCAAGCTGGATGAGTACAGTGTTGAGCCACCCAGGCCACCCCATGCCATAGAAACTCCGCCATCAGAGAGCTGATATTGCGCTGATTTCAGAGCTGCCATGAGGTACTCAGTCAAGCCCCCTCGTCAAGCTGATGATACTCTGCCGTTGTTAAGCTGATGATACTCTCCTCTGTCAGCTCCTCTGACAAGCTGATGATACTCTCCTCTGTCAGCTCCTCTGTCAAGCTGATGATACTCTCCTCTGTCAAGCTGATGATACTCTCCTCTGTCAGCTCCTCTGTCAAGCTGATGATACTCTCCTCTGTCAAGCTGATGATACTCTCCTCTGTCAGCTCCTCTGTCAAGCTGATGATACTCTCCTCTGTCAGCTCCTCTGTCAAGTTGATGATACTCTCCTCTGTCAAGCTGATGATACTCTCCTCTGTCAGCTCCTCTGTCAAGCTGATGATACTCTCCTCTGACGAATCATGCCGTTCCTGCAAACTCTGCTTTGTGTTTTGCATGTTAGCTACATCAGTAAGGATTGATGTTGCTTGGCGTCTTGCGGTAAGGTGGCACGGAGCAACGTGGGCTTTGCAGGGATGGACATCGTTGCAACAGACACTCTTGTGGAGACTTGCTGTCGTATTGGATGGTCAAAGCAGGGAGGAAGGAGTGAGGACCCTCTGGGGTTGACTCAGCTCCTTTGACTGCACGCGACTCCCACCATCCTGTGTGCATACTCCCACTTGCCCACAGGGATTCTGGACCTGCATGGAAGTGATATGTCCCGTGTCTAGAGTGCACTCTTGAGCACTCTACATGCTGGTGTCCATGAACACGCACTTCTGTTTTTAATAGCATTTGTATGTGAAAGGCGTCCGATGCATTCCTACAAAGTTGCACTTTTTTTGCATGCATAAGCAGACGAGGGGAGGCGTTGCAAGCAATGCGGAAAATCGGTGCCCTTCAATCGTCGCCTCTGAATGGGGGCTTTGCCAAAAATAATACATTGGCGTACAGAAGCAGCCCCTCTCTCTCTCTCTCACTCTCTCTCTCTCTCTGTCTCTGTCTCTGTCTCTGTCTCTTAACGCACACACGCAGCACAAACACACATGCGCACGCGCGCACACCTGTGCTGTATATTTATATGCAGATAACAATGACAATGCTCCAAAGGCCATGCCCAACATGGGTTCCCGTCCTCTCAAGTTTGACCCACTGGTGCGTCATCTGCGCGTACTCTTGAGTGCACATAGACGCATCCACAAGTTACGCAGTGTTTATTCTTGTTGCAAGCCTGACCTTGTTGTTTGGGGTGCTCTTCCATCATGATGGCCTTGTGCCACTGTGAGAGCTTTGGGCATGTCTGAAGCTAGCACACAGGACTTGATCGCTGGCCAGCGGTATAAAGGAGCATGGCAAGCTAAGCACAACCTTTTGCTGTGCTTATTAGTTGTTCTTTGCAAGCATTGCATAAAAGAACTGTCTGTTGTTGTTCATGCATGCTCTCTCTGACAGCATGCCTTTCTTTTGCTGTGCTTCCATTGTTCCAAGACTTGGCACCATCTGGGCCCACCTACTTGCTACCTACCTCAACAACAATCACAAAAACATTAGCAGACGTCACATAGAACTGTACAACAAGTACAAGGGATTCCATATTTGCGTGCAAAATGACTGCAGAAGAAGATTAGCGCGATGGCGTCCAGTGGCGAGGACATTACTAAGGATGGGCATGCGGCACGTGCTGATCCTGATTCGTTGCCCACCTCATCAGGAAGCTGAGCTGGGGCTCCTTGGTATGAGTTTGGAGGTGTTACGATTCTTGGTTTTTTATGTGAGCTTGTTTACATGGTTAGCGCATGCAGAGTTAGGGACAGCGTGGGTGTATAGTTGGCCATTCTGCACACTAGTTTTTTCTGGCCTTTTTCTCCTGACGTGGCCCCAAGGGAACACTGGATTGGAAATGCTTCTGGTTTTTCTTTGTCAACTTTCAGAGCAGAGTGGCTTTGTGTCCATGAGAGGAGGAAAGATGTCTCATCAATCACTGAGGGTTCAATGAGTAGCCATGGAGCGCCTATCGTCTAGTGCATTATTTTTTATGACATTGCAGTTGAAATATTGCTGTTTATCATTTGCTTCAACCTCCAGAACATTTTGTTTGCTGGCTTTCCTCTTTTACCTTGTAAAGAAAAGAAAAACTATGGAACCACGAAAAACTACGGAGGCAGATGATACTCTCCCTACATTAATTAAGGACCTGCTGCACCAAGCAGGTAATTTGCTTGGCAGTTTGAAATCCTTGTCTAAAAAGAATATCATTGTAAAAGAGATGGATTGAAAAGACCCAGTGGTTGACGATATTCATCATGTTTTGGTGTATGCAAAAATTGTATGGAAAGTAATGGTTGGCGTGGTTGGATTTGAAACAGGCAGGGGGGGAGTGAGAGAGAGAGAGAGAGAGAGAGAGAGAGAGAGAGAGAATGTCCTCAGGCTAGGCTACAATTTCGGCCAATTGACCCCTTCTGCTCTTTTATAACTTTTCTTTCAAGAACAGTTGGTGTGAGGGGCATTGGGGCTATACAACATGCAGTTCAGAAAGGTAAGGGGCCATAAGCAGCATTCTGGAAGCTAAATATGGCTGATAATTGCTGCCAGTCGTGGGACTTCACAAGGTGTGCTTTGTTGGAGCTGCACAAACGTCTGTCAATCCCCTGGTTGCTGGACACATAACTTCACTGCTATCCTGGCAAGCATTCGGGTTTCACATGAATGTGGCCGCCGGTGGCATGATTATTCGAGAAACAGCTTGAGCAACTTCTATGCTTCCTTTATATCTCTGTTTTTTAGCAATGCAAAAACAGGTTTAAGCTTTTCTTTTAAGTTTTTTTTTTTAATATCAAGCTTAGGTCTGGTTTGGTTGCAGGCATCTATTTTTATGCTTCAGCTAAGCTGCCCTTGTAGGTCTTACAGCAAAGAAGCGATCAGCCAGAGTATTCATGCTAAGGTCACCATGCAAATCATGCAAAGTCCCCTTTCAAGGTAGCCCCTTCACGTGCATGGTGTGCAGACATCGGCCCTATCAAACACTGCGATGCCTCAGCATGTTTAAACAGACAGCTGAAAAGTTCCCCAAAACAAAGAACCAGGCACATTGCATTTCTCAGGACATCAAAAATCTGCAGCGAACTCCAGCTGATGCCCGTTAACACCCTAACAAGTTCAATCCTCATCCTTTTCTCTTTACCCTTCAGCCTTCTTCCTTCGGTCCCTAGCTCGGCTTTTCACAAATCCGCCTACACTCCCAACTGCATGGACCCAGCATCCCCCACCTCTATCGCAGCTGCTACCCTGCTTTTGCCATTCCAGTGCTGCCTCGCTATCGCAGCTGAATTTCAAGCCTTATTCATTGAGCTTCAACTCCACCCTCCTCAGCTTCACTTTATTTCAACTTCAGCGCTGCCTCATCCCGACTGCTCGATGTCAAGGGCACCTGGATCTCCATGAGGCTCACAGGCCCACCGCGCGAACTGGCAGGATGTCGTTGGCGCCTGTACCCAACAGCGGTGTGCCATGAAGGGAACAGGATCGAACAGCGGCGTGCCATCAAAGGAGCAGGATCAAACAGTGGTGTGCCATCAAGGGAACAAGACCACACAAGAGCAGGCTGCACAGATCGATGTTGGCGGTTGGTTCATGAGAGGCAACTCCAGGAAAGAACATCAATACTGTGGTGTAGGATGGCTCACAAGCCTTGCGGTGAGCCAACAGCGCAGCATGTTTGGTGGGAGGGCTCCCATTTCAGAAGTGCAGCGTAATGATGCGGGCAACTTTTTGTGCTGGTGAGGCAGCAGCACATAGCCAGGTGTGGGGCTTGTATTGAGGCATCTGGCAGCAGGTGTGTGGCTTGTATTGAGGCATCTGGCAGCAGCACACAGCCGGGTGTGTGGCTTGTGAGGCAGCTGGCAGCAGCATACAGCTCGGTGGGCATGGCTGCAGGGTCAAACCCTCTGAGTCCACAAGCACATTCGATAAATGAACATGGCAAAAGCAACAACAAAGATACCTTCTAATCTTGCAGACCAGGCACAAGCAGTGGAAAGGTCCATGAGCAAGTTACAAGAAGTGTGGTGACAGCTGATGGAGACGGCACCCGTGGGGGTAGGCAAAACAATAGGCAACAAGACATCCACGTGCAACAGGCTGTGGATCGCGTCTTCCATGATTTCTGACAATGTATCTGTGCCAGATGTTTTGCCCATCTAGCTCAAATTATTTGAGGTATCATAACTCAGACCCTACGAGGAAAGGATGCCCTGTTGACCTATCTTGCTGCCCCCTCACCTGCGGAATCAGGCCTGCATGACTTCATCTGCTTCTTGTTTTTACTCCAGTGCATGCTCATCCAATAATGCCCTCAATGAACCATTGCTGGCCTCTCATCTGCGTGACCAGGCCCTCAAAACCTCATCAACCTCGTACCTGCGTGACCAGGCCTTCATGATTTCATCCACCAGAATGACAGGGGCGGACAGCTTGATAACCATAGTCCACTCAGCGAAGCTCAGCCCCGTCACACCAAACATGGCGGACGCCCCGGTGTACAGGATGCCAAAGTGAAGGGCCATGGAGGTGGCAATCGCGCCCACCAGCCATTTGTTGTCCCAGGGTGGGATCTGGGGAGCGTGCGTTGAAGTCAGTGTGCGAGCAGGGGGGTTGGGGGGGGAAGAGGAGGGTATGGGGAGGCCTAGCAATGAAAGCTAATGCTTGCTATGATATGGGGCAAGCATGCACATTTACAGCAGTATCGACTTGGGATGCTGTTCCAGGCGTCTTGAATTTCCCATCAAAACTCGCACTACATATGCAGGCAGAATATTAAGATTACAGGCAGCTTCAATCATTTGCAGCTAGACACACAGGTGAAGAACGTGTATGGTGCGCGCACCATGAAAATCTACCTCTGATGGGCATTACAGAATTTGAAGGAAGGGCAAAAGCTTTGCACATATTCTATTTCAGTGTGCGATGTGCAATCAGCAGCAAACCCTCTCAAAATCTCTGCAAATGTGTGCACCCGCCCAAGCCAGCATACTTGAAGTCGGATTGTTCTATCGTGCACTTTCAAAAGCGAGGATACTCCAAGAATGGGCTCATGCAAAGCTTCATGCACATGGGTAACTCAAAGGACCTATGAACAAAACCATCTCGCTGTTTTCAATGAAGACTTTAAGCATCTCCACACGATATGATCAGCATCCATCACATTAGGCATGTCGGATGCAATGCGTACATGACATGCTCCTTACCCTGAGGAGCGAGGAGTCCTCACTGAGGTTGTTCAGGGCATTGAACATCTCCACCACCACCAGCACGCTCATGCTGATGGTGGTAGGGTGCTTGCTGTGGAACACCTCACAATCCTGTGTGTGTGTGTGTGTGTGTGTGTGTGTGTGTGTGTGTGTGTGTATGTGTGTGTGCTAATGTGCGTGCGTGTGTGTGTATGTATGTGCGCGCGTGCGTCTCAGCACAGGTGAGGCTGGCGAATCCATCCCTTGCAAGCAGGCTCAGAGCATTGCTGGGTACTCAATCAGTCAAGCAGCCCGCCAGTGCTGCTCATCCCTGGTGCTGCTCTGTTGCGGAACTCGACGCTGGAAACCAGGCCAACAAAATGTTCTCTCTATCTCATGATGACTTACTAGGGTTTTTAATCTAGCAACCCACCCATGCTGCTTATCCATCCAGCACAGGCGTGTGCGACATGTCTTATCTTTTAAGGCACCCAAAGCGATGACTGGTTGTGAATGCAGCTTGTCAGGTAGGCCACAACCCCAAGCCACAAGGACACGACCCGCAACATGGATGGGTATCGCTGACAGCAGCCACAAGATAGCCTGTTTTTGCGCAAGACTTCTGCATCTATGGGCAGTGGTAAAACTCCATTAGCCCACCGTGCAACAAAGCTTCGTGTACGGAGGAAGCAGCCTTGCTGCCCACAATCTTCCATCAACCCCTTCTACGCTTCTTGCGACTTGGCACTGCAGACCATGCGTCCCTTCCCCTTCAATTGATGCAAGCAATGTTACACTGACTAAGTGGTTTTCTTTGTTCCCCTTCTTGCACCCAAGCTTTGCCAGGCTGAGAGGCGCAAGTTTGGAAGTGGGTGAACAGAAGCTAGGCTATGCTACCTCCATTAAGGACACACACAATGAACCAACAACCCCTGCACCTCTTTTCCTCATCCCACCTTTGCCCCGCCGGGCTGAGAGGCGTAAGTTTGGAAGTGGGTGAACAGAAGCTAGGCTATGCTGCCTCCCTTAAGAACACACACAATGAACCAGCAACCCCTGCACCTCTTTTCCTCATCCCACCTTTGCCCCGCCGGGCTGAGAGGCGCAGGCTTGGAAGTGGGTGAGCTGAGACCAGGTCATGTTGCCTCCCTGGAAACACACAACAGCACAAAGGCGTGATTATAAGATGGCAGGTTGCAACAGCATGCTGGCACCCACACCCAAAAATGCAAACAGGTCACACAATTAAAATGGTAACTGCAGTTTTGGGGCAGGATACTTCATACTCTGTCCCAAGAAGCACATGCAGACGCGCGCACGCCGAGCACGTGGCAATACTGTTATCAGTTTTGAAGGAGAGAGCAACCACATAGGTCAGTGTGCGCTCAGTCAAACAGACAGGCACAGTGCGCACCTCAGGGTAACAGGTTTACCACCAGAAGAAGCTGTTCACAGAGCACATGGCAATATTGCAATTGGTGCCTGAAGGGTATAACACAGAGAAACCACAAAAACCACACAAGGTTGGGTGCGCTCAGTCACACATGCAGGTACAGTGCGCACCTCCGGGAAGGAGATGTACCACCAGATGAAGCCATACACGGTGACGATGCCCACGTACATGCCAATGATGAGGTATCTCAGGAAGAGCCAGCCATTCACAATGGGGTCGTCCACCCTGCCGCAGGCAACACGAGCATGCACGCATATCCATATGATTGCAGAGTTTGCATGCACACATTTCTATGATTGCTGAGCGTAAATGAAGTGCCAGCAATGGATGCTGAGAATGAACAGATAATGAACAGAGCATAAATAAAGCGCCAGCAATGGATTCTGAGCATAAATGGAGTGCCAGCAATGATTGTAGAGCATACATGAAGCCCCAGCAACGCATGCTGAGAGTGAATGGAGCACCAAGATCAATGATGGGTGCATCGCCATAGTGACAGGCAGGCGAATTACTCCAGGTTAAAGTTTTGAAAAAGCATCAATCTATGTTCATGCCTTGAGCACCTACTCAGATTAGCAAAGGTGGCACCTTCTGGTTTGAAGGAGAAACAGTTTGGACAATAACTTGAATCTCGGTCCAAACGGGCAGGCACACACACACGCGCATGCACACACACATACACACACACATACACACACACACACAAGGCGCATCCTACCCCACCATCACATCTTCATCCACCTCCACCTCCACACAAACACCCACCCGCACACACCCACACACCCACACCCACACACCCTCACACCCACACCCACCCACACTCACACACCTGCGTGGCCCCCGTGCCATCACATCTTCATCCACCTCCACCTCCACACAAACACCCACCCGCACACACCCACACACCCACACCCACACCCACACACCCTCACACCCACACCCACCCACACCCACACACCTGCGTGGCCCCCGTGCCATCACATCTTCATCCACCTCCACCTCCACACAAACACCCACCCGCGCACACCCACACACCCACACCCACACCCACACACCCTCACACCCACACCCACCCACACCCACACACCTGCGTGGCCCCCGTGCCATCGCATCTTCATCCACCTCCACCTCCACACAAACACCCACCCGCGCACACACACACACACACACACACACACACACACCTGCGTGGCCCCCGTGCCATCACATCTTCATCCACCTCCACCTCCACACAAACACCCACCCGCGCGCGCACACACACACACACACACACACACACACACACACACACACACACACACACACACACACACACACACACACACACCTGCGTGGCCCCCGTGCCATCACATCTTCATCCACCTCCACCTCCACACAAACACCCACCTGCACACACCCACACACCCACACCCACCCGCACCCACCCACACCCACACCCACACACCTGCGTGGCCCCCGTTCCATCTCATCTTCATCCACCTCCACCTCCACACAAACACCCACCCGCACACACCCACCCACCCACACCCACCCGCACCCACCCACACCCACACCCACCCGCACCCACCCACACCCACACCCACACACCTGCGTGGCCCCCGTTCCATCTCATCTTCATCCACCTCCACCTCCACACAAACACCCACCCGCGCGCACACACACACACACACACACACACACACACACACACACACACACACACACACACAACACACACACACCTGCGTGGCCCCCGTGCCATCATGTCCTTGTCTGCCCTATTGAAGCCGAGCGCCGTCGCAGGCAGCCCATCGGTGACCAGGTTCACCCAGAGCAGCTGGACAGGCGTTAGAACCTGCAACCATGTTTGTAAGAAATGAGCCAATGCAGTGGGTGTTGCGTGCAAGGGGCTCCTGGACACCAGCAGCACAGATCCTTGGATGGATTTGTTGAGAATCGAATTTAAATGTGCCAACCTCTTGAGCTATGCACTCGCCTAGAGCTTTTCAGAATCTAGTTAACACTTGAACTTATCGTTCATAATAGTAACAACAAATTTCAAATCAATCGATGCTTGCAGTAATGAGTTACAAGTCGAATATATGCTTTTGCTGAGGGCTGCCTCACCTCCGGCAAACCCAGCAAGGCTGCCAGGAAGATGGCCACCACCTCGCCGATGTTGGAGCTGATCATGTAGCGGATAAACTGCTTGGTGTTGTTGAAAATGACGCGGCCCTCAGCCACTACGTGCGTGAGTGTGTATGTGTGTGTTTGTGTGTGTGTTGTGTGTATGTGTTGCGTGTGCGTGTGTGTGTGTGTGAAGGCGAGCGATAACCCAGGTTGAAAGGGAAGCTTTGGGACCCCAGCTTCTGCTAAGTGAACACAAAGAAAGGCTCTGGTGAGAAACAGCAAAGCCACTCAACCAAAAACCATTTAATTACCAAGGCCAGACAGCATAGCCACTCAACCAAAAACCACAGCCCATGCCAGATGCTGCTCAGAGAGCACTTGTGATGTAAGCAATCATCATAGCCCATGCCGATACTGTCAATACCGCCCAGAGAGCACACGTGATGCAAACAAAATCATACGCCATGCCGGATGCTGCCCACAGAGCACTTGTGATGTACACACACAGCAAGGCTGCCTCTGTGCCACCGACATGCAGTGAGCCAACGATACGTAGTGTGGCATGCGCAGCACGAAGCAAAGCCTGGTTCCACCAGGTCCCGCTAACCCCACCTACATGCCAAACACCCCACCTGCAAACACGATGGTGGCGAAATTGTCGTCTCCCAGCACCATGTCAGCCGCATGCTTGGCCACCGCTGTGCCTGAGCCCATGGCAATGCCGATGTCTGCTCGCAGCAGCGCGGGCGCATCATTCACACCATCCCCCGTCATGGCTACCACGTGACCCTGTACACCGCAGTGTGCACACACATGCAATGGCTTAGCCACAAGGTCATAGCACGTGCAATGCCATGGCCACAACATGCAACGCCATGGCCACAACGTGACCCTGTACACCGCAGTGTGCGCACACATGCAATGGCTTAGCCACAAGGTCATAGCACGTGCAACGCCATGGCCACAACATGCAACGTATGGCCACAACGTGACCCTGTGAGTGGCAACGTGCACGCATGTGCAACGTCATAGCCAAAAAGTCACAATGCGTGCAATGGCATAGACACCACATGCAACACCAAATTCACAACCAACGATCCTGTACGCAGCAGCGAGCATGCACGTGCAACGTTATAATAAACACAATAAGCAATACCATTGCCACCACGCACCCCTGTGCGCAGCAGTGTGCGCGCACATGTAAAGCTCGTTTGGGTGAATGCAAAGGGGTTGGCGAACACCACTCCCGGTCCCTACATCCCTTTCTCTCTGTGTCCTCCTCTATTGCAATTCCTGCTTTTGCACTTTTTGTCTTGTTGTTGTACCCCACTCCCCTTTGCCCCTCTTTGTTTGTACCTGTCCCCTTGCTTCTCTGATGCCCTTCCCACCTGGGCTTGCCAGCACCTCCTCCGAGCTTACACAGCTTATGACTAAACTCCTCATCTCCCTCATTCGCCTTGCTCAAGCCACACTTTCTCCCCACTCGCTTTGCCTTTCACCCAGTCATACAAGCTTTCAACAGCTGTACCAAATGCAGCTGGAGCACGGCTCGTTGCACTCCCCATAACCTGTTGTGCTGTTTCCAAGGCCACAAGGCCATCTGCTTCAGCCCTGCCCCATGTTTTACCCACTCCCGTTCAACCCTTTTTCTCTCTTGCTTCCCCAAATCCATCTGGGATTCTGGCAGCTTCAACAAGCTCAGCTTGCCCACAGGCTCCATACTGTGTATACCTTGTTTTTCACACACACTAATTTGCTCCACCAGGCATGGTCCGTGCACCAAAAAAACATGCCATTTTCCCTTTTATCATCCTGCTATTACCCTGACCTCTGCGCCTTGTCCCCCCCTTCTTCCCACTTTTCAGTTCTCTCATCTATTCAGTCTTTCCCCCACACACCGGGGCTTTCAGCAGCTCCACCAGGCGCAGCTTCTGCATGGGCTCCACGCAAGTCAGCACCACCCATATTGTTGGAACTACACCCCTTTCCCCTTTGCTTTGTCTTCCCCCCCCCCCACACACCTGGGCTTTCAGCAGCTCCACCAGGCGCAGCTTGTGCATGGGCTCTACGCGAGACAGCACCACCAGGTTGCGCGTAGCAGCTGCCTGGCCCAGTGCCCCCATCTCCTCAAACTCACGGCCTGCATGCGCAAATCAGCGCTGCATGAATTGTGCATCTGTTGAAGGGGCTCACTGCAAACAACAGAGATCCTAGGCCCAGCTCCTCATACTCAAGTACATGCGTCGCATCCATCACTGTCCTGAGAAATGCAAGGAGTGCTGAAATCATGCCCCCATGCTCCCACATCTCTCGTGTTTACTGCTCCGCACTATTGAGCACATATTGAATGCATGGGGTCCGACAAGCCATTGCTGGCATGTACTTCCTTTTTGAGTGCTTGCGTTATTGCTGCTTCATTTGGCAAAGGCCAGGCATATGTGCATTGTTTCAAAAGCATCGGTAGCACATCAGCTGTGAGATGGGGAGAGGGTGATCTTGGGCCAATGTACAAGTGGCTATTGAATTGATGCTTTGAAAAGTGTTCTTCTGGCCTTGCTGAACCTCAGCCGCTCCCTTCGCACTTGGGGTCTGCTAGGCTGCCCTTGCATTGTTTTAGGTGTTTTGAACTCAGGTATTGAAGATTGTGAGAGCACTGAGCGCAATTGGGTCCAAGCGTGGCATTTGCCGTGACGCTTGTGAGGCTACAGAGGGCTTCCTTAGCGTTTAAATTGTCTGGGGGACGCAACTTTCAGTGAAAAAGTCCAATCATCTTAAGAGTCCAATCATCTGAAGAGCCAAGTTTGCTGCTGGCGTTGCTCTTCGGCTTCCCTGCTTACTTGCACGGCTAGTAAAAAAAAATTTTGAAGGGAGCATACAATTGTGCGTTGCATCACCAAATGCCATTTGTGCATGAACCCTTGCATTGCTTGTTGGTGTTTTATGTGCTCATGTGGAACACCCTGGTCATCCTGCTAGATGTTCCACACATCTGAGGCTCATTCAGGGACAGGCACTGTTCAACGTCCCACACATCTGAGGCATCTGACTTAGGACCAGGCACTGCATGAGTTCCCCTGCACGGCTCACCCGTGTAAGAGATTCCAAGGTTGTCCTCGTCATCACTGCCGGCAAGGGCAGTGCTGGGAGAGAGAGCCCCCACCTGGCGGGCCACAGCCTCGGCAGTGCCCTGCAACCACACAGCAGCATGGTGTCAAGTCAGTGACAGAGAGAGTGGCATCATGCGATGGTCCGTTGCCTCAGCGGACCCTACAGTATCAACATATGTAGGTCATTTATGCACAGGCATCGTAGCATGGTGGGACAGGAGGCGAGAGCATGCGGGTCAGCTGTTCCCTGCAACCACACAGCAGCATCGCAAAAAATCAGTGACAGAAAGTGACAGCTGCTGCCTCAGTGGGACCCATAGTATGATGATGCGGCACGTGACAGCAGGCAGGGTCTTTAACCAGGCACAGAACCTGAGCAGCTCAAGACGCAGCTCAAGAAACCCAAACAGAAACAACAAGGTGGCCTTGCATACCACCTTAGTTGGTGTGGCAGGCACTGTTTATAACGACTACACCATCAGACCTCTTATCAACTTGGGCCTAAACAGGCGAAAAGCATTAGCATTCAAATTGAGCTGCCATGCCATCCAGAGAATAATGACTATTATTAACATCAGAAATGCTCTTTATTTTCAGGGGGCTTCCAGGGAGCTATCTGGGCGCATGGTGGTGCAGAGCAGGAGAGAGTCCGGGCAGCCAGGAGCATGGCTAACATCCCTCCAAATCCCCATTAGCACTTTTTCTGGCTTTCTCCTAGGCTAGCTGTGTCTAGTCTAGGTTTTAGGGCCCTTTGGAGAGACCCTTGGTAGCTCGCTAGTTAGGGAACCTTTCCTTATTGCGCACAGCCTTTTGGCTGGCGCAGACTTCCCTTTATACTTATTCTTTCAGGCAGCTGCCCCCCCTCTGCTGTGCCCTGTAGCACACAAGGCATCATAATAGCAAAACTTGACAGCAAGCAGATCCCCCACTCTTCCCTACCCTGAAGCATATCAAGGCATCGCAGCGTGGGACAAAGCAATGGCCACCACTTGACCCATGCCCTGACGGAGATAGCAGCGTCATTGCAAAGCATGAAAGCAATCGCAGCGTGGGACAAAGCAATGGCCACCACTTGACCCATGCCCTGACGGAGATAGCAGCGTCATTGCAAAGCATGAAAGCAATCGCAGCGTGGGACAAAGCAATGGCCACCACTTGACCCATGCCCTGACGGAGATAGCAGCGTCATTGCAAAGCATGACAGCTAGCAACCTTAACCCCTCTTCATTCCTCCGCAGCATAGGCAAGCGGCGTAGCATGATAGAGGCACAAAGCAATCAGCTAACACTGCTTCAGCAGTGCTCAACTGCAGGTCCTCTTTTGAAGGATTTGGAGCTGCCATTCGTTTTCATTTGATTTACATGTTTCCCTCAAAGAAGCGGCATTGCAGCAGCAACCGGCAGATTGGCGGCAATGCTACTGCGTCCTTGTGTCCGGTCGCAACACACACACACACACACACACACACACACACACACGCCACAGGAGTGACATGCTATTTCAAGCAGCACATGAGAGTGCCATACTCGCCCAGCTGCATGCTGGTTACCGACTCATGGTGGCAGAGGCCTAATGGTGGCAGAGCCCTCAGGGGGAAAATGCTGGCAGCACATGCATACAGAAACATCTCATCCATGCCCAGGCCTAGTTGCCATATTTTGCACGTTCCTTTCCTGACCAACCCTGTGTGTAACAGGGCAAACAGACGCACCCTGTTGTCGCCTACTACCATGATGTGACCCATGATGACCTTGATCCCAACATTGTGACAGATATGCTGACGGAGCTCACCCCTCGCACCTCACAAAGAAACAATCATCCCTTTCGCACCTAAAAAGGAATCACGAATTCAAACCAATCGGTTTGCACAGAGTCATCTTAGCAGGGTGAACACCTTGACGCACCTTGTTGTCGCCTGTGACCATGATGACCTTAATTCCAGCATTGTGGCAGGTGCTGAGGGCCGATCGGCACTCTGGGCGCGGGGGGTCGTGCATGCCCAGCAGCCCAATGAACGTCAGCCCACTCTCATCGCTGTAATCCAACTGCGGCAAAACAATACAGATTGCAGTGACAAGAGGGCCTTTGAATAAGGAATGCCCAGCAGCCCAATGAAAGTCAGCCCACTCCCGTTGTTGTAATCCAACTGTGGCAAAACAATAAAGCATGTGGTAACATCATGAGGATTACAACAAGATGGCCTCCAAGTAGGGAATGCTCAGCAGCCCCATGAATGTCAGCTCATCCTTGTCGCTGCAGTCCAGCTGCGGCAACATTCAGGGGAGCCTTTTGCAGTGACAAGGCCTACGAAGAAAGGATGTCTGAGCCTGCTGGCAGCAACGTTCACTGTGTCAAGCCAACAGACATGGTCTTGAGTGAAACAATGGAGGAGGAAGCGGCTGACGTGAAAGAGGGGTCAAGCCATCGGTCAGGCCTTATGGAGCAACCAATTGTGTAAGGTCCGGACCATGCTGGCTTGAACGCCAGGCAGGATACTCCGAGGCATCGAACATGTGCTGCTGTGGACGCCTTACTGGAAAGCAGACTGGGACGTCCCGGAAAGCTGCCATGTCCATGGTTACAATTTCTATTTGTAAATGGCTTGGAAGCATTGAATTTGGCACACTTATGGGGTACAGGGAAATGGTGAGTACTGTTTGGAGGAAATGGACCAGGAATTTGGCACACTTCCAAGGTACAAGGATATGGTGAGCACAGTTTGTCCAGAAATGGACCAGGGATGAGCACTCAACAGTGCTACAGGGAACACTCAAACAGAACCTCCGGGGGTTCCTCAAACAGTACTACAGAGATCACTCAAACAGAGCTACAGGGAGCACTCAAACAGAACTGCAGGGAACCCTCAAACTGTACAACAAGGCACACATAAAACGGTACTACAGGGAACAATTTTGGGAAGTGTATGCTCAAAGGACAGCAAGAGCTGGACAGCAATGCAGTTTGAGGACTGCGCTTGGGCACCATGCACACCCTCTACCCTAAGTACCTGCCCTAAGTACCACTCAAACATGCTGCAAACACGCTCCAAACATGTTCCAAACATGCAGGTCTACCATCTTGAGGTAGGAGCGCCGGCCCAGGTGAGCATGCCTTGCACAAACACCTGAGATGGTAGTGTGTCGTCCCACACCAACACACATGCATACCAAGTGATCTACTCACCCACAATCATGCACCCGCCCATCACATCCAACTCATAACAAGTGCAAGCCCTCACATGCTCTCACCTTTGTGGTCGTGGTGGGCACGCTTTTGAAGGCCAGGGCAAGGCAGCGCAGAGCTTGGCGGCTGCCAAATGCCTGCGCGTCCATGAAAAATGATAGAACGTGAAAGGCACACATTTCGCTTGCTGCTTTCAACTTTTGCGCAATCCAAGCGCACAATTTGCCTCCGTTGTTTGCGTGATGCTTAAAGAGGCGGCACCCAAGCATTGATTGGTTCCATCCCCAGCCTCTAATTGATAACAACACAAGATTATAGCCTATAGCGAATACCAGTGATCTCCATCAATGCACAACTCCAACAACAGCTTGTGACCTTCAGTGGCCAACATTGCCTGGTCCTCCAATGCAGGTGCATTTTTCTAACACACTACAAGCCAAAGAGCTGCAGGACGGAGGCCCAGCAATAAGGGTTGCTGGGCCTAGGCTGAGCACGACCAGGCCAGCAGCATGATAAGGCAGCAAAATTATGATTATGGCCTTGACAGCGTAATCCCAAAGCTGCACCTTGCTAACATACACTTGCTCCTGTTCTCAGCTTACATTCTGAACAAACGGTCACACACATGCGCGCACATGTGGCCCACCTGCATATCTGACAGGATGGCCTGGCGCATGTTGTCGGTGAGCGGCACCGCGCCTTCCCCATTGTTGGCCAGCACATGGCTGCACTTGCGCAGCACAAACTCAGGGGCGCCCTGCACGCGTACATGTGTGTGTGTGCGTATGCGTGTGTGTATGTGTGTGTGTGTGTGTGTGTGTGTGTGAGCGCATGCGCGCGCGCACGCATGCGTGCATGCAAGCATGCGTGTTGCCTGGTTGACACCCTGCTGAATGCCCCACCTTTGACCAGATGTTGTGCTGCCTGTCGCTCCCCTTGACCAGCACGCTCATCATCTTGCGGTCGCGTGAGAACTCTAGGAGGGCCAGGCGCTCCACATCCTCCTGTCAAGCAGGGGCAGTATCTACGTGTCAGCTCACACGTGCATGCCGTTCAATTGACCAGCTCATGGTCTCATTCCCTCGCAAAAGGAAGAACCAGGATGCGCGAATGCCCCCATGATCATTGGGACGTGCAAATGGATGGAGGGATCGTTGGAATGTGCAAAGGGATGGATGCATTGTGGGGACATGAAAAGGGATGGATGGATGGATCCATGGGACGTGCGAATGGATAAATGGATCCCTGGAATATGCGAATGGGTGGATGGCTTCTTGGAACGTGCAAATGGATGGATGGATTGTTGGTACATGCGTAAGTATGGATGAATCCATGAAACGTGCAAAGGGATGCATGGATGGATTGTTGGAATACGCAAACAGATGGATGGATCGATGGAAGTGCAAATTATTGCATGACAATCTGACAGTTGAGGACCAAGGCAAACATCACACCTCAACTCATGCATGCGCTCAACATCTTGTTACTTTCTTGTGCAACGCAAACCTGTAAACCAAAAGGCCCTACACGTTTTTGCCAGGCATTAATGAAACTAAGGACATGCTTGTCAGCTCACTCATTTTGACATTCCCATGTTTGATTGCTCACACCTTGTAAGCCTTATGTACAATGGCTGAAGGCAAGTCAGCCACCAGCCTGGGCTGGTGCGCAGCCTCCTTCCTGCCATGATGTCCTACCATGCATACCCTTTGCGATCTCCATCAGGCTGAGCAGGTGAGAGACGAGGCACCAAGAGGTTCGTTGCACACAGGTCATCCGCTTTGGCATGGCATTGGGAAACACTTGCCAGCCCAATCATCAATAAGAATAGGAGACCAGGCAGCACTTCACTGGCTAGGCCATTTTTGTTGATGCATGGGCCTTTGCAGCACCTTTGAAGCTGCCTCAAAGCAGGGGCCTTTGCAGCACCTTTGAAACACCCTTGATGCAGGGGCCTTTGCAGCACCTTTGAAACAGCCTCAAAGCAGGGGCCTTTGCAGGGGCCTTTGCAGCACCTTTGAAACACCCTTGATGCAGGGGCATTCGCAGCACTTTTGAAACAACCTTGATGCAGGGGCCTTTGCAGCACCTTTGAAACACCGTTGATGCAGGGGCATTCGCAGCACCTTTGAAACAACCTTGATGCAGGGGCCTTTGCAGCACCTTTGAAACAGCCTCAAAGCAGGGGCCTTTGCAGGGGCCTTTGCAGCACCTTTGAAACACCCTTGATGCAGGGGCATTCGCAGCACCTTTGAAACAACCTTGATGCAGGGGCCTTTGCAGCACCTTTGAAACACCGTTGATGCAGGGGCATTCGCAGCACCTTTGAAACAACCTTGATGCAGGGGCATTTGCAGTACCTTTGAAACAGCCTCAAAGCAGGGGCCTTTGCAGGGACCTTTGCAGCACCTTTGAAAGACCCTTGATGCAGGGGCCTTTGCAGCACCTTTGAAACACCCAGCCTGACCCTGACAAGCTGTGCAGAGGCTGGCAGAGCCTGATGGACCCTCAAGTGACGCTCGCTACGCAGAGCTCTTTACCTGCCAAAAGTTGTTGGTCCCGAATTGACTGCGGCTGATGGGCCTATCAGGCCTGATGGAGCTGGGCAGGCCGATCTACAAAGTGAGAGATGATGCAGTGTGTTGCAGAGCATTACTGATGGTGAGCCAGAGGACTGCAAATGCATGCCAAGTCGGCTGCACGCATACTGTAAGTTTTACACATGTCGCAAGCTCTACACATGTCATGTTGTAAGTTCATGTCGTAACCTCTACACAAGTGTCATGAAGGCGCAGCAAGCAGGGCGTTTAGGACATCACTGTGTGTGTGTGTGTGCGTGTGTGTGTGCTTTTTCACAAGGCCCGCAAGCTTAAGGGTGGGCACAAAGCGACAAGACAGATGACAAGTGCTTCTGCCTGGGCAAATACCCTGGAGCATTATCTGAGTTGTCAGATAGTTACGGTTTGAGCAGACAAGCATGGTGGGCGTTCTTGGGTAGATCACCCTGAACTCTGTGCGCACCTTTTCTGCAAATACCCGCAGAGCGATCTCTGTGGACTCCCCAATGCGCTGGAGGGTGCCTGCAAAGGTGGAAGGCATAAAACTGTCAGGCGCAGATGGCGTGGTGATGAAACATCATTTCCTACCCCAGGTGGTGACTCTCCTCATGTCTTCCTCATCATTCCGAGTTTTAAAGCCGGAAATAATAGGTGGTGGCTTCCCTCAACTTGTCCCTGCATCTCCTCCTTGAACCAGCATGATTGAGAGAAGGGAGCCAGGTGGATGCCCCATGGCTTGCTTCCTCGCTGTGAGCAGCGCAGTCCCTGGGGCCAATGTTTTGCATGCATGATGTGGACGCAGGCTTGGAGGCGTTATCACTTCCATAAACAGACCATACACTGCCTGCATTCAGGTGCACTTTTCAGTCTGAAAGAAATGTATGTTCTCTCTGGCTGGCGTGGGCACTCTTCGATCGGAACGCATGCTTCCAACGTACTCGGCCCAGTGATAAGATAATGCACAGCTTGCTAGTCTGTGTCTAGCTTGCTACTTAGGACACCTTTCCTTATTGCATGTGGCCATTTTTGCTTGGAGCAGCCTTCTCTTTTCTTTTTGTTTGTTTCATGCACAAACCCTCAACTGGTGCATGCAGGTGGATAGATGACACATTGTATCTCTTGCTTTTTGTCATTTCTTCCTTTTGTCTTCTAATAATACGTGGCTTCATATCTTGCAATTTTATTTTTTGGAAATAATTGAGCACGCTGCTTGGGATAAATGGCGCCTACTGTGGTTCTATACACATAGATAGATAGATAGATAGATAGATAGATAGATAGATAGATAGATAGATAGATATGGGCTTTGTTTTTGCGGCACGGGCATTAGCATGGCCTCTTGGAGGCTGGATCCAGCCTGTGACTCCCAGGGATGCAGCAGCAGCTTCTTGACGTGATTGTGTGTGTGTGTGTGTGTGTGTGTGTGTGTGTGTGTGTGTGTGTGTGTGTGTGTGTGTGTGTGTGTGTGTGTGTGTGTGCGTGTGTGTGTGTGTGCGTGTGTGTGTGTGTGTGTGTGTGTGTGTGTGTGTGCAGCATGCGTTCGGAAAGGACACGCACCTGTCTTCTGGGCCACAAACACTTGGGAGTCGTTGCACAAGGCCGCACACTGGGCAGCATGCGCAAGGCAGGGCGTGTCAGCAGGCTGTCGGAGAACCACACCCCCTGGGCCAAGCACCATGCCCTCCGGAGAGAAAGTGGTACCTGTGAAGTGCACGGCCAGCGAGCAAGGTTGGCAAGGTGGGTGGAAGGACACACAGAGACTGTGCAGTGCATGGTTATCATTTTCAAGGCATGTTCACTGAGAAGACCGGCAAACGCTCTTTACAGGTGCCTGGATTCCACCACCTGTAGCCTGTCACTGCGCTTCTACAACATGCCACTTCGCGGGTAGGTAGCATAGCGGTACTCATTGGAAAAGGAAAGGAGTGAGGCAGGCCTTTCAAAGCATCTAGGAGCAGAGGCCAAAATGCAGTGGGAGCCCAGGAAAAAGAAAAGTGGGAATGACGACGCTCAATTTCGCACTTGAAACCACGGGCCAAAGTTTTGGCTGGTCTCAGTGGTGCACCATGTGAGCGCATGTGAGCACTTATGCTTCTGTGACTAACATCAGTAATGTTACATCACAGAACACCAGCAAAGATATTCAAGATTGAAGCCTTGCACATGTACGGACACCATGACGACAGTGTGCAGAGCGCAGATGCTGGAGGGCATGTCAATCTCAGACTCCCAGGAAGGTCTTGTGCATGGGAGAGAACACGCTTTTGCCACACGCAAGTACAGAGATGATTTCTTGAGAGCACTGCCCCAGTCCACCCAAACCCACCCAAATCCAAACCCACAACCTCACCCAGTCTCAAACTTCCTCCTTGGCCTCTGCACACACGCACACATGCGCGCGCACACACACATACACACACTTGCACCTACACACACACACACGCACACACACTGCATGGGCAGCGCTGCACACCTGTCACGTCAAACTCCGCGAGCTGGGAGCTGGACGACTGAACAGCAGCCACTTTGATGACGGACATCTGGTTGGTCGTCAGCGTGCCGGTCTTGTCGGAGCAAATGACTGCCGTGCAAAAATGGGGTGCAAACATTCACACATGAGTGTCAGAAAATGGTGTTGGGAAAATGGTGTTGGGTTCACGTAGCCAGAGGGCAACATCGTTCTGCCAATTGCAAGCCAAAGAGCTCTGATAAGCACGTCATGCACAGTGTGCCATGCATGGGGACCAAGAACTGCATGCACGCTGGTATGCTTTTCGGCCCTTGCACTAAAAACATGCATTCAAATATCTACAGGTTTCCACCTCCCTTAAATCAAAGCATGCAGTGACAAGTGTGTGACACGCATGCACATAAGAAAGCATGCACTGACACTTTTGCAGTGGAAGTACAAAACCCAACTCAGCTCACATCGGTTAAGAGGCTTGTCAGGATTAGAGAAGCCAGACAAGCTGCTCCCCCTCCCCCCCAAAGCAAACATCCTGCGCTGCGCACCTGTGGTGCAGCCCAGTGTTTCCACACTGGGCAGGGTGCGCACGATCGCGTTGTGGCGCGCCATCTTGCGCGTGCCCAGCGCCAGGCAAGTGGTCACCACTGCAGGCAGTCCCTCCGGAATGGCAGCCACCGCCAAAGCCACTGCGATCTTGAAGTAGTGGATCGCACCTGCGCGTGCAACACAAGGTTTTTAAAGGCAGTCAAAGAGTGGCGACAAAGCCACAGCATGTTCTTGAAGCAGTGGTGGATCACGGCAGCACGCTTGAGGTTTCAGTGACTCAGGGTGCAGGGTGGCGTGAAAGCAGCAGCGCTTGAGGCATGAGGGGCTGTGCAGGGAAGCGTGAGTGGATAGTGCCTGTGTGTTTGGGGCAGGGTTGGGTTGACAAGGAGCAGCACCGCCTGAGAGGTGCAAGTGGGGCTGCACAGTGAAGCGAGCGCAGGTGGCTGGCGCATGCGTGTTTGGGGCTGGGTATGGCATGAGCAGCACTGCCCGAAAGGTGCGAGTGGGGCTGCACGGTTGAGCACCAGTGGCTGGTGCATGGGTGTCTAAGCAAGGGTGAGGCGGGAGCAGCAGCGCATGAGAGCAGTGCTTGAGGCGTGAAGCTGTGTGCAGTGAAGCACCAGTGGCTGGGGCGTGTGTTTTTGGAATGGCTGGGACTCAGAGACTAGCTTCTCGTGACATCACCACAACAACAGGAAAATCTCAGTAAAGGGTTTGAGGTGAAGAGATACAGGACATCTGTTCCTCCTCCTCAAATGGAACATCCAGTAGGAGGGCAGTCAAGGGAACTTGCTCTGCTCACGAGGGTCAGCAGCACATACTTTGTGGACTGACCTCGGCATGTTGGTGTTTGCAATGTGCGTCCAAACCCAGGGGCTATTACAGACGTTCCCATGGAACAAAACCAGCCACGCCCATATTCTGGAGCTCATCCATTCACTTCAAATGAGCTATGATAGGGTCACAGCTTGGATTATGCTCACCCTCAATCAAGGAGTGGTGGCACACAAGCGGCTGTATAATTGAGCTGTAAACAAGGAAATGGCACTGCGCTACACACACCTTGAAACCATCCACCCAGGGCAGGGTCGTTGAAGCGGTTGATGTTGACCACCCAGACCAGCACGCAGATGCCTGCTATGACCTGCGCTCCCGGCGAGCAGCAGTCACAGATAGTTGCTGGAAAGGTTTGCCAAGCTTTAAGACTGCCTGCTCAAATCATGAGCCAAATATACTTCATACATTTATATCAAAATATAATTATGCCAAGCAATGTGATGCGGCAATGACAAAAGTGAGCGATGAGCATAGGAAAGCTGCCAAAGACAGTCCAGCGCGCTGGTCAGGTAGAGGGCTGCAAGCAACCAAATGCGAAAGTCTGCAAACAGCCAAAGGACCAGAAACCAGACATGCAGAGGCGAAGTGGCAGTAAACTTTTGCCCGACAAAAGCACGCTCACGAAGCATGGGGCTGCCTCTTGCACGGGTCCAGCACAATTGTGACATGCTCGCCACCCTGCAAGCACCCACCTTTGACAGGAGTGCCCCGAATTCATCGAGCTTGGCCTTCAAGGGAGTAACCACATCCTCCTCCACGCTCATGGCATCCCTGCATTTGCCACAAACATATGCACAGCACATACTTGTCGCCCTACAATTCCTGGAAACTCTTGACATACCTATGCCGCAACAAAACACACCGCTCAAACCCAGGTGTGTCCTTGAAAACGCTCATGCACACGGGGACGCGTGTCGCAACAAAGCATACAGCATACAGATGTTTCCTTGTAAGCTCTCATGCATGCAATTCTGGTGCGAGTGTCTGCTGCATGCGCGCTGGCAACAAAAGGAGCAATTAGCACTAGCAACGTGCACAGCAACGAGCCAAATTCTGCAACCCGTGCTGGAGGCTTTGGAGTTGGAATTTTGACAGACATCACAACTCCTTGGAAGTGTTAACTGCGAGGCAGAAGCTAACGCCGCTGCTTTGGATGATGATGGTGAAGGTGATCGTGACTGCTTCAGAAGCTCCTGCGGGCTGTGCTGAGGGCACAAGAGTCCAGAGCTGCAGAGCGCGCACACACACACACACACAGACACACACACCTGATCTTGCCAATGGCGGTGTTTGACCCAGTGCCCACGACAATGCCCCTTGCGCGCCCGGCCACCACGAGCGTCCCCTGTGCACACACATGCATGTGTGCGTAAATTGTGCACTCCCGCTTCAGCAGGTTTGCTTGCGCTCAGCGCACCAAAAGCCATACGCAGCTGTTCCAGAACGCCCACATACAACCAAGTGGTCCTTCATGCTGGCTTCATGTTTGCATGCGTTCATCAGGGCCCTTGCAGGCTGCTCTACATTGTATGCATTGCCCCATGAAAGTCCCTAGTCCCTACTCTAAATGCTGCGCCTCAGCAGATTGTTTTTAGCAGGTTGCGTCAGGCAGGTCGTGTAGGGCAGCCAGCAAGCACAAGTCTCCACAGAGCACCTCCGATTTTTGTAATCACTCCACCATTAGCTCCTCAGCGTAGGAAACCTTACCCCGCTGTTTTGCGCAAATTTCAGGTCAGAGCAGGAGGAGCTGTTGTGCAACGGGCTGGCATGTGAGTGCGTTGAGCCCCATATAAAGCGTCCTCGATCAGGTGCAGGAAAAGCTCACATCCCCTCTTTACTCGTTTAGATGCCTTTCTTCCTCTAGTTCAACCCCTCAAGCAACCGTGCTCCTTTCAATTCTTTTCCATCAGGGCTAATGCTGTAGCCCATTGCATTTCATTAAGAGCAGAAGCAAGGACAGCACCACGCACCGAGAACAGCATGTTCAGCTTATCCTGGTACACAGCCTGTTCGTTGTGGACCACCTCCGTGTGCTTCTCCACAGCTTGGCTCTCCCCTGTGAGCAAGGACTGCGAGGCAGAGCACACACATTTGTAGGTTCAGTATTGTTCTTTTATAAGGAAAGGTCTGTGTGATTCTCCACAGCTTGGCTCTCCCCTGTGAGCAGGGACTGCGAGGCAGTGCGCACACATTCGTAGGAGCACCATAAGGGGAGGTCTGTGTGCTCCTCCGCAGCTTGGCTCTCCCCTGCGAGCAGGGAACGCGAGGCAGAGCACACACATCCACAGGCATAACAGAAGGGAAGTCAAAAACCCTGTATCAGCTCTTAGGGGCAATTGAAATGGAATACCAAAATCTTGGTGGGTACAAGAAGGATTGGATCAGGTTTATGAGGACAAGGGGGCAGATGGGGGATCATCGTAGAAATGTCAGCCATAGCTTATATGGTGTAGATTGAGAACATTGGCCCTACAATAGTCATGCACATCCACATTTCTAGACTTGTGCCCCGAGACCTCCCTCTTTTGTACAGGCATAATGCCTGCGCCATGGATTGATTTGTATGGGCACAATGCTTGCAGTATACAAGCCGGGGATCTCAGCAAATCAGCTTCAATGTTTGACCCACATCACGTCAAGTTGTGGTATCACTGGAGATGAGGAGCTCAAGGTAAGCATGCTAGATTTGCTTTCCTTTAGGTAACTGAAGGAGGTTGGGCCTCCAATGCTGGGCACAGCGGAACGCTTTGGCTTCTGATCATGTGCGAATTCCTCCCTATGAGGCGGTCTTGCAACTTGGAGGCTTACTTGGTCGATCTTCAAAGAGGTCGTGTAGATGTGTGACACCCTGGTATCCGCAGGTACCTTGTTGCCCACTGCACAGTGCACAAACGGAGACCACACGCAAAAAAGGTTGAATCCCTGCACATTATCAGAAACCCTGCAACAGGCCTCATGAGAAAGGGCTCCCTGCTATTTCTTTCACGCAGGCATACGTGCACGGCTTCACCACAGCAGGAGTGCAGGCATGAGTACAAGGGTTCACCAAAAGCAGGATTTGCGGGCTGCCCAGATGCCACAGACTTGTGAGTTTGATCTGTTAAGTACGGGAAACAGACTGATGTATGCACGGTATGCGTGATTGGGTACGTGCACCCAATGATGCATACATTTGTATGTTGCTTGCACTCAAAGAGATGTGACTGCAAGCCAGCTTTATGGGGATTGGGGAGTGAGGGCAGAAGGACAAATGGCCACCCAGACCATACAGTGCCCCTTTCCACAGCCACACAATGAGCGTCAAGGTGTTCAGTGCACAGACGCACGTGCATCACACATTGGGATTTGGGAGGCGGGGGCAGAAGCACAATTGGCCACTCAGACCACAAAAGGCCCCTCTCTGCAGCCAAACAATAAAAGCTAAGTTATTTTGTGACGCACACTGCAAGAGACACACACACCTGCAAGCTCTACGATATCCCCCGGTACGATGTCAGCAGATGGAATCAGCTGCAGCTGGCCATTCCGGAGCACCGTGGCATCATCTGCCTGAGGTGTGATGGATTTTCGGATGGGAGCATTTGGATGGAACCATGTGTCTATACACAGATAGATAGGACCACGAGTGTGCACAGCAAGGATCCTCCTGGGGCACCGTGGCGTTTTCTGCCTGTTGTCTGATGGGTCTGTGGGTGGGGCCATGTGTGGATTAAAAAGGAGCACGCACGTGTAGAGGTGCTCAAGTACTTGTGATATTGACCGAGGGGGTGTCCCTGTTTGGGAGTGGTGCTAATTATATGAGCTTGAGTATTGTTGCGGTCATGTGCAGCCCCTCACTGTACTGCCACGGCACTGCATGAGCACCCACTCAAGATGAGACAGGTTGGTGAGGATTGTGCACACAAGATGAGACAGCCGCACACACACACACACACACACACACACACACACACACACACACACACACACACACACACACACACACACACACACACACACACGTCCCACAAGATGAGGCAGCTCGGCAAGGGAACCCACACAAGATGAGACGGTTTGGCACGAGTAAGCATTGATGCAGGTCGTGTGCAGCCCCCTTACTGTACCAATGTGCACAGACGGTTTGGCACGAGTAAGCATTGATGCAGGTCGTGTGCAGCCCCCTTACTGTTCCAATGCACACACAGCCAAGCACCATTTGTCATGCCCACTGCTGGGAACCAATTGCAATAGGCATGCATATTGCTGTCGAACACCGATTGCAAGAGCCCTGAGAATGGCAGTGGCCGCCAACTCTGCTAAAAGAAGCGCCCTGGCCTTCAACCCTTAGCTCGACTTCACAACCTGCTGCACAGAGGAAACTTGCCGTTGCTCTTGCAAGACGGGCAAGGAAACTGGTGGGTGGACAAGGGATGCAAGCACACACACCTCATAAGACTTCAACTGCTCTATGGCTTTCTCAGCGTTGCGCTCCGTGACTACCCCCACAGTGGCTGCAGAGGGACAAAGAGGACAAGAGCGTAAAAAAATGAGTGACCAAAAAGACATAAGTCCACAACAGAGAGTGACTACCCCTCAGTGGCTGCAGAGGGACAAAAAGGACAAGAGCGCATACAATGAGTGACAAAAGGGCATCAGTGTATAGCTAGGAGCGACTGCCCTCACAGTGGATGCAGAGGGACAAAGACGTGTATGGATAACAACAATTGAGCGCCTTGTGTCCGGAAAAGGGGAAAGCCAGGCAGGCATGCCCTGGTTTGGCATTGACATCAGCGAGGAAACAAAGAGGGAAGCACTTAATAAGTGCAACAGGCCATAAGCATTCATTCCACTCAGCACCATGACATGTGCACTATCTTCTGCAAGAGCTTAGTCAGGCTAACAACTTCTTAGATGCATCTGCAAGGTGTCCAACACTGCTGGGTTGAAGCACATCACAGCGCAATCGGGATGCATGCACACCAAGGTCGTACTCAAACGGCAGCTGTAAGTATTTAGACTGTCTCAACGTTTTGATGGGCGGTTCAGCTCAGTTCACATCGTTAAAGACGCTTTCAGAAAAAGGACGGTGACAAATCGACCAGTCAGTTGCACCGTCTGGCTCTGCTGAGCCACACATTGCTTGCAACCACCTCAATGACTATAAGCAAACATCATAGCCTCATGCACCTTCCTGTAAACCAACAAATCGTGCAGGATGCAAATAAGGGCCTAATAAGGCCAGCAAGGCTTGGCTTGGGGAGATGTAGCGTGTCTGTCCTAGGGAGTTTAATGGCACTCTCCCCAACAGGCCATGTAGGGTTATGTCCCCAGGTTAAGACACAGGGCAAGAAGAATGCAAGCCAGCAACAGCAACGTGCAGGAGGGCCTGCAGACAGTGAGGAGGATGGGGAGGAGCAGACGCAGCAACAGCAGCAGCAGGAGGTCGAGTACCATTGCAAGCACTGCAACAGAACGATGATGGGAGAGAACAGGATGAAGCTCCATCTCAACTGCGACATGTGCGACTTCCTGGACTCAACAGCAGCAGCATGAGGGGAGTGAGCAGATGGTTCCATGTTAGAAGGCAGTGACTGAGCAGTAACTGAGCAGTGGAGGAGGCCACGAAGGCCAGGGGAGGGGGAGGGAGGGAGGGCCATGAGGAAGGGTCCAGACTTCTGAGGCAGCAGGGTTTGGCATTTGCAGTTGAGCAACCTTGAGACCTTGTTTCATTTAGTTTATTCAATAAAATGGATTAGGACACTCGAAGTGACACTTTCATTCCGGCAGCAGATTGCCGGATTGAACCATCCATTGCACAGTCCCAAATTTGAAAAAGACGGGGGAAACACGCATAATAGTATTGTTTTATGTATTCATACATCAAGCCCTTAATCGTCTGAGTACAACCCTGGTGCACACCCACACACCTCCACTCTGCTGCCCAAGCGAGAGCCTGCTAACAGAGACAAGTGCAAGCTGGGTGCATCGTACCAGCCACTGTGCAGTGCGCTTTTAAAAGCAAGCGGGTGCATAACAACCGCAAGCATCTGTGCAACAACACCAATGCCCAAGCAGAAGCCACTAACAGAGTCAAGTGCAAGGCAGCTGCCCCCTACCCATTACTGGGCAGTCAGCAAGGCAGTTTTGCACCTCAAAAAAAAAACAAGCGTGCACTGACACGCGCAAGCATCTGTGTCACTAGCAGCTGGAACGGCTGGCTCCTCACCGATGGCCACCGAGGTCAACAGGGTGACCGTGACTGACAAATTGCCGACACGATATGTGAGCTCCATATATATATATATATATATATATATATATATATATATATATATATATATATATATATATATATATATATATATATATATATATATATATATATATGCTGAGACGTGGGCTCTTTAAAAGGAGTCTGATACATTGGCACCATGCTAAGCATAATCCTCACCGTTTGCCACCAAAATCAACAGGATGACCATGGGCTCTATCAATCCACTGCAAAGGGCGGGTAACCAAACACGTCAGCCAAGGGGTCAGTCAGAGGATCAGCCAGGGATTGAGCCAGGGATCAGCCAGAGCAGGCAAGAACGATGTCTTTAGGTACAGCCAAGGAGTCAGCCACAGAACAGACAGGAGCTGTAGCTAGGAGGAGTCATCCACAAAGCAGAAAGGAGTGATAGTTAAATGGCACAGGCCTGCCGGCAGGAAACGGAAATGCCGCGATTTACAGGTGAGACAGGAGTTTCTGTGCCTACCTCTGAATGCTCTCCCCCTCACTCATCGCAATTATGAAGTCCACGATGGCTGCCCCCAGCAAGATCTGCAATGTGTGTGCAGCACAAGCGCGCAGCTCTCATTCAAAGCTTGGCTGTGTGCTACGCATGTACACATTCACAGTTCCCAAAAACTTTTAAGCAGGTTTTTAAAAGGAGGAAAGCAGCTGGTGATCCTCCCAAAGAGGTGTGCACGTCCACAAACAAAATAAGCACGCATTGACAGCACAGGCACGTGCACACATTTGTCTCATGAATCCAGCACTGTGCATGAGGAGGCAGCAAACTTGCAACAAGCCTTGTTTGTCAGCAGGTTCAGTTGGCCATCTGACACCTCACCTTGACAAGAAGATCATCAAACTGCTTCAAAATTAGCTTCCACAGAGGTGTACCTGCCAGATAAAATAAGGAGCATTGGCATCAGCGGCACAATTTTCTTGTAGACCATGTGGAGAATCAAAGCATAATTCAGAGACAGACATTGCTTGTCAGGGCTGCTGCAGGCCGAGCTGTCTTCCATGTGTCAGGCTGTTTCAAAACACTCACTCTGCTCAGCCTCCATCTGGTTTCTGCCATACTTGATGCGGGCCTGCAAATGCAGTCGCGTTGCATGTCTTTGCGATGGCACGGACAGGCACGCAACAGAACTTGCACAGGAGTCTGTCCTCGCTCATACCTGCTGCACATCCCTGTCAGAAAGCCCCCTGTCCAAATCCACATGATAGAAAGCAGCCACCTGCAATCGCATCAAGCGCAGGAACTCACGGGATTGAGGAAACAGAACAACTGCTGGCACACTGTCAGAGTCACTTCAAACACCATGAGGGCTGACAGACAGGCACCATCACCTCCTGGACTTCACTGGAGTAGGCGTCCTGCATTCCAAGGCCCAGGTACACCATTCCAGTGTCCCTTGAGGAAGGCCTTCCTGATGAAGCGTGGCTCACCATTCCAAGGGCTTCCAAGTTCCCCTAAACATGATGTTTATTTGATTTTTCACTGTACTAAAACCGGTACGTCAAGCGGGCATGACATGTAGGAAGGTATTTTCTCAGCCCGGGACAGCTTAACAAAATTTTGACTTAATTTGTTTGTTTTTCCTTGCTTCATTTAAATCAAAAGTTCGAACCACAGTAGATACCGGTAGTCAAACAACATACCTGGTATCTCATGAGACACGGCTGCTGGCCGGACTCTTGAGCAGCTACAAAACATGGCCGGATTCTTAAGTAGCTACAAGAATTGGGTCAGGGCACACCCAGGGATTGTGCAGAATCTCGTGAGTCAGTGCCTGCCCCTTTCATGTCCAGTCAGCAAGCAAGCAAGCGCGCATGCACGCACACACACACACACACACACACACATGTACACGCGTGCACACACACACGCACACACACACGCGCACACACACACACACACACACACACACACACACACACACATGTACACGCGCACTCACACACACGCGCGCGCGCATGCACACACACACACACACACACACACACACACACACACACACACATGCACGCACGCACACACGCACACACACACATACACACACAAACACACGCACACACACACACACAAACACACACACACGCACGCACACACACACACACACACATACACACACAAACACACGCACACACACAAACACACACACGCACGCATGCACGCACACACACACATACTCACATATGCACGCACGCACCATATTACTACTCTGTGCGAATCGAACCAGACCCCTGCACCCACACTCTTTGCCCACATGATGCCAGTAACATGCCACCATTTTCTGTAGGACTGGCTGTTGTACCTGACGGTTTGGAACCCAGCACGCACGAGCTCAACTGGAGGGGCCACCAGTGAGGTGCAATATGAGGCCTACCATGCATGCATCGGCTTGCTCTCTGTATGGCACCAGCACCTCATAGAGGAAGATGAGCTGCCAGTCAAGAAGCCTGCAGCAGCCCTGTGGATGGAAGCACTGGAGCAGGTATGCCTGGCATGAAGCAGCATTTCACAATTGCAGCAGTTCCAGAATGTGGTGTATTTCAGCTAAGTCCCATATTCTTTGCCTGCTCGTCAAGCCTCGCTTCCAAAAGGAGCCATGTTTACTCTGCTTGATGGTTGGAGCAAAGGGCCAAGAAGGCCCTCTCCGCAGTCAACGAACACATGAACAATGCCATAAACTTTAAAAGGCATACATCCTCACTTAAGAGATGCAGAAATGCAACTAGCACGCATGGTGTTCCTTCTTCTTTGCTTCTCTGGGAATTGCGTCCTCTTTGCAGCCTGGCTGCAGATTGAGCTGAATTGGCACCTCCTCTCATTGAACTTGTCCATTGGCAGTGCATTGGGCTGCATGCACAGTATGTCACTAACATGGAGGAAGGCATGGCCATTCAATGGCAGCATGCAAGCATCAGTCCTACGTCAAGTTGTTTCAGCATTCTTAGCTAGTTGCAAAAGCACAGTATGCCCAGTTTGGGTGGACATTCAAGCAGCATGTCCAGTAGTTGCTGGTATGGCAAGCCCAGTTTGAGTGAACTTCCAAGCACACATGGGCACGTCCTGCCTGGTCATGCACACGTTTGGAGGCGATATTTCAGCTGCACTTGATGCATTGGGAGGATGCAAGCATACATTGCCTGTCCATGAACACAGTTGGAGACGATGTTTGAGCTGCGCTCAATGCATTTGGAGGATGCAAGCACACATTGCCTATCCATGCACACAGGTGGAGACAATAATTGAGCTGCGCTCAATGCATTTGGAGGACGTGGGCAAGATGAGCAGATATGCGCCACTTGTGGCCCTGGAATCCGTCAAGTGAGTGATAAGCCCAGATCAATTTTCTTAGATGCGTTGATGAGGTGCTCATGCTTAGGGGTGAGCGCAATGGAAACTGTCATTGACAGTGTCAATCATCAGAAAGTCGAATTGAGTGGGTATTCCATGGATTTGGATGCATTGAATGCGAGCACGACGTGCAAAATTCTGCACAGGCATGGTGATGAAGTCAAGCTACAAGCTGCGGCGAGGGCTGTTGCTTTTTACCGCTGCAGCTGCTCATGGATCCTTGCCCTGGTGTACTTTTTGCCCTTCCACACGTTCACCTTGAAGGCCTCGGTGCTCAAAAGATGCACTATTGTGCTTGTTATCACTCTGCAGGTCATTCCTGAAAATGCTCATGTGGTCTCAGTACTCTGGGCACTTGTACCTGCGGCACCCAACACCGGAGGACATTGCCCACTTTGAGGCCGAGCAAGGCTTTCAGGTGAAGCCAGGCTTGGGATTTTGGAACAATATGGGAGGCTTCGATGTAGCTGCAAGTTTGTGACTGGGCGGGGGGCTCCCAGGTTGAGCTAGGCTGATGAACATGGTACTTAGTGGGTGGCATCATGCTTCTGGTCAAAATTTGAGACAAAGCTGGGGGAAATAGGTTTAAAGTATGCTGTGATGCCCAACAAGAATACACTGATGCACCGGATTGCCCAGTGCAGCAGGTTCTACAAAGCCCAACTCAGCTTGAGTGCGTCCCACATGCAAGTAGAGGCACTTGCCTTTACTACAGGCTTTAGCCTTCGTTCTCTGCACAAGGAGCTTGGAGTAAGCAAATACAAAAATATCATTGTTGACCTGGCGCGGCTTAGTCAAGCCGCTGCTTTCTTCTCCTTGCTCCCTCCTCAAGTGAACTGGCTGTTCAGAGGGAGGGGCCATGGTGGAACTGGAAGCACCATACTTGCAAGAATGAATGCAATGAAGAGAAAACTAGTGAAATAACGAAGGCGGAAGTGGGGCCTCTTGCTCTTTGCTCTGGTGCTGCTGCAAGCCTGCGTCATGCATCCCGCTGCGGCATGGTGGCCCCTGCAGGATGTGCTGTCTGCACTGGAGCGCCTGCGCGGGCGCTACACAACGCTGTCCGACTGCTCAGCGGCTGCGACAAACGATGTTGTGGGCCAGCTGTCAGCCGCAACGCAACCCTTGCGAGCAGCTGTGCTGCCCTTCTTGCGCTGGCTTGGCGTCAGGCAACAAATTAAGCCCAACCAGCTTAAGTCCGTCCCTGACACCAGCAGCAGCATGGGCGAGTGCTCTACCAGTGCCAACGCAGGCCTCGCAAGCACTGGCCAATCCGCTCACTCTAGCGGCGGCAGTGGCTCGGGACATCTGGGTTCCAGCAGTGGCTGTGTGGGCTCAGGGGCTGGTCAGCATGGTTCAGGGGCAAGTGGTTGTGGTAGAATGGGTGTCCCAGAGGACTTGAGCATAGACTGGTCGCAAGCGCCAGGATTGGACGGCAGAAGCACTACACGTGACATGGCTGGATTTGGGGTAGAGCCATGGCAGTGTGGTGATAACATGGGCAGCAGCAGCAGCAGCAGCCAGGAGGAGAAGCAGTATTTAATT
This sequence comes from Dunaliella primolecta, assembly GCA_914767535.2. NCBI lineage: Eukaryota > Viridiplantae > Chlorophyta > Chlorophyceae > Chlamydomonadales > Dunaliellaceae > Dunaliella > Dunaliella primolecta. Next base: position 6,165,007 of record OU611754.1, on the reverse strand, counting down.
GGGGGTAAGGACTGGGGCAAAGCACGGGCAAGCAGGACCCAGGGAGCATCATCAGCCGCAAGGGGAAGGGTAGGAGGGGTGGATGGAGGCGTAAGGGAAGATGAGCGGCCGCAGGGGCCAGGCCTGCCTCTGCACGTGTTATGCGATGAGCGCGCAGGCATGAACCTCATATGGCTGGGCGAGATGCTGCACATATGGCGGCCCGTCATCTACGTGTGGATGCTGTACAGGTACGTGCACATGTAGGCACAGGCAGAGCTGGAAACACCTCTTCATAGGCACAACGTTGACTTCCCGCTGCTGCAGGCGTGCATCCTGCTGCATTTCAGAGTCTGTCGCATTGATGCGTCGTGGACCTGTTTCACTCCAGAAGTCGCGCATCAGTGTGCTGGTTCCCATTTGGGACTGGCAGGCCCTTTTACGAGACTGGCAGGCTCTCGCCGAATTGTCCTGTTATATATTATACATAATAACTCCTACACACCTAGGCTTGCTGGCTGGCTTGTCCTGGCCGGTCCGTAACTCGTCACAGGCACGCCCGCCGCTCTTGGCGGCCACGGTGGGCCTCCCTGGATGCAGACCTGCACCTGCACCAGCATGCTGAGAAACATACTCCTCTTGACTGATCTATGGCAAATGGTCTTTTGTAACAGGTACGGCCGGCGCTCCTGGCGCCCGTGGTGGGCCTCCCTGGCTGTGGACCTGCTGAGCAGGCACTTCTCGCGCAGGGGCAGGCTGCTGCTGCAACGCAGCGCAGGCAGGCTGGCTGGCCCCCGAGGCAGCTCTGCCACACCTGCCTCCAAGCAGCAGCATCCCCCCACCTCCCTGCTCAGCGTAGCTCTGGTCCGGTGAGTTGCTGTACATGTGTTTGATCCTGCTTGTTGTGGACATAGTTCAGTGCAGGTGGAACTCATGCTTGTGCGCTGCTTCCCTGGTGTAGCTGCTCATCCACTTAGCATAGCATATATATACTATGCTATAAATAAACATATATATGTATATATACTATGCTATATATACATATATATGTATACCGTACCAGTACTAAAGTATTGCGAGCACACTTTATTGCGAGGTCCCAAAATAATTACATTAATTTATTTGCGAGTATTAAGGCTTTGCGAGAGGCCTCAAAAAAGTGCAAAGTTTACGAAGTTGCGCATTTCAGCATCTCTATCTGGTGCACTGCTCCTACTCATCCCCCTCATCCATCAGTGGCTTCCTCAGAGAACTCAGTGGTTTCCTCAGAGGACACCTCCATGGGCTCACATACCCTCCCCTTACCCACACGCCCTCCTGCTGGCCAGGAAGCTTGGTGGGGAGGAGCCAAATGAGCTTGGGGCCAGGTGGTGCAGGAAGCAGCCTTCCTGGGCCTGCCCACAGGCCGAGGGGGAGGGGGAGCAGGCCTGGCAGCAGTGGCAGCATCCCACTGGCCTGTCATGCTCATGCACCTGCTGTGCAAGCCCTGGGTCCAGGCAGGTGCGGAGCTCCCTGGGCGGGCCATCGCCCTCCTTCCGCCTCCGCTTGGTGCAGCCCATGTCAAAAAGGGTCTGCTGACGCATTGCGGCATGGGGTTCCATCCTGGGGCCCGATCCAAAGCGGGTTGTAAACTTGAGTCTTTGCGAGGCTTTTCAAAAAGTAATTTATAAACGGACTAAGTATTGCGAAGGGTGCCAGTAAATATTTATTTAATTAGCAATACTCCCAGTACTGCTATAATGCTCTTCAATTGTCAGAGGTGTTGCTCGCTTGCTGCACATCTGGCCTTCCCTGCCTGCTTGCTTGCTTGCTGGGCATCAGGCCTCCTCCGCTTGGCGCTTGTGTGGAAAGGACACATCAGCTCCCCCCTGCTCACCCGCCCGTGTTGATCATTGTCATCGGCTTTCTTGGCTACTTTCACGGTAGAGACCTCCACGCTGCTGTCTATTACGCTGCAGGGGCCTCAGCGTGCACCAATGGTCTGCTGGGGAAGAGCGTGAGTTGGATGAGCGGAGGCGCAGACTGGCCATGTACCTGCTGCGCAGCCCGTTTTACAACCAGTTTGTTAAGTGAGTAGCAAGACGGGTATGGTCATGCAGAGGTGAAAAGGGTTTTCTTCTGCTCGCTGAGTAGGGAGGAAGAGCAGTGCCACGCTTGCAAGGCTGAAATAAACTCTTTTGTGCCACGATATTGAGACAGGAACCCATGGCATCGTTGTACAAAAACATCGTTCTTGATGGTAAGGCCTGATCTGTGCTTCTGCTTTGCATGAAAGCTTTCCCGCATGCATGCAGACAGTCCTAGACTGTATGATGTGTCTTCTTCTCGATATTTTCAGTTGTCTGGCTTCACTTCCGCATAATGCCTGCTAACCAAATTTTGATTACTCACAACGGCGCACAGCAAACGTACCTGTGCTTGAACCTTGCACCAACAATGTGATAGGACCTTTGGATGCCTTTCCCAAGTACCGCTTTGCTCCCACTGTTTGCCTGCAGGCCACCAGCTGAGTCCTTGCAACGGCGCACAGCAAACATGCCTGTGCTTGGATCGTGCACCGATTATGTGGCAGGCCTGCTGGATACCTTCACCAAGTACTACACCTACACTTCCTCCAGCAGTTAGTCTACATTGCATACATTTTGTTCAACAGGAAGTTTGACAGCTCAGAGTTTTACTATAGAAAGGAACCACCCCCTCTATCTACTGTGCCATCTATCTACTGTGCAGTCTTAGTTTTGATGCAGTGGGAAGGTCAGTGCCAGGCTTTGTCTACATTCTGCTCTCTTGCCTGCTTGGAGGTATGCGTAGCCTCAGGATGATTGTTTGTTTTATTGCCTCTGTCAAGCTCTAGCTCGCCTCTCTTCCCATTGTCAAGCTCGGATTGTGCAACGGCTTGCCGGGTGACCTTCTACCCACACATCATGTTTGTACCAATGAGAATGTACAGGTTGATTGCATAACCAATCAGATTATCAAGCTTATGCCCATTTAAGTAAGTATTCCCCTGATTCAAGTATTTACTTTCTCACAATGAAAAGGTTTTGTTTTTTTCTGTCCTCGTAAAGGGGTTGCATCTGGTAAGGTGGATGCTCCTTTCATTGTTGATGGGAGGTCAAGGCCCCTGGAGGTCAAATTGGTGACCTGACTAACATGCAAAAAACAGCTTTAAAGCTCCATGTTCCCTCCTGCGGGATATTATTTCGGTGGGGCTGTGTTTTTTGCCTGGCTGTTGGGTTTTTCCTTGGAATTATTGCACACTTAAAGCCAGTGACTAGTAACCACTGTGGTACTATCCAAGTTGGTCTACTGCCTGAGACTCTGGCTGATCAGCTGCTAGTGAAACATTCTCAACCAGCTTCAAACATTTGAACCAACTCTGACAAAAACTTTGAAAGCCTATACGAGTCTTGATTTAGGATCAGATGCTGAGGATTGGAGGGAAGCATTGGCCTCAAAATTAGTCATAATGTGCCGAGAAAGAATAAAGTCAGTGTTTTGAAGGTGGGCAAAAGTATATAAAGGCTTGAAAAAGTCATTAAAATAATGATGCATTTCCTGCGCAGCTCACGCACCTCGAAGCAATTGCAATAATGGTTACAATGGGGTTTGACCTTCAGCCAGGTAGTTTGGCTGCTCGGTCTGCTCAACTGTTCCAAAACACAAAAAATATCCATGAGATTGGAAATAAAACGATGTGTCTCATCAGTTTGCTTCTGCAAGAAATGAATAGCATCCTCAGAGCTAGCTTGAGAATAGTAAAAAGCGCCTGATTCGTCCAGTAAAATTCTGTGAGAGGGGAAGTCAGAAAATAGCTGTGCATAAGTTCTTTGAACAGAACACACAGAAGCGCAAGAACAAAGGAACACGGCATGCTTTTCATCTTGGAGTCCTCCTTGGGCACACCGACCACAAGCAGATGTGTGCGCCTGCCAAAGTGATGTCTCAACTCTTTAAGTGTGAGCATGTAAACGAAAGATACAACTTAAAGCAGGGGGCACAAACTTCGTGCCCACTTGAAGTCTAAACCTAGTCACATTCCTCTTGACTCCTTTATTCAGATCCTTGAATAGATACTGGATACAAAAGGGAGCGGCGTTTGCTTCAATGGTTTTCCGCACCAACGATGATTAGTCACTGCTTTTCCTGTTCAACGCTCAGGGATGGAGGGCATCCGCTTCTCTCCAAACCTTCTGTTGTCTGTACCTCAAATCCCCCATAAAAATCCTGCGTGGGAATTCTGGAAGCACTCAGCGTCTTTTATTTTAACATATCCTCATTGCACATGCCACTCAGTGGCATGTGACTGAATACCGTAGACACATGTGCAAACCAACAGGACTCATCTCTATTAGCAAGACATAAATACGCTTACAGCGTTTGATGTAATGTCTCACAGTTTGTATCATACTGTTAAAAAAAAACTTTTTAAGCTGAACTGGGACCATTCTTTCCACCCAAAACTAGGCATTCTAACCTTCAAAGAAAAGAAAAATTATGTAGGCAGCAAGAATACCACCTACATCAATTAAGGAAAAGGAGACACATTGGCTCAAAGAGCCGTGAGTCTCCCTCTTGAGGGTAAGGGAGGGGCCAGAGGGTAAGAGGGAAGCTAGTGTGGGTCTGGTGGGTGTTTGGAAGCATGCAGCCCCAGTGCACCAGAGTTATGTTGAGTATTTTTGATTTAAATGGCACGCCGGGTAGAGGTAAGTTTTTGCACATATTGTACAAAGTGGGCATGGAGCTTTCGTGCAAGCTTGGTAGACCTTTGTGAGTCAATCCCTAGGTTTATTAATTGATTAGGTTATGGGCAATATAGATATTGGTAGTCCCACCTACACCCAGAAGGATTGTGTGGAGAGTGATCTCAGCGCCTTGAAGTTGTGTGCACAGCTTACTGTGTTGTTGCTGTGAGACTTCTAGCTGGGCACCAGGCCTCGTATCTTCGCAGTATTTGATTTCTATATCAATCTCATTACAGGCATGTGATCATAGATTGGGATTGACTGCTAAGCGTCCAAGCCAGTTGCGCTCCTCATCGAATGTTAAAACTCAGTAATTTATATACATCTAACGGGCATGACATCTAACCCCAGCCAAATCTGGCTTGAACAAGTATGCTTGCATGCGACAGAGATCGCAAAACCAAGAGACTACAGGGTGAACCAGAGCGCACCAGATGAGACCCCACCAACAACTGCCAGAGCTGACCTGTCATCAGCTCGTTCTTTCCTGCGTGCCTCGACTGGAGTGAAAATTTACGAATTCAAAGCATGGCCAATTATCAACCTCTCATCATTAATAAGCTGTATGCCCCCAACACGAATATGGGTGCGTTCTGTGTTTGCACATCATGCATGATTCACATCAGCAGCTTCTTCTGTCTAGGGAGCTGAGCAGGGGGGATCTCAGTGCATTTGCCTGTGCTCACAACTAGCAGCATTCAGACAGGTGCAGGAAGGTGTACGTCCTGCAGAAGTGCAGTAGGTCTTCTTGGGGAGGAGCCATTCAGTCCCAAGTACATCATCAAATTGCTCAGTCCTTCCTCTCCTTCAATTGTGAAACTGGCCTCCCTCTTTTTCCCTCAGGGACCTTGAGAGCTGCTGTCCATGAGCGCGTGCTCAATGAAATGCTGGGCTCAGTTAACCAGGGAGGCTGGAAGGTGCTGGTGCTGGACGACCTCACCACGAGGTGAGCCTAGTGATGACTATTCCCTTTTGCATACTTTCTCCTTTGCACCAGCAAGTTCACAAGTTGACTTTCCTTGCACTGAGGACACACACACACACACACACACACACACACACACACACACACACACACACGCGCGTGTCTGCAGACACAGATTTATGAATTTGAGACAGGAAAATCAAAGTGCACACTCCCGATCGGTGCTCTTTCTTGGCTATCTCTTGAGCGCCTAGTTGCATTGCTAAATTAGGAATGATTGCTGTATACATTTTCAACCGCATGGAAGGCAAGCACACGTTCCAACTCGATATGTAACATAAATTGTGAGCTGCCTCACCAACTCTTCCATTTCTGCATAAACATGCGTGCGTACGCTGAAAAGCATACCACCCATGTCAAATACTTATCGCAATACAAGAAACCCCTCTAAAATTAAAGTGCAAGCTTATGGACATGCTTGAAATCCTTTCAGAATCATTGTCGTACAGTGCAAGCAAGGGACTAGTGTAAAAGCGTGCATGTTCGAGCACACACACACACACACACACACACACACACACACACACACACACACACACACACACACACACACACACACACACACACACACGCGCGCGCGCGCGCGCGCGCGCACACACACACACACACACACACACACACACACACACACACACACATACATGGCGGCCCCTTCATTTGCCCTCACAGGGTACTGTCAAGCACACTCAAGGTGTCCGACATCATGGACTGCAACGTCTCTGTGATTGAGGACCTGTTCAAGTTGCGCGAGCCCATGCCTATTCCTGCAATGTACTTCATCCAGCCCACGCCTGCTAGCGTGACCAGGCTATTGGAGGACTTCTCTGGTAGTGAGCCCCCCCCTTACGCATCAGTGCATATATTCTTCTCTTCCAAGGTGAGTGTGTTCACCCCTGAGCGCTGCACACACGCACACACTCATGCTGATACACACACACTCATGCTGACACACGCGCGCGCACACACATACACACACGCACACACGCACGCACACGCGCACATATATACCCTCACTAGCACACTCACACACACAGCTGCTCCATCCATGCGAGGGCTGCCCCTCCTCCCTGTCATGCGCACATCCAAAAGCATTATTGGTGGAAGTTTCTCCCCACCCCTTTTGATGACGTCTGCGTGCAATAGGACCCCTATCAGGAATGAAGACCCTCGTGTTTGTGTGCATGGAATGGAATACACGCAGGAGCCCTTCATGCACGCTGGCTGTTGATCAGTGTAGACTCACTTGTATGTTATGCAGGTGCCGCCGGACGCGCTGGCCAGGATTAAAGCCTGCAGCCCGCTGCTCAAGTGCCTACGCACCCTGAAAGAGGGCAACCTAGAATTCCTGACCGTGGACTCTCACACCATTGTCACGGAGCACCCTCTTGCAGCTGTGAGTGTTTAGAATTTGGGGCTGGAGGGATCGGACGATTTGGTGCATGTGGGTGTGGGCGTGGGTGTGGGTGTGTGAGTGCTAAAGTGGATGTAAGTGTGTGTGTGTGGTTGTTGTGTAAGGCGGTTACTGACTTGCATGTGTAGATGTGCAGCAGGGAGAAGGAAGGGACGAGGCAATCAGCGATCGTGTTTGAAGTGTGTGTGTGTGAGCTGAGGTCAGTGCATCGGGCAAGAAAAGCCCTGTGCGCTGCCAGCAAAGTGCTTTGGGTGCTGCCTTGGCAAAGGGTGTGCCTTGGCAAAGAGTGTGCCTTGGCAAAGGGTGTGCTTTGGCAAAGAGTTTGCTTTGGCAAAGAGTGTGCCTTGGCAAAGAGTATGCCTTGGCAAAGAGTGTGCCTTGGCAAAGAGTGTAGTTAAGGATGGCGAGCTTGAGAGTGTGCTACGATGATTATGTTATACATTTGATAGATGCAAGGAAACGTGTACAGGGCAGCTGCATGTGCACCAGGCAACCCTCACCCAAGGGGAGGTGTCCTGAAAACAGCCATGGCCTCTCGACCTGCATCAGTGCTCCTAAGGCTGCAAGGCTCAGACATTGTGTTGGACACTATACTTATGGACGAGCAGCACAGATTATCATTCTGGGCTTGCAGGCCATTGCTCTGTCTGGATTTCATATTCCTTTTGATGTTTGTTATGCTGAGAGGTTGGTAGTGGTGCAATGTAAAAAGCTTTGCACACTTCTGTGAAGTGTGTTTCAGGGAGTGCTCTGAGTTATTCCAAAGCGGCGCCTTCAAGAAATGTGAAGCATCAAAGTTGTAAGATAAAGGACTTGGAAACGCTCGTTGTTGATGCACCTGGATTAGTTGGCTTTGAAAGCCTGTCGATTTTCAAGTGTGCTAGGGATGCATGCGTGCCTTGCAGCCTGTCAGCCTTGTTGACACTTATATAAGCCTTCTCAGGAAGTCCATAGAGTGCAGCATTTTGAGTTGTCTACTTGTGCCCTCTCCAGCATGGCGCGCGTCACCGCTGCGCGCGCGCGCGCGCGCACACACACACACACACACACACACACACACACACACACACACACACACACACGCACGCACACACACACACACACACACATAAACACACAACATGCACACACAACACACACACGTATGCATACCCGAATGAGAGATCAGCATTTCCCCCTGCCCCTCTCTCCAATCCTGCAGGTCAAGCTCATGGGGGGCCAGGGGGAAGGTGGCCCACATGACCCTAGAGGCGAGCTGGAATCCATATCTACGCGGCTCTGTACGCTGATGTCAACACTGCATGAATTTCCAGCAATCAGGTGATGCCTTGGGCCATATGCTCTTTTTTGGTTCTTCGCTTTTGTAAGAGGTGCCTCTGTAAGAGGTAACATGTGAATGATGTGCCACCTTTTTTCTTCTGTTCATGCACTGAAGCAAGCTCAGTGTACCTGTTTCCACAGTTGTTTCCCAAGCTGGCTGTGCATGCTGCATAACAGATACCAGATGAAACGCCTGATGAATATGCACTCAAACCGCGCAGAGCCGCTCCCTGCGTTGTGTGCCCAAAGAAGCCACAATTCCTCGGGGCTTGGTGGCAGGATATGTATGTGCTAAGTGTGCTGAATGTACACTTCTCCGTTCATGTACACGGATTATTTACATCTGTAGACTCGAATGTCCATGTGTGCTGCGTGCCTTCTGTCATATCATCAACTAGTGGCTCGATTGCCTGTGGCTTGGCTTCAATGGCAGCCCAGCACAGCTTGCACAACTTCTGTCCAGAGCAGCTCGTCCGGCTTGCATTGTCATCGCCCATGCCTGCAGCAGGTCTCTTAAGCGCAGCAACTGGCAACCAGAAACATCTTGACATGCGTGTGGCCATCTCTGCCCTCTGCATTCATGCCTAGGCTCCTGTGTACGCACATGCCGTCCAGCACATTCCAAACAACTCTCATCCAAGCTGAGCCCCATTCAAGCTGCAGTGCGGTCTTCCCTGGCTGGCCTGTGGTTCCTGGTCTGGCAGAGCATGATAGCACAGGGGACTCCCTGAAGCCCGCCGCCTGCTTGCTGCAGATTTGCGCCCACCACGCTCTCCCCTAGCTGCAGGTACTGATTAGGCAAGTTGCCTGAGCCTGGAGACCTCCTGGGGCCGCAGCCCGCCGCGTGCTTGCTGACAGGCAATGTGTGCCACCGTACACGCATCCCTGGTTGCAGGTACCGATAAGGCAAGTTGCCTGAGCCTGGAGATCCCCCCGGAGCCGAAGCCCGCCGCCTGCTTGACAATGTGTGCCACCATACACGCCTCCCTGGCTGCAGGTACCGATTAGGCAAGTTGCCTGAGCCTGGAGATCCCCCCGGAGCCGAAGCCCGCCGCCTGCTTGCTGATAGCCTTGCTCGCCTGCTGGACAGTAAGCTGAGTAAAATGCAACACGACGGCCAGCTGCCCCCCAAAGATACTTGCGACCTGCTGATCTTGGATAGGTGGGTGTGACGCTTCTGCGCTGCTCTGCTGGTCAGCAAGCTCAGTGGCATGCAGCGTAATAGCCAGCTGCCCTCAAGAAGCGATTGCACCCTGCTGAGCCTAGATGGGGGTGTGTGCAGGATGAATTATTACTTTGATGGGGCACTGCAACAGTGCTTCTACTGTGGGTGCTTGCCTCCGCAGCAGCACTGCTTTGGTGCTGCTACTGCTCAGTTGCTGGCCCCCAGTGCTGCGCTGTGTTGTGCTGCTTCAGTGCAACATCTCTCGAGCACTGCTTCTATGTCTGGCCATCTCGTCTTTTAGGGCCTTGAACAGAGGTAGGTTGGCCAATTCCATATACTTAAACGTGCCATTCGGCATATACACGGACTTCTTTAGCACTGGATATACTCCAAATACGGAGTAGACATAAGGATTTGGCCAACTCTAATACAGGAGGTCAGACGCTTCCCTGTTTGGCCCAGACAGGACAGCACCTCTGAAGTAATTTCACCAAAATTTTCAAACATTGAATTGTTCAAATGGTCATGCAGCGCGGCACGATGGCCGGTTTGGTTTGGGCATTGGGGCTTGCCATTGAAACTAGCCAGCATGCAATGGTTCTTTGAAAACGGTGTACCGATTATGTTTTACTTAAGTTTGGCTGGATGATGCCTTCTAAGAAACCTCCCAAGGCCCCTCCCAAGCCCAAGGCCAAACCATGCTCCCTTGCAAGCAGCAGGAACAAGGAGATGCCCCTGACTAGTGCCAACACTTTCCACAGAGAAATCCCTGATCAGTGCATGTTCCATGACAAGTGCATGCTCCATGGAGTCGTCCCTGACTGTAAGGCATGTTCCATGGTGACGTCCCTGACTATACTGCATGTTCCATGGTGACGCCCCTGACCAGCAAAAGTTCCATGGCTAGTGCATGTTTTAAGCAGGAATTGCTGCCTTGAGCACTGGCTCATGATCAAAACTGGCCTCCTCCTTCTTAGCTTCCAATTCAGGTCTCTGGGCACGCACTCCCCGTGTATCAGGGCTGTACACCATCCTCTCCAAACTTCCATCCAATGTTCATCTCCTGTCGCTGTTCTTTACTTCATTCAGCCGGCCTTTTACCATTTTTCATTAGTTCTTTTCCAGAAAGACGGTGCTTGCAATAGGAACCAACACGCTCTTCCGGGTGCCAATACCTCAGACTTTGGAAATAAGGAGGAAAAACAGCAATGCCTTGTTCATAAATCAGGTGTCCCTTGCATGCCTTGGTGCAACAGGAGCTATGACCCAGTGGCGCCCATCATCCATGAGTGGACCTATGAGGCCATGGTGTACGATTTATTAGAAGTGGACGACAATGTGTACAGGTGCGTCGCAGCAAAAGATAAACGGCTGGCCTCTGCATGCAGACACTTTGGAAAGCTTGAGTGGAAGAAAGTTTGGTGCTGGAGCACCGCCAGCTGCAGTGTTTCTCGTAAGGTTTTGGGGTGTGTAGCACGTTGGCTACGCCAAAATTTTGGCAGATTTGTTCATGTATCAAAGTTACAAGCAATACCCTACAAGTGAACAAAAATTCCACACACTTGGCGCCCACAATGTGGACGCTCCCTTAAGAGAGTGGTCAGTAGCTCTGTCCCCTGATTAGTTAGGCAGGTCAAGCGGCCATCTAAGAAAGACCACTGCCTACTATCCATGCCCACAAACTTCAACTCAGTTGTTCATCATCATCAGTATTAAAGGTGGTGATGGGCTGCTGCTGCTGCTGCTGCTGTTGCTGATAATGATGATGATTGCCCAACTGGGCGCCGCTGCTTTGCAGCCGACCACTTTGCCATTGCCCTCTGAAATGGGAAGTGCTCAAACTCCCACATGCGCTGGGTAGCAAGGGTGAGGCAAGCATTGAGGTGCTGCTCTTTTAAGCAGTCGAGTTTGCCATTCTCAATGAAGGTTAGCTTGCTGAGGACCCGCTCCTTCTCCACTAAGCCGGGCACCTGCACAGTGCACTCCACGTGGCTATGCCTGACAGAACCATGACTGAGCTTGATGCGGAGGTTTACATTGCTGGCAATGCTAGTCCAAAGCTCTGATATGGACTTGCTCGTGCTTGCTGCTTCTGTGGTCAAGATGCGACATCGTCTGCTTTCTCACGCAATTTGGTTCCGTTTAGTGGGGTAGAAAAGACAGGACTGGAGATATAGCTGGCTCCATAGCGTTCCGCCAATGCTGCAGTTGCTTGCATGAATTTTTCATGATGTCTGCTGCTGCTGTCTTCTGCTGCTGCCCCCCTCTGTGCTTGCATGGACAGCAGTGGGCACATGTTGCTGCTGCTGCTGCTTTTGCTGGAGGAGATAGGGCAGGGGCAGGCTGGGCAGGGGGACATTGGGCATTTGCCCAAAACAATCTAAGACTCATAATGAACTCACAACAAACACAAAGTAATTTTTGGCTACACGGGGTACACCCCAGAAATATCCGCGTCGCACCTTGGCAACGCAGGGTGCTCCAGGACGCCCTGCCGGGCGTCCCTGTGTCGAACCCTAAAATGCACTTTTGTCGCCAAATCAAGACGCGTCGCAGCTATGAGAAACACTGGCCAGCTGATCTCCATTAATGGTGCAAGTGCCCACTCAAGACACCTCACGTGTGAGGTGTGGCTTGGGATTGCTTGCTCACCCTACAGGGTATGCTGCATGGCATGCTCTTTTCTGCAAGTCATGCTAACAGGTTCACAATACCTTGCTCCATGGCCTCGTGACTTTCTTGGCACATACTGCAACCAAAACAAGGGATGTGTCATTTATGATTCATGAATTTTAGTGAAGATAAAATTAGCTTTAAATCGCAATTGGCAAAATTGGCTGCCTTTAGTGTGTGGTTTAGATTTGTAGGTGAAGTTGCTTGCAGGCACAGGCCGGTGTGTTCCAAACCAGCATTTAAATGCCCGCTTCCCCCAATTCCTCCTGCTCCTGCCCCTCATCCTCCTGCCATGGCTTCCCTGGTTGCCAGCAACCATCCCTGCCCAGGCCTGTGCGCCCTTGAGCATCTGTGACAGCATCTAGCCTCCCCTCTTCTCTGTCCATCACTCGCGGCCATCTCACAGTCTGGAACTTCCAAGAGTGCTGTCTTAGGTGACAGCTCCTGATGTCTGTGACACCTCCATGAAAAGCATGCTCACACAGCTTGCATGCTTGCACTCACCTTCCGTTGTTTTTCATCTTCTGTGCCCAGACTGACCCAAAGAAAGTCAATCCCACGCAAGCTTCTTCTCATTTGGAACGGTTAAGAGATGCTTATGGCCTTTGGAGGGAGGGCAAGGGGGTTGGTTGGTGGGGTGTCCTTATGCCCATGAAACTTGAGACTTCCAACACAAATTCAAAGAAAGTGCTGCTTCTCCTGATGTTATTTTGCTTTCCGTCAAATTGGACACCCATTCCATGCTTGCATGTACTAGCACAATGTGCACAGGGGAGGGGTTGGTTGCAAGAGAAGCGCCATGCTGTGCACCTGCAAGTGCCGAGGTTTCTAAGGCACTTGGCTGGTGGATTAGAAAGCTTGGTACCAGCAGGTTCTAAGGTCGTACTGTGCACCTGCAGGTACCAGCCAGACGCTAGCAGGGGAGAAGAAAAGGAGGCGGTGCTGGGAGAGAATGACAGCTTGTGGGTGGAGCTGCGCCACATGTTCATTGCGGAGGTGTACACCTCGCTGGCAGCCCGCTTCAACGAGTTCCAGAACAAGAATAGGGCCGCCAGGCAGCTAGGCGGAGGTGGGGGTGTGGCTGGTTGTATGATGCAAGCCTTCCAAGATGTGAATTTATATGCTGAGCAATGAAATAGCTGGTAGGGAGCCAGCCAGGCATGGTTCCGCGCTGGTGTAAATTTTGTCTTGCATAGGGCAAAAATAGGGGACAAAAAGGAGTGGAGGCTGGTGACTATGCTGATTGCATACGAGCTGCCTGTAGCTGATGGCACAACCACATCTCTCGTGATTCCTACAGACGCTTGAGGGTGTGAGAGCAAGGGTCAGGGGATATAAGACTTTTTTTATCGGACTACAAGATACGCACTGTCAAGATTAGGTCTGCCAAGATTTTCCACGTCCCAAGCGTCTGGTTATTGCTGCCACAGCATGCAGTACAGGGGCAAACGCATGTGGCTTGTTGATGCCGTCATTAATGAATTCTGCAAAAATATTGCAAATCTCTTGTTTGTATTCGCAGACGCTGTGTTGTTTTGTCAGAGCTTTAACAACTATTTTGATGGAATGCCTTCCTCCTGGTAGTTGAGTGCTTGGGATATGCCTTTCCGTTCCCTTCATAGTCACACATGCGTCTGTGCCTTCCTGCACACACACACACACACACACACACACACACGCATGCACACAGGTGTTGGGTTCAAGGACAAGGCTGGTGAGATGTCCACGAGCAACATCAGGGTTCTCATCCAAGCCCTGCCTCAGTACAGGGACGTGCTGGCCAAGCTGTCCTTGCACATTCAGGTAAGAGGTGATGGGGGCATGGCCCACTTGAATGCAGGCAGGTATTTGGTGCAGCAAGCCCGCGACATCAGGGCTCACACAAGAATTGCCCCTGTACAGAGATGTGCTGGCCAAGCTGTCCTTGCACATTCAGGTAAGAGAATCATCAAGATGGGGGCATGGCCCACTTGAGTGCAGGTGTTTGGTGCAGCAAGCCCACAACATCAGGGCTCACACAAGAATTGCCTTTGTACAGGGTTGTGCTGGCCATGCTGTCTCTGCACGTTCAGGTCAGAGGTGTTGGGAGCACGTAGCGCTCAAATGCAGGTGTTCGAATGAGCATGCACAGAGGCAAGGGAAATAGCAAGTACTTGCGACAATGATTTTCTATGGTGATTTTTTCCTGTGGTCTAGGCTGCTTTGTTCACCTGGAGGGCCTGCAACCACAGGCATATCTTGTCAGATACCTGAGCCAGAACTGGTGTTTCTGTTAACCCCATCCCAGCTGCTGATTGAAAGCTGCAGAGGCAGGTCGGGAAGGGACGGATGGTCAATGCATGCAGAATGGTGAACTGATGCACAGGCTTTGGGGAATGTAAGCATTTGGATTATTATAAAGCCTTTCTGGTTTGTGATTGTAAAAAGTATATGTCTATGGTGTACCCAGCGTGCATTGATACAAAAAACAGACAGCGCTGGGTACACCATAGAGCCACCAACGGTTTGTGACAGCTGGCTTGCCATTTCCCCATTCACCTTCTCCACCAACCATTGCAGAATGCCAGGTCAGCGTATAGTGGCACCTTCCTTTGCACTTTGCGTCAATCAGAGGGCCGCTCCTTGGGAACACGTAGGAGGCTCACCCAAACCGTTCCAGATTTTTGAAATATAGATGCGTCATTCGCAGCAATTAAGACTGTGTGGCTGTGCTTACTGCACAGGCTCTAATTAATGCACGAGACCTTTCAATGTCTTGTGCATTCTTGCTTCTCAGAAAATGCCCGTTTGGAAGCATGTGTGCATTACCATGCTGTTGGAGGAGACTCCACACACAAAGGATGCACCTGGTCGTGTTTGCAGATGTCCTCGGACCTGAAGCAAGTGACAAGCCATCGGCAGCTGACTGAGGTGGGGGAACTGGAGCAGGACTTGGTGCTGGGCGAGAAGAACTCCAAGGACCTCATCAACTTCCTGGCAGGCAAGTGCCCTCTGACCCCAAACCCAAAAGGTGTTTGTAGGAATGTGATGCAGGCTTGACCCAAGAGGTGTTTCCAGGAATATGATGCAGGCTTGATTCAACATGAGCGTGTACAGCAATCCAGAATCGGCAAACCAATTCCAGGCAGCGGCTGGTCTGCTACGTGCTCTAGCTCCAACCCATCATCTTTGTAGCCGCTGCCCACTCATGTCAACCCCATCAGTACAGGACTTGTTAAACAAGGAGTGTTAGACAAAAGGTGACAGGGTCGTTAGACAAAAGGTGACAAACACGTTAGACAAAAGGTAACAGGGTTGTTAGATAAGGTGACAGGGCCGTTCGACAAAAGTGGACAGGATCGTCAGACAAAAGGTGACAGGGTCGTTAGACAAAAGGAGACTGGGTCGTTAGACAGAAGGTGACAGGGCCGTTAGGCAAAAGGTGACAGGATCGTTAGACAAAAGGTGACAAGAGAGTTAAACAAGGTGACAACGTCGTTAGACGAAAGGTGACAGGGCCGTTTGACAAAAGGTGACAGGGTCGTTAGACAAAAGGTGAAAGGCAAGGTAGAGCAAGAAAGTGTGTAACAAAGCATCAACAAAACAAAGAACACTGTGCACTCATTTGCTTGCTCATGCCCATTCTTCTCTACCACCTGCACATGACTCTTTTGTAGTGCTTGCACCGTTCCCTCGTAAGGAGCTCCACAACTCCTTGGAGCACCACCATTCACTTGTGGCTCTTTTGCATTGTACACACCATTCCCTCTCACAGAGCACCACGATTCCTTGGAGAGGATGGACAAGATGCGGCTGTTCATGTGCTACTGCGCCACACATCCGGGCAAGCTGGACGAGACCCGGCAGCAGCAGTGGATGACGCTGGCCAAGCTTTCTAACGCAGACCTGGCGGCAGTGTGCAACCTGGCGTACATGGGGGTACAGGTGGTCAAGCCAGGTGCGTGTTTCATGAGTGCAGACAGGAGCTGCGGATGTGGATGAGCAAATGAGTCTTTGGGTATAAAACTTCGGACATTAAGCTGCTGTTCATGTGCCACAAGAGATGTGGTGCCATGTCTGTGTGATGACCTGAGCGGGGAGCTGCCCACATGTACATGCATGCACTTGCGCCTTTGGACGTGTGCGTGCTACTGGAATAAACCTTCAGCCAACAAGGCCCTAGGAAACTCCTGGAATTCCAAAAGATGGCTCCCAATATAAGACACAAAGGCAGGTCCATAGAGTTGCTGTGCGCCCAAAAGGCTTCCTTGTCACGTCCTTGTGGGTTGTGCCTCCTTGCAAACCTTGCTATCTATCCCTCCTGCAGGTATTCATGACTTTGTATGTAGACTCATATGACTCTTGAAACTAAGCTCCTTTTGAGGACCTGCTTCCTTCTTTATAAATATTTCCTGAAATGCTCAACCTTTTGAAGGCATCATGAAAATACGATGAAAAGGAAAGCATTCATCAACAAAAAAGGGGTGAATTTTGTGCTGATGCAGACTGTTGAGTAAAAAGGACAGGACCAGAATCGGTTGGCTTCAGAAACAGACAAGCCTCTTGGTCTCTTGATGCACGCTCAAGACCTAGCTTGTCTCAGAAAACCAAGGATACCTAAGGCGGAGAGCTGCAACTGCATAATTCACTGTTCTGGCTTAACCGCTTAAATACCCTCTTGGCAAGCGGAGAGTAGTTTCCCATTATTAGTTGTATTTGACAAGAAACTGGAAACTTATCTCCACCCTTCAACCCACCTTTTTCAGTCTCTGTGCCTTCCATCCCTCTTAACCTCAACTTGCCTTTTCTCTTCTCTCTTCCCTGTGCCTGCTACTTTAACTGCTTGAGCAGCCTCTGGCCTTTTTCCATCCTGGCCTTTTTCTGTGTGTAGACATTCTGAATGCAAGTGAAAGATTTAAGATATAGTTGCAGATACGTTGCATGTCATTCCATGTGACCTTCCCCTGACATTGACAGCAATCGTTACAAGACATGGGTCAGATGGGCAAAGCACTCTTGCTGGAAAAGATTTGTAAGCGGAGCAGCTCAAGCTAAGGGCTTGAGCCTCATACAAGTGCAATTTGCGCCTTTTTTCCCTCGCAGCCATAGAATGGGCTTATTTTCACAGGCATACTCCTGTTGGCATTGGGTTGAATATACGCTTCAAACCTGTCAACCTCATAAGGGCTCTGGCTTAATTCAACATTTTGTCTTCCACTGATGTTTATGCTGTGCAGCAGAGAAAAGTGGCTTCTTCAGCAGCATTAAAGATAGAAAGGAGAAGGAGTTCTTGAGGAAGAGGAAAGAGGATGGCAATGATTACTCCCTTTTCAGGTAAAGAAGCTGCCCCTTGATTAGAATGATTTGAATTGTTGGGGTCCTTGCGCGTGAGTGTGAATGAAGAATGAATAAATAAACTCCAGATTTTATTTTTTACATGACTGTCGTTGAGCGTCCTCTGTGGCTCTTAAAGATTGGACAAGCCTGCCACTTATGCTACCTGCAGAATCTGCACCGAAATGAAGAATGGTCAATCGGAGGGATGTTGCATCTGTGTGTGAATGTATTGGACAGAGCATGGAATCTTCACCTGCTGGTCTGGAAGAACATCCCCAAGCCAAAAAGAATCCCAATGAGAATGCCAGGTTGTGCTTAAAAATGTCGTCAGGGAACAAAGCAGCCATGTGACAAGCAAGACAGCTTACACGTTCATAAATGTGTGTGTGTGCGCGCGTGCATGTATGTTTGTGAAACGCCCACAAAGCTGAAGATCTATCACTCCAATCATGCATTCATTCCTTTTTTACTGGTGTCTCATCTTACTTGCAGGTTTGAGCCGCTGCTGAAGAGCATTGTGTCCAATATGTCTGCCGGGAGCTTGCCCCTTAGTGAATACCCTTATTTGAGGTGAGGCATGGACTTGCGTTTTTATTTTCTCGGCAGACTCATGCACCAACGCTGATGCAAACTAATCCAGCATGCGCCTTCCTAGCAAACTTTCCAAACGTCCTTGCTTGTCTGTAGCCATAAAGTGCATGCCCTTAGGTCACACACATACACACCATACAAGCGTATACACTTAGGTGCCACCTGGGTTTCTGATTAGGCCTTCACGTTGGGTGTAAGTAATCGTTTAGCTGCTTCCTAACACATGCTTCGCTCAGGCGCTACGCCGGGAACCTGGGCCCTTACTGCTACTAGGAATGTCAAATCTATTATTGTTATTATTATGAAAGCACAACGCGCAGTTGCAGTGGGTCCGCATTTGCTTTGCAGAAGCGCCAATGCTTCGCATTTTTTGGAGCGCCAAATATTCACGGCTGATTATAAAAATTAGATATTCATTTTCAGCATTTTGCGCTGAGAAAAACGGTGCCCAATGCACCTGACACGACTTCCGCATAATTGGCTCCAAACGCGCTCCTGGAGACCGCAGATCAATCTGCGGCAGAGCGAGTTGTTATGAATAAACGCAAATGAAATAAATGAAACCTTCTGCCAAATTTTTATGGACGAACTCTCCCTTTTGCTGCTCCCGCTCCAGACGTAGATCCGTCCGCTGAGACTTACATATGGGGGCGAAAAATGATGTCCGCAAAAAACGCAACTGTTCCATCCTGTTTTTATGAGCTGAGGTGGCTGACGATGTTTTGGGACCACGAATTCCGGATTCCGAACAAATTTTTACGATGATAAAAGTCGATTGGGTCTCGTCAGCTTAAGTCTTCCTTGTAACCAAATTCCACACCAAGAATTCTGCTGGGTCCTAATGGCCCCTCGGGCCTCCGGCCCAGGTTGCAATTTTGCTTTTTATGTTACCACAATAAAGAAGGTCCTGTGCTCCAGATTTTTTGCAGCAGTGCTTGTTGGTGGTGGAGGCAGTGGTTGGTGTTGGAAGTCAATGCAGGGCTGAAGTCATATCCAAGCATACGTCTTCAAGGGAACAAAGCAAGTTTACAGGTAGGACACTCTATCATGCGCGCGCGCACGCACACACACACACACACACACACACACACACACACACACACACACACACACACACACACACACACACACACACACAGGCCACCTGCCCCCAGTGACCTACCCGCCAACATGCGCCCAGCTTCCACCCGCCCCACAGGCTTGAACTGGGCCAAGCGAGGGACAGGGGGTGAGGGAGGGAGCGTGCCCACCGGGCGCAGGCTCATTGTCTTCATCATTGGTGGCGCGGTCAGGTAGGTGCCAGGGTGGGCGTGTTCTTTTTGTTTGTCGCTCGACAGTTTGCATTGAGTTGAGCATTTTTGTCTGGGTTGTCAGAAAATCCCAAAACGCTGAAGGCAAGCCAAAAACACAGCTATACCAAGAGCCAGGCTGCGAGGCGCTCAAAACGGGTAGCGGCTAGCAGCTCGCAGGACAGAACCACATGATTGCTCCAATTCAAAGGCTGGGAGCTTCAGGAACAAGAAGCAGGAAGTGAGCGGTCCAGGAGCAAAGCCCAAAGCTGTAATCAATGAAATGGCAGCACAAGGACAGAGGACATGTTGCAAAAAAGTATCAGCACATGACTGAAAACTGCTGCATGAAGCTAAGTCCATGGGGATGTTCGATGCTAGAGTAAAGTCGAGCTACTGCAGCTCTTGGTCTAGGCCTAGGATGGAATCTGGTAGCCTCCCTCATTACAAGAGCAATGCCTAATTGTCTTTGCACCTCCTGCTTTCATAGTAAGGAACATGGAGTACCACCATTTCTATCCCTCCTTTTGATTTACATTGCACTTTTGTGTGGTCACAATGGAACCTCCAATGGAACAAACCTTTGCAGGTCTGAGATGCGTGTTGTGCACGAGCTGTCGCAGATGCTGGGCCGCGACGTCCTGTTGGGCTCCACTAGCTTGGAGACCCCGGAGTCATTCATGGATACACTGTACAAACTTACAGTATAGGTTATTAGTCCCAATTCTTTGTAGAGACATGTGGTGAACATTTTGTCGCCTGTTTTTGCGGTAGAGTTTTTCATGTCCCATAATATTGCGCAGTGCAATTATGATCTGTATAAGAATTTCATTATATTTGGATTTGCTGTAATACTTTGTATACTTAAAAAAGGAAAGATAAGGTCATGCAGTACCACCAAGGACACTTACCTTGGTTAATCAAAGCCCCGTATCCTGGCTGATCGAGTGAGGATACTTGGCCAGGGCGAAGAGGGTGCAAGAAGCTAGGGTAAGATAAGGTTATGTCGCTATATCCACTTGCGAAGACAGCTGAGCGGAAACACGGAGGCTTGGCCAAAACATGCTTATCTCATAGAACACAGACATGAAAATACAAGGAATCATGTGTTTTCGCTTTAATTGCCTCAGATATACACGCAGAACATTCGATGAACAATGAACTGCAGCATATACTTCGTAGCATTCGTTTACAAACATGCCCATGCAATGCTCCATGTTCACTCAGTTTTTTTCCTAGGCTAGGACAATTACCAGTGTTTGGCATTCAGATGAAAGAAGACCCATAATTCTCTTCCATAGGCAACCTGGATGATATCAACTACATGTTCCCCCTAGATAGCTCCCAAATGGGATATGAAAAATGACGGCCTTTTCCATAACTTGAAGGCCTGACATGCGCAGATCACGTTCTGCATAAGATGTGGGTCTGGCAGTGTGAACTACTTGGATCTGAAGTAGTAATTTTGCTGTTCCACGTCCAAGGTGGAGGAACGCTCCATCAGAGGACAGGAGGGCTGCGAGACCAGCAGCGCTCATGTTCATCAAGGCTACAATGATGCGCGCGCATCAAGCTAACTTAATCTTCTGCACAGCTTTGCTGGCTCCTCTACTCTTGCTCAGCTGCCTGTTTTGCTTCTTCATCGATACATACACGTTGTGGGACCAGCGGTGGCCGCAGCTGTTCCCTTCCCCAGGGCCTTATTGGCTTACGCTGCCATCCTCATGGCAGCGCTCCAAGATGTCTAAAGGCGACTTACAGGCGATATCCAAACTCTGAAATGACTTCAGACTGGCACACCAGTCACAAGGGGTTACAAGGGGGGGTTGGCCTACAGCCCGAGAATCTGGCTGATCGGCTGCTGGTGAAACATTCTCATCCAGCATCAAAAATTGAAACCAGTTCAGACAAAAATTTTGAAAATCTGTGCGAGTCTTGATTCAGAAAAGCATTGACCTCGAAATCAGTCAAAAAGTGAAAGCTCGCCAAAAAAGGAATAAAATCAGTGTTTGGAAACTGGGCAAAAGTGTGTAACAGTTTTAAAAGATCAATAAACGCCAGTCACGTGTGTGTATGTGTGTGATGAATTGAGTTGAAAAACCAACTACCTCCCAACTAACTGCCAAAACCGTTTTGTGACAGTAAAACTGACATGACATAATATTAGCACGACAGGCCTGGCATATCCCCCAGAAGTCCCCCAGAACCCTACACCTCCTGGCAGGGCCGCATATCGATTTAACTAGTTAAGTACTGCTGCGGTATTTTGCACGCTCAAGCTCGGCTGTCCTGGTCTTTGCTTGCTGCTTGTCCTCCCGCCTCCTCCCATGTTCTGCCCTGGTGCTGCTGCTCCCGCCAGTAACCAAACCTGGTTAGTCCAATCGAGAACAAGAGCTTAAGCTCCTTGTTTACAGCATTTCAGGTACCTAAAAATGAACGCTCCTAGAACTTCTTCTATCCTACTTCCAAATTAAGTCGTGCTCACTCCTCTAAGATGATCATGATGAACCATTAGGATGGAGAACTGTGCGCTTGCATGCTTTATTTCCTTGATGCAGTTGTCAAAACTCACACTTTCTTGCTGCAAACACGAGGTAACTAAAGAGCCGCCAAGGCTCCAGGCTTTCTCCAAGCTTGGCGGCTACTGATCCACACAAGCAGAGGAATGCAAGTTTAAAAGCCTCTGAAATTCGTATAAAAGTAAAAACAATTTAATATGGTTTCTCTAGGAACATACACACAGGCAATGTGCTTATCGAGTGTGTGTGGGTGTGCTTTGGCAGACCATGAATCAGTGAAGTCCCATTTATCAAATGAAATTATTTATATTTTGATATGCCATACTCTGCCAGGGCAAAGCTGCCTTATTCAGAACACAACTTGACCCTTGAAAAAGTTTATAAATATAATTTTAAAAAGTTTCTAAAGGATGAGCCAGGCGTCACGTACAAGACGCCCCCTTTGGGAGGAGTTGGTGATACAGGGCGTTGCTTTGGGCGGCTTGGTTCTCAGGTGTGCTCCTCAAAACTAGGTTGAATTTGGGGTTGTGCTGTCGAATGGTCTTTACAGGGCTGACCAGAAAAAATCTGAGAGTCCTCTGAGCCTAATGGGCTGGATGACACACACACACACACACACACACACACACACACACACACACACACACACACACACACACACACACACACACAGAGAAACACACAGAAACACACACACATGCACGCACGCACACACACACACACACACACACACACACACACACACACACACACACACACACACACACACACACACACACACATGTACATGCATACACACGCGCACACATGCATGCACGCAAATATGTATGCACAAACGCCCATAGGATCAAGTGCATGCAGCCTAGAATGCCTGAGCCTGACAAACAGTGTACACATGGCAACTCAGAGGCAATGCAAAATCCAAGGTTGTCTGCCTAATGCTTGTTACAGTTTGATGTGCTGGTTAGATTTGTGTGATCCATGTTTGATGTAATCTTTAGTTCGGGTCAGCTGCGAGAACCAACAAAAAGTCAACTTACGAACTTTGCCCATGCAGCCTAAGACTTTGCTTGAAGTACTTGGACCCCTACAAGGAGCAGCGGGCGCTGGTAAGTGTCATACATCGTAGGTGCCACCGTTAGTTCAAAGCAGTCCTGTTGCAAGCAGGACTCAATGATGCTCATCACGCTGAAGCAACTGAGGAGTGTCACCAGGTTCTCTTTGTGTGCTTTTTGTATTGCTAGGACCAAGGTGCTGCATGTGTCAATGAACTCTTGGAAAGTTTGGTGCCATGACAGCAAACAACATGAGCAAGCAAAGCTTGAAGCAAAGTGCAGGAGAAAGAAATGAAGATATGTGTGTACTGTTCTTTGAGCAGGGCATGCCTACAGGCCCAATCTATGATGCTTATCACCACACATGTGTGCAAAGCTCCATGAGCGATTAAGAATCCTGGCTTTTTTCATCCCCATACCCTCTACCTGGTTCTCCAACATCACTGCTTGTGCATACTTCAAAGCAAAACGGATCTATGCCCCAATGCTCCCACCACACAGGCGCGCAAGAGGGCAGCCTTCCTCAAGGAGCACTTGGGCCGTGACCTGCAGCTTGATGAGTACGAGCAGGTGAATGTGTGTGTGACACAAGCACTCTGGCTTGTGCATAAATGGCGCGCCTGTTCTGCACAGACTTTAGTGCAAAAGCCCATGTGAGCCACTGTAGCAGGCCCTGTCAAGCCAAACACAAAGCACAAGAGTACGCCCTCCGCTACTCGACACTGTTGGATGGCCGACAGGGTTTCCGCAGACTCTCATAATAACGTGTGTTACCCTGCTGCCTCCGTGCTAGACTACTAATCAGTCTTATATGCTACGAGTCACTTATTCGTGGTCTTCTCTAATATTCTTTGCCAATTGTTCTGCCAACTAAGGAGGACAAAGCCTGTGCCTGGCCCTTTGCAGGATCCGCCATACTTCACAACCACATCATGTCCCACGTGGTTTACGAACCTGCATTGTCACCTAATTCATTTTTGTCATCCGCTCCTCCTGTTTTGACTCTGCAGCTCCTGGCGGCCCAAGTGATCAACCCTAGGAAGATCGAGGTTGAGCTGGGCCACGTCAGTGGTCTTGATGGTAAGATGTGTGTGTGTGTTGCTTGAAATGTGCACTGCGTTGGCTGTACGGCCTGTGACCTTAAGTGTTGCCATTTCACACCTATGCCAGGCAAGCCCCCCTTGTGTCTGCAGGGATAAGTGCTGTGGAATTCAAGACGCAGGCACACCGTGCTCAATATGCAGGCACATTTGTGTTGTGCCCTCGTCTGATTAAGTGCAAGAGTTTCAGGCCATGCTGTCTTTGTCACTCCTTTCTTCATGGCCCCCTGCTTCTCAAGTATACACACATAGCTTCTCAAGTGTACACACATACACACACAAGCATTCCACAGTGTAAGTATGGATGTCCCTGTGCCTGCAGATCTGATCCAAGAGCTGGAGGCCAAGGTGGTTGTCCCCATGCTCAGGCCAGAGCTGTAAGTGATGCTTCAAGCCCTGCTTCACTTCCTTTTGGCTTGTGTTCAGTCGTGCTTTT
Source organism: Dunaliella primolecta (assembly GCA_914767535.2). Classification (NCBI taxonomy): domain Eukaryota; kingdom Viridiplantae; phylum Chlorophyta; class Chlorophyceae; order Chlamydomonadales; family Dunaliellaceae; genus Dunaliella; species Dunaliella primolecta. The sequence goes on along the minus strand of OU611754.1, from coordinate 6,140,423 downwards.
CTTGCGTTGGCGGGGGAAGATTATTTGTATTTGGTCCTTTTAATTGGATCCCGCAGGATCTATGTCAGAGGCAATCCCCTGTGGCCTGCAGGGCAAGTAAGGCTCTCAGGTGGTCCATGTCTTGCTCAGCAAGAGCACAGGCAAACAATGCATTTCAGCGACACTTTGTTTCCTGTGAGCCAAGACTGTAGGGGTTCATTTTTAAAATCTTTACCATGGTTCCTATAAATGAATTACCCAAGATTATCTTGCATAGCTATCACCACGTTCATAATTCTTATCAACTACCTGCCAAAAGTGTTGTGTTTACCGCTGAGGACCAGATGCTACAGCCAATGGTTCATGGTACCTTGATTAAATCCTCATATTTTCATGCGTGTTTGCAGATACCGTACTACACTCTGGAAACCTGCACGTGGTGTGCTGTTGTATGGTCCACCAGGTAGGACATGTTAGGAGCTATAATAGTGCTGGTATTGTTGGCAATGCAGCTTGATGGCTATCGTTTTCAACAGTTCTTAGGTAATGAAGCTCAGCCAAAATGACTTATTGGCTAGTTCTAGTGCTGTAGGCAAACTTGAATAAAGTCCACTGTGCTTGTGACGACTCTGAAAGTTATATGTGTTGCTGTGCGCGTCCATGCGCAGGGACCGGAAAGACGATGCTTGCAAAGGTGAGTATTGTGAGGGCAAGGAGCAGGTTTGTATGTGAACATCGCAGGAGCAGGCTTGACAGACTTTTAAGTTGGGTGATAACAGATGGTGGTTGGCTTTCCCGGATTTCTCATCACCGATGCGCTTCAAGTATCAAGGAACAAGTATGGTGATCACAATTGCTGGTGGGCTTGCCCGGCAGTTTAGTCATTGATCAAGGCACGCAGTGTGGTTGCTGCAAGGTTGATGGTCCTTTTTGCCGCTGCACGCACCTCTGTCCACTTTTTTGTGTGTAACCTTTGCAGCATGTGACCACTTCAGTGCTTGAGTGCATGTGACCACTTCATGTGACCACTTCAGTGCTTGAGTGCATGTGACCACTTCATGTGACCACTTCAGTGCTTGAGTGCATGTGACCACTTCATGTGACCACTTCAGTGCTTGAGTGCATGTGACCACTTCATGTGACCACTTCAGTGCTTGAGTGCATGTGACCACTTCATGTGACCACTTCAGTGCTTGAGTGCATGTGACCACTTCATGTGACCACTTCAGTGCTTGAGTGCATGTGACCACTTCATGTGACCACTTCAGTGCTTGAGTGCATGTGACCACTTCATGTGACCTCATCAGTGCTTGAGTGCATGTGACCACTTCATGTGACCACTTCAGTGCTTGAGTGCATGTGACCACTTCATGTGACCACTTCAGTGCTTGAGTGCATGTGACCACTTCATGTGACCTCATCAGTGCTTGAGTGCATGTGACCACTTCATGTGACCACTTCAGTGCTTGAGTGCATGTGACCACTTCATGTGACCTCATCAGTGCTTGAGTGCATGTGACCACTTCATGTGACCTCATCAGTGCTTGAGTGCATGTGACCACTTCATGTGACCACTTCAGTGCTTGAGTGCATGTGACCACTTCATGTGATCACTTCAGTGCTTGAGTGCATGTGACCACTTCATGTGACCACTTCAGTGCTTGAGTGCATGTGACCACTTCATGTGACCACTTCAGTGCTTGATTTAGTGTGTAGCCGGCGACTGCTTTGTGATTGCTCTTTTGTGTAGCTTACGCTGCGCGCGACTGCCCGAGTGTTTGTTTTAGCAGGTGATTGATGTTCAAAATAAGGGTTCTTTGTTCATGTGACGCAGAGCTTGACCAAGCGCTCTGGCTGCTACTTCCTCAACTTCTGTGTTAATGTCATGCAGAGCTTGGCCAAGCACTCAGGCTTCCACTTCCTCTACGCCTGTGTTTATATCATGCAGAGCTTGGCCAAGCACTCTGGCTGTTACTTCCTCAACATCACCGCCAGCAGCATCATGTCCAAGTGGCTGGGGGACGCCAACCGCCTGGTGCGGGCAATCTTCTCCTTGGCCAGCAAGCTGCAACCCTGTATCATCTTCATAGGTGTGTGTAGAAGCAAATGACCTGCTCTTTAGTCCTATGGCTGTGGGGGAAAGCAAAAAATACAGCAAGCTGCAGCCCTGCATCATCTTCAATGATCTGGGTGAGAGCAAAATAATTCCCAGGTGTGCATGGTACTGATTCTAATTTAGATATAGGTGCGGAAGCAGAAAATTTGGTTTATTTGATATCCCCGGCATCCTTGCACTTGTCTGGTCATTCTAAGTACATGTGCATTATGGGATGCATGCAAAAAAAATGATGCAGTTTCATGTGCAGCATGGGTATCATATATTCACAAGCAAGTTGGAATGTAGGAGAAAGTGGAGGTGAAGTGAGTGTAGTTATTCAAATTTAAACTGGTGCCAACAGTGGTAGTACACATATCATGAGGACCTTTCTTTAACGAAATCGGAGGTGCCCGATCTTCCTCTGGAAAGCTCCTTGCTTTGTTGGCATAAGCTTGAAGTACAATGAGACCTATATTTTTCCTGGCTTTAGCCTAAAGTTTAGTCCTTGTAACTGTATATTTCAGGTTCAATAAATGTGTTTAATCTCAGAAAAGTTTGCACTACATTGAAAGTGTCTGAAGGACCTGCGCTTGCAGTACATGCCTCCCATCCCCCCCTCACACACACCCACACAGATTTCAAGTGTTTCTGTTTTTTGGTCTTGTATACTGCATATTGGTAAGACCAAGGTTGGATGATGTACTTGGAAATATGGGCGTGAGCATTAATGGCTAAAGTTGTGTTCAGGTAGAGCCAATTGTGCATGCACCACGTGTGCATCCACCACGTGTGTGCGTGCAACATGTGCGTGCATGCACCATGTGTGTGTGCATACAACACTTGTGTGCATGCACCACACGTGCATTCCAGCTCAGACACAGCATTATGTGCTCCTTTTGTGTACGCTTGCGTCTTTCAGATGAGGTGGACGCAATGCTTGGGAAGCGCGGCATGAGCTACGAGCATGAGGCCAGCTTGCAGGTCAAGACAGGTGAGCTATGAGCGTATGCTAAGGCATGAATTACAACCTTACTTGGAGCAACAAGGGTTACAAGGGAAAAACTTACTTACTTGGAGCAACAGGCTTGAAGCCAGCGTGCAGGTAAAAAAAATCTCTGTGGAGCTTGTGAAAAAGTATGCCCTGTTGTGCTTGTGCAAAGTCGGGGGTGTTCTGTCCAATACAATAAAGTCCAGTGAAGCACCCAACGTGTCGTGGGTTGGCCAGTTTGACTTTGTGGCCTCAGATGCGATGCCTGCTGAAATGAGATGGTCCATACTCTGGCATTTGCTCCCCCATCCACCATAGCAACCTGATGGAATCTGCTGCAATGAATTGGCCATGTCAAGCATAAAAAAGTGTTCGGTACAAAAATGGGGTAAGTGGACGGAGGATCAGTCATACCAATGAGTCATACTGGCGACGCACACTTCACATTTCTTCACATTAGGAAAATGTGTTGGCAGCTTTGTCTGCTTGCCATGAAAGCTGTTTTTTTAGTTATTCATTCATGTTTGTAGAATGTGAGCATAAACCATCATTCCAAGCATGGACTCACTCTTCCCTTCCTCACCTCCTGTTTACTCTCTGCTGTTTGCCTGTCCTTGCAGAGTTCATGCAGCTCTGGTGAGTGCGCGCGCAAGTCAGGGTTTGGGTGGTGCTTTTTTGCATTGTGACCAAACACCGCAGGCACTGTGATTGATTGTACTTAACATTGCCATGAAGCACCTGGGACACTCCATGATGGTACAAAGCAGTGTTTTGTTTGCATTGTAGTGCATTACCATGTGGTGTGATGTGCATCGCATGATAATGATTGGACTAAGCATGATCCCTTTCGCACATGGACAAGGGTGGTATTAATTGGAATGATTTGGATAGCATGGATTTTGATTTTACGAGTGCACAAAATTGCATCATTCCCTTTCGCGCATGGGCAGGGATAGCATGAATTGGCATAAGTTGGATGGGACGGATGTAATTTCCACGAGTGCACAGAATTGCATCGCTCCCTTTTGCACATGGGCAGGGATAGCATGAATTGACATGGATTGGATAGCATGGATTTAATTTCCACGAGCGCACAGAATTGCATTGCTCCCTTTTGCACATGGGCAGGGATGTCATGAATTGGCATGGTTTGGACTGCATTAATTCTTGTGAATACATAGGGTTGCATCATTCCTTTTTGCTCATGGGCAGGGACGGCATGGAGTCTGCCAAGGACCAGAGGATAGTGGTGATGGGGGCTACAAACAGGCCTTGTAAGTATGAGTTGGTCAAGGTTGCTGGCATCAAGGGGCCCAGTGAGTTTGAAAGGGTGCAAGGATGCAGGGTGTCCAGGGGCCTTGTGAGTATAGGAGAGGAAGCACAGTGGTTGGGCATCAAGGAGCCTTGTGAGGGAAATGGGGAGCAGAGTTGCCGGTACTGTGTGTTTTGTTGTTGAGGGCTGCCTGGTTGTAAGTCTGGGAAGTTGGCCGGCTGCTTTGTGGCACCGGGTTGGGTGAGCTCCCAAGAAAAGCGTTCTGGACTTGCTTTGTGGCACCGGGTTGGGTGAGCTCCCAAGAGAAGCGTTCTGGACTTGCTTTGTGGCACCAGGTTGGGTGAGCTCCCAAGAGAAGCGTTCTGGACTTGCTTTGTGGCACCAGGTTGGGTGAGCTCCCAAGAGAAGCGTTCTGGACTTGCTTTGTGGCACCAGGTTGGGTGAGCTCCCAAGAGAAGCGTTCTGGACTTGCTTTGTGGCACCAGGTTGGGTGAGCTCCCAAGAGAAGCGTTCTGGACTTGCTTTGTGGCACCAGGTTGGGTGAGCCCCCTGGTGCGTGGATGAAGCGGTGCTGAGGCGCAGTCTGTACATGCATGCCAGGACTTTGATGTATAGGGGGGGACACCTGAATTCGTGAGCACCCTGACCTGCAATCCTTGAATTGCACTGTGTTTAGAGCCTAGGTTGTTACACTTTCCTGCTTTGAACGAGAAGCGCTTAGTGTGGGACACCCCAGGCGTGCTCTCTTTTCCGACAAGTTGCATTTCAGCCCTGAATGGCCCAGCACCCACCTAATCTCTCTGCATCCACCTGATTGAAAGAGGGTGCTAGCAAGGTTAACAAGAGCCGAACCCTTGCTAGCAGTCTAAATCCGTGTCAAAGCCTTGGCATTTTTTCTTGCTTGTGGTACTTTGGCATCACTTCAGCGACTCATGTGTTTTGCTCTGCTCCCTGTGCAGGGTGCGTGGATGAGGCGGTGCTGAGACGCTTCAGCATACAGCATGAGGTGGGTCTTGAGTACGCCTAGCTTCGGGTCTTGGTAAGCATGCTGCTTTCATGCCATATGCTTGTTGTCATCAATAAGGCCACACAGGTGGGTTCAACCATCGGCAAACTCTTGTCGTCCACCTTGACAACGTCAGCATGCCAATCCTGCACGAAATTGAGCTCGGCACATGAAGCGATGGCACATGAAGCGATAGGACATAAAGCAATGGCACATGAAGCAATAGCACATGAAGCGATAAGACATAAAGCAATGGCACATGAAGCGATGGCACATGAAGTGATAGGGCATGAAGTGATGGCACATGAAGCAATGGCACATGAAGCGATAGGGCATACAGCAATGGCACATGAAGCAATGGCACATGAAGCGATAGGGCATAAAGCGATGGTACATGAAGCGATAAGACATAAAGCAATGGGACTTGAAGCAATGGCACAAGAAGCGATGGCACATGAAGCGATGGCACATAGTGTAATGGGACAAGGGACAAGCACTTGTGGGTCCCTTGTTGCCCCTCACTCTCAGGGCCTTTGTATACTGAGGCCAAGGCTCTTGTCCATGCAAACTTAGTGCTGCCGCCAGCACATTCGCCACTGGTTGGGCCTCAGTTAGCCCTTGCCTTCAATGTGCATGCTTGTGCATGCTTGCATGCCCTCAAGCATGGCCAATTTGACCTTTTGTTCTGTTACAAAATGAAAAATAAATCCGTGGTTTAATGTATTCCTTATTTTCTGTACTAAGCTCTTTGTGATCTACGCTTGGTTACGCATACTAAGCTTTTATGCAGCTCTTGAAGACCAGTGCTCCTGATGACACCAGTTGTTTCATATCTTGTTTCTGTTGTTGTTGTGCTTTCATTTGTAGCTCTTGTGACCAGCACTCACCTGATTTCAGTGCTCTCATATGAGCGCGCCTGCTCATCATTGCATGCAGCTCTTGAGGACCAATGCTCCTTATGACACTGATTTTTGTTTCATATCTTGTCTTTGTTGTGCTTTCATTTGTAGCCCTCATGACCAGCACTTTGCTGACTGCTGTGCTCCCATGTGAGCGCGCCCGCTCATGATTGCATTATATGTTCTCGTGCCTGTCAATTTGCGTTCATTAGTGTGCTTGTTTGTAGTGTGTGCTATTGCAGGTGGGCCTGCTCAATCTCAAGTCTTGCATGTGTATCTCACGCAGCAGAAGTTGCATTGTCCTGTGTTTGGCCCTGGTTTGTGTGTCCAGGTAGGCTTGCCAAAACTTGTCAAAAAGCTGGCCATCCTACTTGAAAAGGACACATTTGTACTCTGAGCCTGCGGGCACTTGTGCTTCCCCAATGTAATGTCATGGCAACTCTGCACAACATGGAATGTAGCTGTGTCAATGAATGGTCAATGTTGTATGTATGTATGTGTGTGTATGTATGTATGTGCTTGCAGGTGGGCTTGCCCAACGCTGCGCAAAGAGTGGCCATCCTACACAGCTACCTCACCCGACACAACAGTGAGCTAGGAGGCAAGGCAGTGGACCCAGAGCTGCTGTCAACAAGCTCAGGTGTGTACACATGCTCTGCTCACAAAATGCGTGTTGGTGATACAATGCGCCGAGAGGCAGGGCAGTGGGCCCTGTGCTGCTGGCAAAAAGCTTGGGTGTGTACGTGCTTGCCCACACATCTTCTAACAAAGAGAACATGCAGAAGATGAGTTTGTAATCATTTTCTTGGGCCTTTGGGGTCTACTTTGACGCCTGGCACAGTGGCATACATCTCGGAACCATCGTACATGCGCGCATTATCACCACCCCTCCATAACATGTCCTCACACACAGAGGACATGCCCTCGCTATGTCCTCATCTGTCTCTTCAGATGAGTATGCCTCCCACTGGTGCTTGGAGTCCCCTGCCTGCACTTCTGCAGGACTGCCTTGCTAATACACCATGCTGAGCGACATCAAGCATTAAAAAAGCATGTGTTCTGGATGTTGTTGATTCTGCAATGCGATTGAGTGACCCGAAATGTTGAGTATGGAAATGCTGCCCTTTGCTGCAGGGAGCATGTTTTTTTGGAATTAGAAGCAGCCACTCAATCAGGTGCTATGAAGTGCAACAAGATTCTTCTTTTCCCGTGCAACCTCTTGCTGCAGGGAGCCCCAGCAAATCCATTGAGACCATCGGTGCTCGCACAGAGGGCTTTTCTGGGTCGGACCTCATGGAGCTGTGCTCACAGGTGCAGTGCAGTGCCACCTACGCAAGCGCAGAAGACACATGGCTTATGGCACAGAGCCCTGGCTGGCATTGAGCCCTCATACAAGTGCAGAAGACGTTTGAGTCACAGCACAGAGTTTTGACTTGCACGAAGCAGACATGGCGAGCACCGACAAAAAACATTGGGGTGCACTGGAAAGACGAGTGTAAGCATGAATTATGAGTGTAGACAGACATGTCAATTGCAGACGGGAAGGAAAGGTGCAATCAAGGACAGTGGGCGCAAACAGGAGTGCTCAGCCTGCCTCCAATGTATACTGAGGCTCCTGGAGGATCCTGCTTTTGGGGCAAAAGCTAGGGCCACTGCAGAACTCAATGGCAAGAAGGCCTGAGCAAGGTACTCTTGCATTCTTGGAGGCTATTTGCAATTGTTCATTTCCCTGTTTAGCATATGTGTGGATTGGGATGCAGGGACACAATTGGGGAGCCAGCTTCTTTCTTTGCCCCTCGTTCTTCCCATCTGCAGCCCGCTCCCCTGTGCTCGTAAATCCCATGGATGTCTGGTGGTTGTCTCTTTTCACTTGCTTGTCTTCATGAAGTCTGTGCTGAGCACGCACTCCAGTGTGCTCTTTAATCTCCAACATGTGCTCATTTTGCTTGCGTGCGAATTTCAAGGCATCCCAATCCATTTCGGGTAGGCACTGCTGGTGCGTGTCGTTTTTTTAACACGCATTCAAGTCTGCAAGCATTCCAATCCATGTTGGGCAAGATTTACCGTAACTTAATTGGCATTCATGTGGCATGCACGCACGTCTGCAGCCAGCCCAATCCATAATTAAGCAAGCTCTGGTCCAGGCATTGCCTTGAAAATTTGCAGGTTCTCCATTCCAAGTCCAACAAGGACTGTCCTCTGATGGCATTTGCTTGGCATGCACCCATGTCTGCAGGCTGCCCAATCCATGTTAAGCGAGCACTGGTCCAGGCACTGCCGTGAAATGGCGTCCTCGTCAGGCTCCCCCTCGGGCACAGCCACGCGCTCCGAGCTCCTGGACCTCATGAAAATGGAGCTAAGGTGGGTAAGGTAGAAGTGCAAGCAAAATAAAAAGGCTGCATGTTGAGGGCCCTTTGTGCACAGAACCCCATGCTTACCCCAATAACGGAGTGAAATCACACTCACACGTTCACACACACGCACACTCTCCTCCTGCAGGCCTGTAACACTAAATGACTTCTTGCATGTCCTCAGCAAGATGCAACCATCCACAAATAAGGCCCAGGAGTACAACTTGGTAAGTGGCCGTGTTTGTCATTTTTTAGCTTGAATGCGGTCAGCCTTATTATGTGGTCAGCTTTTATGCAGAGCATATCTTTGGCACTGATGAGCAAGAAAAGAAACGGATATGGCTTGCCTGCTGGCAAGGAATGTAGATACAAAAGAACCCAGGCAGCCAAGGCACATCCGGAATCTGGAGAGCCATTCTGCCAGGTTTTGAAGTGCTTGGCTAAGACAAAAACAAAAGTTTGTTTGCTGCCTGTTGGGATGCAGTAATTTTACAACCACGTTGGATGGGTTTCATCTTCCCATGCCTTCTCTTTCCACCATAGTGCAGGGAAAGCCCATGAGACAGCTTGTGCTGCAGGGTGCTGTTGTGAGGGGCCCCCTCTTGGCTCGAAAAACTTTTCAATAGGCCCCATCACAACAGGAGTTTGATAACCTACAAACTCTTTGGGGCACAAGCACGTGGATTAGAAAAAGTCATGCAAGCCCTGATTACCTAGACTGAACAAATATGATGTAGGCAGGGCAATTGTGCTCAAGGGTTTGGCTGTCTGTGGGTGTGAAACAGAGCTTTGAAAATTGCAGCTTTGTTAGGCATGCAACAACCTCATTCCATTGTCAATTTATTGTGAGGGCTTGGGCTGCCTTGAAAGCTTGGTTTCCAAAAATGCAAGCAGACATTAGGGCAACTTTTTATACTAGAAATTGCATGGTGCTGTATGTGCCAACCCTGTACTGCGGTATTGTTAGATATTTTGAACGCCTTTATCACCAGAGCACTCCCCTTGGTAGATCTGACTTCAACGTCAGACTCTGAATTCTGGTGAGGCACTGTCCAATGCTGATACATACGGATGGTTGCAAACAACAAAAGGCAGTTCTTGCCTGTCTTTCTGGTCGTGGATTTGAAATGATGAGAGCCAAGAGGCATGCAGATCATAATCGTATCAGGAGCTTGTTGCCCCCTAATCTTGAATGAACTTGATTTCCCAGAGTGCCTACCAATTGTTTTTGTGGGCATGGAACTCTGATTCAGCCAAATATAATTGTTTTGGTCTTTCCTGAAATGACTCACCACTTTCCAGCAGGTGCATCATTCTGACACTTCTCTTGTGCCTTTGCTCTCGTCTGCAGCGTACGCGAGGAACTACAGGAGGAGGAAGTGCTGCAGGAGGAGGAGACAAGGATGGCAACTTGATACTAATGGAGCTGCTTGCGCAATTAGCCAAAGCAAGCGCAGCAAGCAATTCCTCAGCGTCATGATCTTGAGCATCAGCTCCGCTTCATGGCGTGGCATCTGATGTGAACGCGTGGGGCTGTGGGGAGAAGCAATGCAAATAGGAGTAAGCACCTTTTGGACTCTGAAAGCAAGCTACAGATCATTGGTTGACATGATGATATATCAATGAAACATCTCTTTAAAGCTGGGTGAAGTGTAGCAACAAGGTTAAAAACAACTGCACTTATCAAGCTGACCGCACGTTCAAAGAATGAGCTCCGAGGGAGTCCCTTACAAATGAGCTACTATTTATTTATTACTGAAAAAGAAAAAGAAAAGTCTACGCAAGCCAATTTCATTACTGATAGGCATAGAAGGAAAAAGGCCCTTTTTCCTTTCCCGGGGTCACATAAATGTACTTGCCTACAAACCTAAGGGAGGCCTAGTTGAAGCAGAAAGGTGCCTGTAATTAGAGAAGTCCGAAATGGAAAGAAGAGGATAGGATAGGGTTACAAGGGAAAGGCCTTCAGTCAAGAAGTGCGACTGCTAGCCTGCTCATAAAAGGCATAATTCACGAAGGAAAAAAGGAAGTTTGTTGTTGTTCTGGTTCAAAAAAGCAGACCCATCATGAGATCCTGCCTGTGAGAACAAGGGAGCATATTTCCTGCGGAGAAAGACTTGGACTGGAGTAGTGTCCCTGACCCCCAGAGTTCTTTTAAGCACTGTTAGCAGCCACTTCTGTTTGGGACTGTCCACCTCTTTGCCTTGTCTTAGGTAAGGGGTAGCCCAGATCTGACTTGCATACATGCCAGCAGGGATTGCGTACGTCTTGAGGAGCCAAATCTGGGCGTGTAGCCTGTTGGTTACAAGGGTTACAAGGGGTTGGCCTACAGCCCGAAAATCTGGCTGATCGGCTGCTGGTGAAACATTCTCATCCAGCATCAAAAATTGAAACCAGTTCAGACAAAAATTTTGAAAAATCTGTGCGAGTCTTGATTTAGAAAAGCATTGACCTCAAGATTAGTCACAACGTGAAAGCTCGCCAAGAAAGGAACAAAATCAGTGTTTGAAAGCTGGGCAAAAGTGTGTAACGGTTTAAAAAGATCAATGAACAGGTCCTTGTATTTTCTGCGCAGCTCACACAACTCATAGCAATTGCAGTATAAAAGAACATGTTTCTCATCCTTTCTCGTGTAGCCGTCGTTTCTCGTGTAGCCGTCGTTTCTCGTGTAGCCTGTTGGCAAGGTCGTGCTCCTGGACAAACTTTTTGACTCGGAAAGTACCAGCTGTGAATGGCCGCAATGCTGCATCAGCCGCAACATCCAGATTGATTATTTTGTCACACACCATGCCAAGATATTTGAAAGTAATCTGGGTAGGGGAGTTGCGTACCATCAAAGTAAAGTGGGGGCAGATTGTCAGACCTGGAATCGAAGCACATCACCTAAGATTTCAGTGTGTGGACAGTCAGCAACTTCCTTTCAGCATAAGCTCTCAATTTGTTTAGCATGGTCTGCACGTTGGTATGGTCATTGGACATGCGAGAGAGGTCATCAGCGAGTCGCCATGAAATTGGGAATACCAATGAGTGCACCCTGCACCCCTTCAGCCAGTCAGTCAATGTCGTTCAAGTATATTGACAACAGCAGGGGGGAGAGAGGGCACCCTTGTTTGACCCCAAATGATGGCTGCATATTTGCTCTCTTGTCCCCATCCAGGAGCGTGTACTCATCCTCAAGTCTTTCAGGATAAATACGTCAGAACTGAGGGAAGAATAAATATTTATGCTAGTAGTACAATGTGGTGTGGCATCTGACAGTTTTGTAAATGTTCCCACAGCTTGCTCCTTGGGATAGAGTCATATGCTTGCTTGAAGTCAATGAAAGCAGTGTACAATCGTGATTATTCCCCTGTACTTTCTGAGCCGCATCTCGCAAGTGCAGGATGAACAGGGGTTGCAGTGTACTACGTCCGGGGTAGGATAGCGTTACATAGCTGTACCTGCCTACACAACGGCAGGGGTAGGATAGGGTTACATAGCTGTACCTGCCTACAAGGGCAGCTAAGCTGAAGCAAAAGGTGCCTGCAATCAAACCAAACCTGGAAAGAAAAGACTGTGCAAGCCAGGTCCGGCTGCGTGCATGAAGGAAAGATTCCCTAACTAGCAAGCTAGCTAGGGCCTCACCGCTGAGGCTCACAGGCCTAGCCTAAACTAAGTTAGCAGCTGATAGGAGACAACTAGTGAGGGTCCGGCGGGCTGTCAGCCGTGTGCCAACAGGCTTGGACTCTCCTCCTCCTGCCTTGCGCAGCCTCGTCCACAGTAGCTCCCCTAACTCTGGCAAAAGGTGGCAAATTACATCGCTATTTCCTCTGTATGGGCAGCTAAGTGGAAACACTGAGGCTTACAACCAGACCTCACCAAAACAACAACTCATTAACTTAAACTTGAAAAAAATGTGTGTTGCGGTCTTATGTTCGATGAAAGAAAAGAAAAGAAAAACTACGTAGGCAGAGGAAACTCTCCCTACATCAATTAAGGAAAAGGAGACACATTGGCTCAGAAGAGCCGTGTGTCCCCTCCACCACGATGCTACAGAAAGAACACCCTAATGGGGATCTGGAGGGTTATTGGAAGCACCCGGCTCCATAACCTGGCTGCAAGAAGTATTCTTGTTTTCAATAGCACGCCTAGTGGTAACAAGCTTGTTGGCATACATGACAGAATGGGCATGAAGTTTGCGAGCAAGTTTATTGGCGCGTTGGTGGTCAAGTCCCAGTTGTTTAAACTGGTTAAGGGTGTGCTCTGTATAGCAGGTCCCACCAACACCCAAAAGGATGGTGTGGAGAGTCACAACTGTTGCATTAATGAGTTTGCAGAGGTCTGCATGCTGCCGCTGTGCCGCCTCCAACTGCTGTCCAGGCCTCGTGTCTTCACAGTACTTAATTTCAATCAAGTGCACATGCCGCTGGTTCACATTCAGTTGGTGGGGTTGCCTCACGCGGTTAGCTGTTACGGTCCTCAGTGTGGGTTTGTGTCTGCTGCGTAACGCATGATGGTGTGAGCAGGAGGTAGAAGGAGAAGAAGGAGTGGGTTTGACTTTATAGGGAGTAATCAGTACAGCATCAGGACGGTTGGAGGTGAGTCTAGATCTCTTAGAAATTTTTCTTGGAAAGAGGTAAGGGGTATAATTCTGTTTGATGGATGTGCAGGGATTTGAAGGTTGTGTTGCGCCAACTTATCATCACTCCCAATGTCCATGTTCACCAAGCCTGCTCCCCAGGGGCTTTTGCTAAGAGCTTTGATGATCATTCTTCCAGCAACACTGTGGCGTTCAGTCTTCATGCTGGAGATGATATGATTTTGGCAGCCTGAAAGCATGTGGAGTGCGCTGTCTAATTGATGACAGCCTGGGAGAGGGCATAGTGGGTCAGTAGACCTTTTGAAACGAACCGCATGTTTTTGGTTATAGAGGGTGCCAGTGCGATATTGTAGGATGGTGCGCTTCATGGGTGTGGATATACAGGACATGTTCCTAAAGGCATTGCTGATTTTCTTATCTACATGTGGTAACAAACTCTGATAATACGAGTAGCCTGTTTTGGAGTTGACATATCCAAGTCTCTGTTTTGTATGCATATGAGACTTGAGAGCATTTTGAAGATTGGGAAGGTAGGTGATTTTAGGATTGGGTGCAGGAGCTGTGGATGTGCCAGCATTGTGTTCTTTTTTTTCCTCTTTGGCTAACCAAAATAAGTGAGAAAAAGGATTTCCGCCGGGGCCTGCGCTAGGGATCCCGGTATCAGCCTCTTTATTATTGGCTTTGTTAGCCTGATATTTAGCAATAGCGTTTGCACATTCATTACCAGCAATGCCAGCATGAGATTTTACTTTGTAGAAACAAATCTTGGTTTGTGAGTTGCTAATAAGAGAATTTATGGTTTTTAGGACATTCCCTTGAATATGTTGTTTGTGCTTTTTTGGGTAAATAAATTGTTTATGTATTTGATGAAGAGAGGTGAGACTGCCTGAAGCAATTTGTGAATAAGAGTGTGTGATGGCAGCAGCAATTGCTGCTAATTCAGCTCGACATATGGTGTTGGTAATTCCAGCATCGTTGGGCTTGACAAAACTTCTGTTGTCGGTGAGAGGGCAGTAGACGCCTGCTCCAATTTCTTGTATTTCATTCTGGATTTGACAACTACCATCGGTGTAAGCCCACGTCCTCCAGTCAGGGACTTTGAGCTTGAGGGTTGGAGTAGATTGGTAAGGTACAAAAAGTTTTTCCTGATTGCTTATATGTGAATATGTTGGCTTTCTAGATGTTTGTTGTTTGTCAGAGGGGAGGCATTGGCACGTTTTGAATCCAGGCATGCCGGCGTGTACTGTACTGAGAGTAGAATGGTTGCCTATACTGCGCAGATTCCAGTTAACTTCTGGTACAGCCGAAGCCAGGCCTTGTAGCCAAGCTGGGTTGTGATTGTTAAGATGAACCCTTGCAGCTGTGTTCCAGACTGCAATAACTTGTAGGTCCCAGGTGTGCTGAGAAAGGGGTATTTCCTGGTCGAGGGAGGATTGTGGATTGTTGTAGCAAAGGTTGGTACGAGCGATGGTTCCAAGTTCACAACAGAGATGTGGATAAGCAGTGATGAGCTTGGAATAAGGGTTAGTTATCATGTGTTGTCCCCATACAGGGAGGAACATGAAGGTAGCAGTGGCTTCTGTGTTGAGAATGGCTGAGTAGATAGTATGGTCTAAGGCCTGAGTCATAGCTTCCTCGGTGTAAATGGGATGGCAGACAGAAAAACCAGAATATCTGGATGAGAGGGAGTTATGATGGGCACCAAAGAGAGTGTCTCGGGGGTCAGTGCTCCAGTAGTGTTGGTATTGTGGGTATTGGTCCAGGGGGGAGGCCATTTTTTCTTGAGTTACCAGGGCCCATTCTTTAAGGGCAATGTGGATGTGGGTTGGCAGGGCCCGTGAGAAGGAGTCTTTAATCTTTTTGCTAGCATATTTGTTTTCTAGCATAGTCTTGCGAGCAAGGAGCCCCTGCAGCTCAGATGCAAAGCTAGTAGGAGCAGGTGTTATGGCTTCATACAAGCCTGCAAGCTTGGCCCTATAGAAAGTCTTGTAAAGGATTTGAAATCGGCCAGGGGTTATCATCCCAACACATTTGCCTTGTGTGTTGTAAATGCATGCCATGTATGATTTGTAAATTTCTGGGAGGAGGAGGGGAGGTGGTGCACGAGGTTGGGGGCTATGTGATTCAGTGTCTAGTGATGTTTGAATAGGGTTTTGTTTTACTTTGAATTTGACAAAGTCAATTTCATGCAGCCAAAATTCACTGCAACCAGTGGGTTCAATGTCTACTTGAGGGTTGGTGGGGTGTATGTCAAAGGTAACTTTATTGCGTAGTTCTGTGTCAAGGGTTTGCCTCCAAGTGTTGATATCATGAGGCTATTCAAAGACTTGTCTTTCAAGGTTAGAAAGGGCAGAGTCTGCTGTAGGTCGGGATAAGTCAGGCTCACTCTGCTTGGCTTCAAATTCAAGCAGACAATGTTGGAATTTAGGCCAGGTCTCTTTAGTTTCCTCAGGCTCCCAGGAAGGCATCCAAGTGACCTTAATAAGCTCTTCTCTAGACTGACATTCTCTGTCATTTTTCTGTGCATTGTTAAGGCCTGCACAGGCAGGACAAGCCCATGTGTCAGCTGCATCTATCTCTTGTCTTTGCCCATCAGTATAGCAACCAAGTTCTTTCATGCATTTCCAGTGGTACGTTTGGTGGCAAAAATCACAGATATACGTATCGAGGTACGGAGGTTCAGAGTTAATAGGTTCATAGCCACTATGGTAATTGCATATTTGGCAGCAAGCACACTCAATATCAGTGCGAGCAGCAGTTGAGGTAGTTGCAGGCTGAAGGCCAGCTTTCTTGAAGAAAGGCAGGGCCCACTTCTCAATAATCATTGGGGCACTGCAAAATGGGTGTGGTATTGCACTTGGTGGTGGATGAGGCTTCTCCTTCCGTCTTTTTTATTAATTGTACAGTTTCTCCAACCATCTATGTGGGTTATATCAAAATCATGGGTATAAATAGCATTGATGGCATGGCTAGCTGATTTTGCTTTTGCAATCTTCTTGACTTGAGGTTTCCTTGTACTTCCAGACCTCAGAGGTTAGGTGTAGTGAGCTGAGGGGGTTGATGGCAGGAGGGATGAGCTCTGCCTCTGTGTGAAGCAATTTTTTCTTCTTGTTTTTGTGGTTATCAATTTGTGTATCTAGGCTGTGTCGAGTGTTTGGACAGGAAGGAGGGTTGCGGGCTTGCCTGTATGGCCAGTATCTGTTGTGCATGGGGAGTTGGGCTGTGTTGGCATGTAGTTAACAGTGCTTTGACTGGCATTAGCTCCTGGATTGTTCTGGCTAAAAGGTTGAGACATAAGTGTGGAGGTTTGTTTTAATGTTGAGCGTGTGCGCTTGCTGGGTGGCCCTTCTGTAGGTGAATCTTGTTGAGTGGGCGTCAAAACATTAGAGTTAGCAGTATTTTGTGTTGAGGCATGAATTATTTGTGGAGGAGTGATGCTCAGCCTGTAATTGGAGCGAGTTCTTTTATTGGGTGGCTCTTCTGTGGGTTGTGTTTCTTTGGCAGTCATTACTTCCTGAGTAATAGGACAAATTTCTTGTGTACTACCTAGTAGGAATGTTAGCTGTAGGGGCGGACAAGGTGGCTTGGTCACATCTGAGGCGGCGTCCAGTATGTTCGTGTCTGTAGTGGGATGTGGAGTGAGGTTGTGGTGATGGCACTACTTGTGTGGAAGGGGTGCTTTTTGTTTGGGAGCCTGCAAGAGGTAAGGCATGAATCGTGGTATCTCATTCCACATTGAGGCCACTCACATGTGTGTTTTTAATAAGGCGGTAATGTGCAAGAGTGTTTGCTTCAGTGTTTTTGTAGGCAATGTTTTTTTGGATGGAGGATGTACTCAACTCTTCTTCCTGGGGGAGGTTAACCAGTGCTGCCAGTCTGTTGAGTGCTATTTTACATTTAACGTTGACCTTGGAGTATTTGGCTTGTAGCTGAGCTACTGTGATGATGTGAGTCTTACACGGGGATGTGAGTTCATGGATTCCATTAATTCCAAGGCCCATTAGGGGTTGCATTATGCAGGTTATGAGGGAGGAGAGATTGTGGGGAGGTGGTTTATGCAGGGAGAGAGCTTTATAGATGAGGTTCAAGTCCTCATTGAACACAATTTCCTCATGTTTCATGAGGTGGAGCTTACTAGAGTGTATACTGATCAATTGGCGGGCATGCATGCAAAAGTTGAGCTGGCGTCTTACGTGCAGATTGGTTCCTTCTCGTTTGGCAAGATAGGATGTAGATAAGAGCTTAAGGTCCGCTTTTTGCTTAGTGAGGACATTGAGGCTTATGGTGCGGTGTCTAGTTGAGGGATCCTCTAGGCTAGATGTGAAGGCAAAAGCCAGGCGTCTGTGGTATTCTACACAAGTTGAGGTGCGCCCTAGTCCAAAGTTATCAGAATCTTTGCGAATCATAGCTGCTGCTGTGCTGTTCCAGAGTTTGTATTTATGTTTGACAATCCTGTCTATCATGGTGTCCCAAATGATGAGGTCTGATGGTATGCAAGGAGTAACTGCAAAAGCATAGGCAAGGCTAGGAATAATGGCTGTACGGACAATATTAAGCGTTTGACGTGGGGAAGCATAGGAGGAGTCAAGTTTATCAAGCTTATTTATGAGGTTACAGGTCATGCGTTGAATTTGATGCTTCCAATTTAAGTCCTTGGTGATTTGAACTCCAAGATAAAGGAAGGGTTCATGTGATGCAAGAAACTGAACCTTTTGTCTTTGGATTTCTATGAAACAGCACGAGGTGATTGTGCTCTAAGGAGAAATACCAGAAGGTTACAAGGTGACAAAGAAAAGAAAAGAAAAGAAAAGGTGACATAGGGGTTTGACCTTCAGTTAGGTAGTTTGGCTGCTCGGCTTGCTGGACAATGCCAGCCGAACAGGAATTATCCATGACTTCAGAAAGCTTGAGAAGAGTAGAAAGCTCTGACTCATCTAGAAAAAACCTGTATGTGGTAGGGAAGTCAGAAAATATGTGCAAAATTCCTTGTAAGAGGACACATGGGGGTGCAGCAAGAACGCAGGAAAAAATGTTATGCCCCCTGCCAAGCTGAAAGAAAGGAAAAACCTACGCCAGCCAAAAGGCCGCGTGCATTGAGGAAAGTTTCCCTAACCAGCAAGCTACCTGTCGTGAGTGAGAAAAGCGCATTCCACATGCTCTCAGGCTGCCAAAGGTAAGGTTACTTAGCTATCTCTGCCTACAAAGATAGCTGAGCGGAAACACAGGCCTGTAACCTGACCGTTCAGGTGACCTTGAAGGAAAATTCTGAACAAAAAATTGGACTCAAAAGAAAGAAAGAAAGATATACGCTTGCCGTTCGGCCGCGTGAATCAAGGAAAGAGCCTCCCATCGACACCCACCGAAGGGGTCCACAGTGAGAAAGAATAAAAAGAAAAGTCTACGCAGGCCTAAGGCCGCATGCATTAAGGGAAGGTTCCCTAACTGGCAGGCTAGCAGGGGCCTCACCAATTGAGCCCCAGCCCAACCGACCCGCGGGACCTGAAACAAATCATTTTTGTTGCAAACTCGTGTTTGATGAGACAGCAAGAGGTAGATTATACTCAATGTTTCAAAGTCGTTGGATAAGATAAATGCTCAGAGGTGGCTCAGCTCAGCTTAGAGGTTCCCTCAATCCAACACCGCAGCACTTACACTGTTACCCTTGACCTCCTTACCAAGCAAAAAATGCACCTAAAGGATCTTGCCACAGACTATCTTACAACAAAAGAAGGAAGCAATCTTCAAACGTCAACTCAATTACTGCAAGAGAGCTCTTCAGCTCAAAGCAACTATTCTAAGTTAGCTCCACCTCACAAAACAAAATAAAATAAAAGTATAGATCTTGATGACGTTGGGACCATTGAGGCTCTTCCCCTGCGCAGAAACCCCTGCTCCCTCCCTCCCTACGTTGATTGCTTGTTTCACGAAACCTCTCCCGAGCTTGAACATTCGTGGACTCCATCATAGCATGACCTTACAACCCCAGTGGAACCCATCATTTAAAGTAGCCCAACTGAAGTCTGAGCACTCAAACATTGGTGCAAAATGTGAAACAGCTCTTTACAGACCAGCTTCCTTAGTTGACCTCCTAATGTAGAACTAACTCAGGACATCATCATTCACAACATTCTCCAGGGCAAAAGAAACTGCAGCTTGCACCCTCTTTGTGTACCGCCAAATTAACAACAACCACATCAATGAACTTGTTAACACACACTTCAACAACACATCTCTAAACCCTTCCGGCCCAGACACTGTACCTCTGACTTACACCCACGCAAACCACACAACCAGTGCCTCCAACACAACCCTGCTCCAAAGCCACTACAGACACCCACTTACAGGCCACCACATCAAATACCCCAACCACTCCCCTTCCCACACTCTGACAGAGCAACACAGAACAAAGGGACCAGCGCTCATCAATCCACCACTCCCTATAACACACAAGGGACCTCCTCAACACCTAAGAACACATAACTCCCAAAAACACATAACTCCCAAAAACACGTGGCTCCTAAAAACACATAACGAGAGACCACAACTCAAAGAAGTCCTCACAAAGCTAACAAGGACCCCATTAATGCCTGTAACGATGCACATAAAATGCCTCCCACCCAGTGCACGATCCAAGTTGCAAACATGCACTTATCCCCTACCCATTCCATTTACACAAGGAACATCCATTTACCGATTACACAACAGCATCACAATAACCTGCCTCCCACGTACCCCAATGCCCCAGACACTGCGATCATGCACCAAAGTTGTTCACCTCCCATGCCTGCCACCAATCGTGGCACCTCTTAGCCCAGACACACACAAAAAAACAGCCAACAATTAAAGAAGAGGGAGTTTCCCTGACAAACACAGGCTCACCTCTAGTCGCCCTCAGTGCCATCAGGCTGATGCAGGGTAATTGTTCCAATGAAAAGAGTGCCAATGACCAACTCCCGGTATCTGTCAAGAAGTACAGGGGGGCACGGGGGACCAGGGAGCACTCAGCGCCAGCCACAGTCATTCCATCTACTTCCAAGGTTCACCTTCCTAGCCAGCTCCTTCCAGAACAGAGTTACGTCCATCTTGTGGAGGTCAAATGCTTTGAAGTCACCAGGCCCCAAATTCACCTCAAGGCCTCCAAGCAGCAACAAAGCAGCCTCTGTCGCCATCTTGCAAGGTCCTCCGTTCAAGTTATCCTCCACACCATTATATTTTGGTGTGGTTGGGATCATCTAAACCCATCACCATCACATTTTCAAAAGCTGGAGTCCCTTCAAAATCTTGGTGACACTCGTACAGCCACCATGCTTGCTTTGAAGCTTCATGCTATATCTGTCCAGTAAGCTTATTAACTTCTAAGCACCACTGGCAGATGCGCTCTTGAGAAGACTTTTCTCAACTCTCATCGCCAAGATCAGGCACGGGCTACTGCTAGTAACCCTCCTGATCCCCATTGACTCCTTTCTTGTTTCTCTTGGTGAAAGGAATACACGGTGCCTCGGCCCTAGGTATCCTCTTTTCCTTAATTGATGCGGGAAGTGTCTTCACTGCCTGCGTTGTTTTTCTTTTCCTTTTCTTTTCTGGAAAGTCTACGCAGGCCAAAGGCCGCGTGCATTAAGGGAAGGTCCCCTAACTGGAAAGCTAAAGGCCTCACCAGAAGGCCCTCCTACACTAGACACAGCTAGCCTAGGAGAGAGCCAAAAACAGATATAATGGGGATCTGGAGGGTTGCTCGCCATGCTCCTGGACGCCAGGACTCTCCTTCTCCTGTCCTTTGCCGCCGCGTGCCCAGCACCACCACCCCCAAAGCCCCCGTGAAAACAAAGAGCGTGTCTGGTGTTAATGATAGTGGTTAATCTTTGAATGGCATGGTCCCTAAGCTTGGATGCTATTAAATTATATTTTTGGTAAGGCCCAGATTCATAAGAGGTGTGATTGTATACTCAATGTAAATGGTGCCACCCACCCCAATTAAGATGATGTGCAGAGTCACGTTGTTATTCCTGTTTGAATTCCTTGAGCTGCGTGTTTCAAGTCTAGTTATGCCATACACCAGTGGTGTGAGAATGTTGAGTTGCTGCACGTTCAAAAGTGATGAAAGGATTCGTGTCAGGGCAGAATTTCAGTTCAACAAGGTGGATGTCCCTGTCCTGAGGAGGGATCAAGGTGAGCTTGCCTGCCTGGAATAGGGCGCACAAAGAGAGCACCAGGGCGGCTTTGGTGCCGGGCAGAGGAGCCAGTACCACTAGGAAAAACCCAGTCCGGAATTGTTTGGGAGATATTTTCTGGGACTTGTATGCCCTGATCCAGGAGTCTCTCATTACGGCAAGCATCCATACCAATATAGGATGAGGCAAACCTGCCTTCACCAAGGGCTTCTACACAGCAACTAAGGCCCACATGGTGCCTGTTGGTATGCATCCCACTCATTGTTGGGTTTGGACATCTAAGGACAATATGGTTAACACTGTCCATATCATCACAAAGCAGGCATCTTCCAGCGGTGGAAAATCTGTTGAACCTGTTGGCATGCTTATGTGTGTAAACTGTCCCTGTGTGGTATCTTAATACATTTATCTGCTGTTTAAGGGTAATCTTTGGAATGTACTAGAAAGAGTTGCCTCTGTCAGTAAGTTGACAGGTTGGGTTGTCTGGTTACAGGCTTTTGTGTTTCCGCTCAGCTGCCCTTGTAGGCAAACCTAGAGATGTAACCTTAACTTACACACAAAATAAAGGGTAAAAATGGTCAAATAGCCCATGCTGCTCTTTAAAAGCGTCTGTGCAGGACAACTGCGCAGTTCAAAATTCAAGCAAGAAAACTTCCTGTTCATGCTGCCGCTGCAAATGTTCAAAGCTTCAATAATGGTAAGGTTGGCATGCACTGTAGGCTCCAGCTCTAGACTCTGGCTGCTTGGCTGCTGCGAACCGTGCTCAGCCAGCACCACGAGCTGAGATCCTTGAACAAAAACCAGGGGTGATCAGTCAGTTCATGATGGCACACCGAGGAGGAAATATACTCAGAGCCAAGAAAACGAACGTACAAGCCAAATACCAACTCTGAAAGCAAGTTATTAAAGTGTAAAAAACAATTCTCATACTTTCTACACAGCTCATGCAACCCAGAGCAATTGCAAAGGAAGAGAAAACATCACATCCCAAACTCCAGCACACTCACACCGGATCCAGACACAATTGCAAAATTCAATCCCCAGGCAGCGGGCAAGAAGCCAAAAACATTCATATTCCTTACAAGTTGTCTCTTCAAACATCTGAACACGTAGGATGGGGAACAAAGAGTGCGCGTGCAAATCAATGATTTTCCAGAGTTTTCATGGTAACCACAACCTTCCTGTTTGTCTCATGAGGGCAGTGGGCCTGGACCTTTGCCCCACAGTCACAGACAGCAGGAGTATGGAGGGAGTAAATTTTGCAACACAAGCTTCAAGTATAAACACGTATCACCTTCCATAACTTATTTTCAGTGACCAAAGAGGCACAAACCTTGCTTACATTCAAGACTGCTTTTCAAGTGTGCTCAAAGGGGATCCATGCACCCTGGGCTTACATGCACCATCTGATGCAGCAGAGTTAGGAAACAACCACATCAGCAGACAACTACAGTAGCATAGCACATATGGGGTGACCCTGGGGAGTCAATGCAGTAACGTCCATAGTTGTTGCAGGAAATAAGTGCAATTGATGACTATCTCCTGGAATTCTCATGGGAAAAAAGAGACTCCGATCTATCAAAAGGCCTCCATCTAACATGAGGACAACGTGCAAGCGCAACCTCGTGGAATGAAATGGTGTCTGAACTACTCGGTACTGGCAGGGCATACGGGGACCAGACCGCACCTCACGTCTACACAGCACAATGACAGTCTCTCCCATTGCCACAGTAGTGGCAAAACCAAGGCAAACACTTCCGTGTAGCCAGCAGCTGCCCACAGCTCCATGGAGGGGTGGCGTGCAAGGGCACGCCTTCCGCTTGCTAGCAACACAATACACACTGCACACAGGGGGCTTCATTCACTGCCGGGGCTTGTTGAGTGTTTAAGCTGCATTCCCTTCATCGGTGTCGCCACACGTGGGTGCAGATCGCCACAGTGTGGGTGCAGATCGCCACAGTGTGGGTGCAGATGGATAGGCTACACCATATGAACATAGACTGGCTGCAATAAAAAAAGGAAGCAGGCTGCTGGCACACTGCACTATTTTTCCCACTTCAAGCATGCGGTCCAAGCAACACAGACGCGAGCCTGAGCCTCACACACCAAACAGGAGATGGAAAGATGGCGTCCTCGCACGTGCACCATTTTGCTCAAGCTATGCAGAGCAGGCCTTGCCCAACGGTCTGGCAGCCCACTGAACCCACTCACCTCATGATCACTCTTCTCCCCGTCAGAGTACATGAGGTTCATGTAAAGGCATGACAGAGTGCCTCCCAGGAGCAGAGGACAGCTGGTCTGGAGGCGCTAGTCTGGAGGCCTCAGGACCAAGGGGCAGCTGGTCTGAAGGCGCGACAGAGCGCGCCCCAGGTCCAAGGGACAGCTGGCCTGGAGGCGCGCTTGTTGTAAGTGAGCCGAGCATGGGAGGGGCGGGAGTGTTTGAGTGACCTGAGCGTTCATGGCCTGCACAGAGCGCACACATCATCATTACAATCATCATCAACAGCATCATCATCATCAGCAGCAGCTTCCTGCAGGGGTGGGAATGTTTGAGTGGCACAAATTAACATGGCCTGCACAAAGCGCACACATCATCAGCATCATCATCAGCGGCAGCAGCAGGGTGAGTTGAGCAGCGGTAGAACACAAATGTCGGAAAGAATGGGGCAATCGTAGCTATCTGCCAAGGTGCAATATAATTGCGGGTACACTTAGGGCAAGGCACCTTCTGAAGCCTGCCTGGGAAAAGCAAAACACCTTTGCAACAAGCAGGATACCATGCAGTCTGAGACCCTGGATCAGAATGAAGAGCACGTACGTGGACACGCTGCCAGCATGACCATACCTTCTTCCTGAATGCCAGTTTGTGGATGATTCAGCCCTCCTTCCACAGCCTTGTCATGCACAAGGCTAGTGCTCCCAGTCCTCTCCTCTCCCTGTAGGCTGGTGCTTCCGTTCCTGTCCTCTTCCCGTAGGATGGTGCTCCCAGTCCTGCCCCCTTCCCGTGGGCTGGTGCTCCCAGTCCTGTCCCCTTCCTGTAGGCTGGTGCTCCCAGTCCTGTCCCCTTCCTGTAGGCTGGTGCTCCCAGTCCTGTCCCCTTCCTGTAGGCTGGTGCTCCCAGTCCTGTCCCCTTCCTGTAGGCTGGTGCTCCCAGTCCTGTCCCCTTCCTGTAGGCTGGTGCTCCCAGTCCTGTCCCCTTCCTGTAGGCTGGTGCTCCCAGTCCTGCCCCCTTCCTGTAGGCTGGTGCTCCCAGTCCCTTCCCCTTCCCGTAGGCTGGAGCTCACAGTCCCTTCCCCTTCCCGTAGGCTGGTGCTTCCAATCCTTTCCCCTTCCTGTAGGCTGGTGCTCCCAGTCCTGTCCCCTTCCTGCATGCTGGTGCTCCCAGTCCTGTTCCCTTCCTCTAGGCTGGTGCTCCCAGTCCTGTCCCCTTCCTGTAGGCTGGTGCTCCCAGTCCTGTCCCCTTCCTGTAGGCTGGTGCTCCTAGTCCTGTCCTCTTCCCATAGGCTGGTGCTCACAGTCCCTTCCCCTTCCCGTAGACTGGTGCCTCCAATCCTTTCCCCTTCCTGTAGACAGTTGCTTCTAGTCCTGTCCCCTTCCTGTATGCTGGTGCTCCCAGTCCTGTCCTCCTCCTCTAGGCTGGTGCTTCTAATCCTTTCCCCTTCCTGTAGGCAAGCATGGTTGGCAGGCTGGGTAGGACGTCCTTTTCAGCCAACAGTGCTAATGCCAATGCCACGTTACAGTCCCAAGCAGGCAGTGGAGCTTGGCAGGATCAAAGTCAAGGACCAAAATGCACCAGTGCTTGGACAGGAGCAGCTTTGCTTGAGCAGCAATGCATCAATGCATCAATGCAACGATGCAGTCAGACAGAAGCGGGCTTTGCTTGAGCAGCAATGCGTGAGCGACAGCTGAACCTTATTTGGACACTGGGCAAGTATTCTTCATGCTGGCATGAGACCTGCAAGAGCCTAGCAACCGTTTCCTCGTGAGCTGCAGAAGGCCAGCGATCGAGACACGTACATTGCATCTGCATTTTGCGTGGCATACTAGGGTGCAATCGGAGTGTGGGCAACACTGCAGCTTGAGGGTGAAGTATGATGTTGCAAGTGACCCCTCTGATGCAGATGCAGAGGCAGAGGATAGTAGGCTCAGCCCAAGCAGGCTGACAACTCAAGGCAGCTTGCATCATGAGGGTAGGCGCGACCTCTTGTGCTGTGCCTGCGTAGATCCACAGCTTCCAGCAGAGCAAACATTGCAGAATGCCACCTATAGCTGTGTGCCCGGCATGTCCTTGCCTTCCTCTCCAAGGATACAGGTGATGCCGCCTCTGGGATTGTCAGCCCAAGCCTGACCTTGCTGTTTCCAGATGACGCCGGAGAGGGAGCTGCGGAGTCCTTGGAATGGAGGAGCGTTGCCTGAGAGGGAGTTGGGGGGCCTTTTGGTTGAAGAGAGCCCCTCTTTCCTTGTGGCTGCAGCCAAACTTGTTCAAGGAGCGCTGCCTGAGAGGGAGTTTGGGGGACCTTTGCTTGAAGAGCGCCCCTGTTTCCTCGTGGCTGCAGCCAAGCTTGTTCAAGGAGCGCTGCCTGAGAGGGAGTTGGGGGGCCCTTTGCGTGAAGAGCGCCCTTGTTTCCTCGTGGTTGCAGCCAAGCTTGTTCAAGGAGCGCTGCCTGAGAGGGAGTCAGGGAGGCCTTTGATTGAAGACAACGTCCGCTTTCATCCCAGGATGGCTGTAGGTGTGTCAAAGAGGACTCGGAAAAAGGCCAAAGTGCCTCCTGGAAGTGCGGAAGCCTGCCTTGGGGCTGCTGTATGGGGTAAGGCTGCAAGGGTGTGGTGGGGATGCCAAGCTCTTTACGCAAGCTGTGCAGCTCCTCCAGGATGGCCTCAAAGGTGGGCCTGCATTTGTGCGTGTGCGCTTTCACAGCATGTTACATGTGGGTGTTGATGGGGGGGGGGGCTGTGGACATGCTAGCAAGCTGAATCAAAAAGGAGGACTGAGTGAAGGTGGGCCTGTGTGTGGTGCATGCATGTCAACGGCATCTGCACCAGAGCGGGTGCCGTCCGGGTGAGCTTCGTTGCGAGCTTTGCCACAAGCCGACTGCCGTGGTCAAAGGGAAGAGGTGCACTCAGGTTGTTTTGAGAGGAGGCCTCGGGGCAGGGCTGAGCCTTTTTTTTTGTTTAAATGCACTGGAGTTCCTGTTCAGCGCTTTGAGGTCAACATGACTTCATCTGTACTGCATTCCCTGCACCTCTTAACACCAGGATCAAACAAAGACCCCACCCGCGAGCATACATGAAGATGCATCATGAAGAGTGGACACCTTATGGCCTAGCTTTGTTCCCAAGGCCTCACACACACATGCGCGCGTGCACACACACACACACACACACTCACACACACAATATATAATATGCACACACACATGAGCGCGTGCACACAGACACAGCAGGTGTGTAAAACCTCTCACCAGCAGCAGGTGGGTCACAAATCCTGCACGTCAGTGAGCCGGCTCTTTCATGCCCTCCCCTCCTTCCCACCATCCGTTGCTGTGCCCTTCCCTCCCCCAACACCGAATTTTCCTCAGACATGACTCATGCCCGATCCAGCATATGGAGAGCAGCACAACTGGGACAGCCACGCTCCCTTGCTAGCTTGTCAGTCAGGGGATCCTCATGCATGCTGCCTTTCGGCTGCCGTAGACTTTCAATCTTTTCTTCATAGACTTTCAATTTTTTCTTCTTCTATGCAGCACACCCAGGGCAGCCACACCCCGCACCTTGCATCTGGATTCTGGTCCCAGCATGCATTGGCAAGGTCCCTGAAGCCTTTGGGTACAAAGGCAGGCCAAGTGGGACGGCTGTCTTCCTTCACAACTAAGTGGCCCAATAGCGCTGGCGGCACATCGCAGAAGGGGGAGCCGCCTGTGTAGACCTCCCACATCACTATTCCAAACCTGCAGTAGCAGCAGCAGCAGCAGCAGCTTATTAGGGGATGATATCCTGTGCTGTGCCCCACTTGTTTTGTGACCTGCAGGATCACACCAAACTCACTGGAGGATCACACCCAACTCATTTCCTTGAACCATGCTCAAAGTATCCATATTTGAGGAAGCCTTTGAGAAGAGACTCCGCAAGAGTAGGGGGGGCATTAGCCCCTGCAGATTAGCGCTCACAGTACCTCAATGTTTTGCCAGGAATGGAATACGTTGCAATAAGTGCAAAATACAATCAACCTCTCTTATGATACAAAACCCATGGTAAAAACCCCTCTTATGAAGAGTGAGCGCATGTAGGCACTGTTGTACCGCACATAATGTATATCATCCCGCGAGGATCATAATTTAGAAGAGCACAGGATGACTGCACAGTCCCCACACCTGGCAGTTGGGGTGGTTGCACATGTTTACCATCCTCTTTCACCTCAGGGCGGCCACCATTCTGAGAAATGAACACACCTACAGATGCGTCTTGAGCTCAGCTACCCAGCGCACTGTGTCTCTAGAAAACCATCCAGGTTTAGGGGCGATAGGCCTGTTTCAGTGGAGGTGTATTGCTTTCCACCGGTGACCAGCCCCTCCAGTGCACAAACACCAGCGCTAATTAATCAAAGCGAATAAAAATAATACAAAATGAAGGATTCTCGCCTGCTGGTCCCACCCGTGGGCGCAATTCGGAGCTCCAGGCACAAAACCACCCCATCTGCCAGCCAGCAATCCGCCCCAGAGCGGGTGTCATTTGAGAGGAAAAGCGCACCATTAGGCGCGTCTTGAGCCCAGCTATCCAACGCACTACCTCTCTAGAAATACCATCTAGGTTTGGGGGCGATAGGCCTGTTTCAGCGGAGGGGCGGATATCAGAGGCATTATGGGCCGGCTCACCTTCTTGCAGCCCTCACCTGCATGCTTGACTGCTTTAAACAACAAATTATATCATAAAGTGAACGCATTATACTCTTAGGGTTCTGAGTTGCTGGGCCTTCCCATGATGGCAAGCTGGAACTGCACTGACAGGTAGGTGTAACAAACAACTATTAGCCACCCTTGAGTTTCCCCCATCATGAGGTGCTACCTTGAGCCTAATACCAAGCATGCTCAAGGCTGTCCTACGTCCAGTAGGTGGGGGTGCTGCTTTGCGTAATCTGCGGTTTTGCTCCTGGCGGGTCCTTGAGCTTGCTCGCGTGCCTCCAACATTGGCAGAGCATGCATTGGCAATCCCGCATCCTAACCTATGCCAGGGAGGCCTAGGGAGGCCCAGGGCAGCCCCCAGGAGGGCTCTCAGCGATGTCGCTGACGGTTTTTGCCTCCTGGCCTTCCATTGCAGCAGTTGGCGCACAAGTTGTTGACGCAGCTTTGAAGCTTACATTGTAAAGAACACATTGCAACAACATGACGTCAAACGGTGGACAAACGAGGGAGAAAGAGGATAATGAAGGTGTGACCCTCACGCCCCCTGCTAGGGTTTGCCAGGTGTGGGGACTGTGGGATGACTGCAGACACCCCAACAAATAATTATCATTAACTGAGCATGCAGGAATATGAGTGATAGCAAAAAGGATTTGATTATTACTTTTTGCTGGTTGTTTTTTGAAAATGACTTGGATGATTAACTTGGATGATAATGATTAAAAGCCTTAAATTTCTTGCTAAAGCGCTCGAGGTGCTTTGACAGCTGGAAATGGTACGCTTCCGGAGGAGTGTGTACAGCTGGAATTCATGCATTTTTGAAAAGCAGCTTTCTCTAAGTTTGCAGGGAATTTGTTTCTTGAGCAGTTGGAGCAGTGTGCAGCTGAAATTCATACGCACTATGGAACAGCAGCTTTCCAAAGAATATAAGGGATTGTGTGTCATGGGTCAGGAGCAGTGTGCGGCCTGTGAACGTGATGCTCATTTTACGGCTCTTAGGTATCAAATCAAAGATGGGCTGATTGCCTCTGCAGGAACAAGCGGGACACCTGAACATGTTAGGGGGGCGTGGAATTAAGGCAGGACCCATTGAAAAGTCCATTTTTTAAGGGGTGCAAAATAATCCACACCATATTCTTGCCCTTTGCACATGTGCGCGCGCACCCCCCCACCCCCCCGCGCACACACACACACACACACACACACACACACACACACACACACACACACACACACACACACATGCGCACATGGAAATAAGGACAAAAATTATGATCATGACAAACAAAGTACAATCACGCATACGCATCAGATGCCTCAAAGCAGATGCCCTTGCATGGCTTGCAATACGTGCACGCAGTTCCCTTCCCCCCGCTCCCTTTTTCCCACATTCTCCCACATGACCAAACAAATCACCAAGGTCAGCAAACAAAGGCACTCACGCGTACACGTCGGACGCCTTGGAGCAGGTGCCCTTGAGTAAAACTTCAGGGGCCATATGAGTGATGGTTCCATGGAACAAGCTTGACACATGCGTCTCTGAGAGGTCCATGCGAACGCTCAGGCCAAAGTCACTGACCTGAAGGCGTTTAAAAGGCAACATTAAAGCAGCGGGATTGAGAAAAAAAATGTTGGAGTGCATATGCCATGCCATGGCCAAGAGTGCCATAGAAAAAGCATTTCAGGCTTCCTAACACATTTTAATCTCATCTAAATTTTGGGTGCCAAAATCAGAGTTTGCAAGGTTCAAGGGGGATCCTCAAAAAATTTGTAGAGGCACAGAACTTTGAATCACAAGCTACTATGCAAGCAGGTATGTGTGCAAAAGTGAGACACCAAACCTCGCACAATGGCAACGCTTCAATAAAATATTGTGCACACATGGTGTGCACGCGCGCGCACACACACACACGCACGCACACACGCATGCAAGCACACGCACACACGCGCATACACTCACACGCACGCACGCACGCCTGCAAGCGCTAAGACGCCTGAGTGCATGCTTGCACGCACGAATAAATGCACTTTAGGCAAGACTCGCAAACCAATTGAGGTAAAGCTGTTGCAGACCCTGTCGTGGCAGGTGTAACTGTTGCAGGCCCTGTCACGGCAGATGCAACTGTTGCAGGCCCTGTCACGGCAGATGTGACTGTTGCAGGCCCTGTCACGGCAGATGCAACTGTTGCAGGCCCTGTCATGGCGAAATGCTGTTCGGATGGGTGGGGGGGAAAAGCTGCCATGATTGCGCAGAACGCAGTAAGGACCCACTCAGCAGTGTAAACGGTTCAACTCTGTTGTTCACAAATCGCCCCTGCCTGCGTCCAACCACGGGAATGCTTGCTCCCAAAGTATCAGTGAGATGATCCCACTTGCTGGCACACGCATATATTAAATAGAATGAATGAAGTCTCTGTGAGCTCTATGCTTGGCAAGGCGCACCCATACCACACTCCTTTCAGTGAGCCCACGTGCAGGCACACATGCATAAAATGAATGAAGTCTCTGTGAACCTTGATGCTTGGTAAGCTGCACCCGTACCACACTCCTTTACATTCAAGTTCTCAATGGCAGGTGCTACAACATGCTGCTTTGTGTGCTGGGCTAAATCAAGGAATGCAGGTTACGTTTGAGCAAACTTGCATAAATGATTGATTTTGAACTTGCTGGTAATGCATAGCTGCAGGTGCAATCGTTTGTTTATAGGGCGTGCGTGAGTTAGTTTCTGTACGGCACGTTAGGAGGACTGTGCACATCAACCATGCACGTCTACTAGCGTCTTAAAGACCTTTGGGAGGACCTTTGCAGTGGGCTGCTTCAAGTCGTAGGCGTTCGTGGGAGGCTGCTGCTTGGGAGGCAGGGACAGGGGCGCCCCTGACCACTTGTCACCTTAGTCAGTCTAGAATTTCCGTGAATTTCAACAACCAAGCGCCCCTATAGAATGCTTTTTTTTGCATGCAACATGCAAGCAGTCACTGTTCAAAGCAGAACCACTATTCTTGTGCACGGTGACAGGTTTCATGGTATTCAGTATGTTCAAGGAAGTGCTCCCTGTGCAGGAACAGAGCTTATGGCACATAGGCCCAATCACGTCCATGTACACACAGAGCACACAGGCCCAATCATGTCCATGTACACACAGAGCACACAGGCCCAATCATGTCCATGTACACACAGAGCACACAAGCCCTACCATGTCCACTTACGCTTTGAATCACCCTGGCTCAGCCAGACCACAAGCTGTTGCCATTTTTTTGCAACAGTGCTTGATTGTCCCCTGCTTTCGACCGTGCTCACCTTGCACGTTACACCCTTGCCCTCTGTGCCAGAGCTAGCCAGTAGGACGTTACGAGCCTTCAGGTCTAGGTGCAGGATCTGCAGGGTCCAGCAGGTATAGGAGTGAATGATATCACGAGCATAAGGAAGCAGGAAGAGCTCAGGATAATCTTCAAAACGTCGTGGGCTATTTACGGATGCTTTAGAAGTTGGACCTAAAAACATACGCTTGCAGGCTAACCACTGTCTCATGCATTGTTTAATCCAATGAACCAAAACGTAAGATCAGCAAAAGGTTCTGTTCCAGGACTGACCGACATATTCTTCAGGGTACCTACTTATGTTATTGCAGTGCAGGTGCAGCATAGCCCTGTTTCTTAAAGGTGACTTAGTAACGCTGTTGCAGTGCAGGTGCAGCATAGCCCTGTTTCTTAAGGGGAACACCTTACGTTGTGGCAGTGCAGGTGCAGCATAGCCCTGGCCACGTCCATCGCGCAGTCCAGCTGGGCAGCATAATTCATGCCTTTTGGTCCCATAAACAAGCCTGACACAGGTGCAGCCGTTTGCAAGGTGTGTGTGTATGTGTGTGTGTGCGCGTACGTGTGTGTGTGTGCGCGCGTGTGCGCGCGTGACAAGCGCATTTAGGCCCCCCATGCATTGCCGGTCCATCATGTCTACCAGTTTTTATGCTGAGTCATGCTTGCTTGGAAATAAGCATGAGGTGGCTGATGAGTGTGCCATGGGCACTAGATGTGGACCAATGTGCAGAAAATGCGAAGGGGCAGGCTGTTAGCGCATTGAGCACTTCTTAAATCATCCCTTGGGATCTGCAAAAAATACACCTTGCTTTCAAGTCCACTGCTGCTCTTTTCTGCAAATGAAGTCTTGATCTAGGAGCTCACAGCACCAGTAGTGAAGCATACTTCAGTTCCTTTTGAGGGACAGCAGGGATATGTTACAGGATCTAACCATTACGTAACCCAAGCTACCCATGAGTGCAGAAGCAATGATCATTCAGTTTCAGTTACAATTGGGTTATTCCAAACATACCAGCATCGAGTGCATCTCGCAAAGACATCCTGTCACAGTACTCCAAGACAAGTTGAACCTGCACACAAATCAAAATGGCACAGTTGCAAGGAAGCGCTCCTACCAGCTTCTGAGGTGTTCTTGCATCAGGAAATAACAGGAAGTAAGCAAGGAGTGCTTCAGTCATGTGGCTGGATAAATAAGCATTGTGATGCACATTGAGGCAATGAAGAAAAAGGCATGAGGCAACCATCTAATTGCAGGCCCTGGCCTTGTTCCCTTAGCTCTTTCATGCGCGTTTACATGAAAAACGCACACACACACACACGTACAGACACACATACACACAAACATGCACGCACATATGCACAAACACACATGAACACACACACACACACACGCACACGCACACACGCACACACACATGCACACACACATGCACACACGCACATATACACACATACCTCATAGCTGTGCACTTCCTCGGGACCAGAACGCTCACTGGTTCCATCTGTTTGGATGCTTTGGATGCCAGATTTGCTCTTTTCCCTGCATGTCACGCCAGCAAAACAGCAGCAGTAGCAGCAACAGCTTGATGCCACAAGTTGCTTGTGTGATGTGTAGCAGCTGCCTAAGCCATGGAGGCAGAGGTTGGTCACTATTGCAAGTGCAGCTTGAAGCAATTCATCACTGAAATTTTGATCATCCGAGCTTCACTGCCTGGGTGAACAGAAAGCCCACCTGCACCTCATTGCACCATTGCACAGCAGCAAGCTCAGGGTGACCGGAAGAAAGCTCACCTGCGCCCCATTGCACAGCCGGCATCTGCCCTCTCTGTGACAGACCTGGTACTCTCCTTGACTGGCTTGATGCTGCATTGCACGCATTGTGTATGTGAAGGACCTTAAAAAAAAACCTGGAGTGTCATACCAGCAGGTGGTGGGAGGTGACTTGTACTGAAGAGCACTAGTATATGACAGTTGCAAGCTGGGGGGGACAACGTTTTACAACAGTGGAGTTTGAGGCAAAATGTGTGAGCCCCTTTCTTTCATCCTGGCAATTGGATCGAAAATTGTGTACAGACTCCCTTCTTCAGGTCACTCGTGTAATTGAGTTGAGCTATTATTCTCCTGCCGTCAGCCAATTGTTTTTGATCAAAGTGTCCTCAAGCGCAGCCTTGCGTACTTCAACCACGCCAGGAGGTGCCCAGAGTGTGAGCCAAATGGCGTCCATACTCCCCATGTTACTACAGCCTACCCAGTTCTGTGTCAAGTCTCAAACCAAGGTTAACTTTTGGGCCTTCTGAGCATCACCGCGTTCTTGATCAGTATCAGACATGCTCAGGGTATTAGCGCAGGACACAGGCAAATTCCCTATCAGACTGGGCGGTGGGGACTGGTTGGACGATCGGGAGGACTTTTGACCGGGGGAAACTGAACCCTACTTTACATTTAGGGCCTTCCCCCCGCTTTTAGGGCTTCCCCGCGACGTTTAGGGCAAGGTTTAGGTTTAGGTTTAGGGTCAGGGTTAGGGCTGGGGTTAGGGTTAAGTTTAGGGAGGTCCCCCCGGTCAAGGTCCCCCCGATTGTCCAGGCAGTGCGGTGGGGGGTGCTAACCAGGAGTTTGATAGACCAACAGTAAAGGCGCTTCACCATGTGCAAAAACAAATTGGGGGGGGAG
This sequence comes from Dunaliella primolecta, assembly GCA_914767535.2. Classification (NCBI taxonomy): domain Eukaryota; kingdom Viridiplantae; phylum Chlorophyta; class Chlorophyceae; order Chlamydomonadales; family Dunaliellaceae; genus Dunaliella; species Dunaliella primolecta. The sequence continues at coordinate 6,106,205 of OU611754.1, read as the reverse complement.
GGGGGGCGCGTATGAGAAGTTCCTTTGTTTCGGAAGGGGAATGATAGGTCAGAATAAGTGAGCAATCGTAGCATCATTGACCGAGGTCATAGCCACTTTGACTGAAATAGAGAATGTCTGAAACAAACAAGCAGTCGCGCCAACTGGCGTGGTTTTTCTATTTGCATTTTCGTTCGGTTGAAATTTTTCATGTGCCCATCCCATGCCATCCTAGCAAGGCAGGGGATCTGGGCAGATCAGATGCCCTCATCAAGATCTGGCAAACATTGTCAAGTTGAAGACCCATCCCTGTAAACATGGACTACAGAGTTTTGGCAGGGCAATCACAGGATGCACGCGGAACGAGTCTTTGCGCACGGGAGGTAGGAAATGCTGCGCTCCCCTTGTTTGGTTCTGCATTAATACTCTGCATGTCATAATAGTGCTTGGATTTGGGGACCCATACATCACTCCTAAACACGACACAGGCCCAAAGCATACTGCTGGAACAAGCCTGTGTCAAGACATGCTTTCTGAAACCCATCTCACAGCCAATGGCCAAAACTAGCCTGAAACACCTCAATTGTTGCTACAGGCCCATTTCTTCAAATTGAAGCCTTCTCCTTATGCAGAACTGCCAAGCAAGCCCATCCTTTTTGCGTACTCAATTCAATCTCTTGCAGAGCTCCTTGATTTCTGGCAGAGCTTACTTGGTCAGACAAAAAAGATACATTTGATTCTGCTTGACAAGATTGAGCTGCAACCTCCAGAAGGCCATTTATAATTGGTTTTGTCTGAATGAGGCGTCATCTGGTTTTGGCATCGTCGATGACAGTGAAAGAATGATGTGGATATCAAAGGAAACCAACATTCCGGCCATGGCTGTGGCACGCACCGATAGTGGTATGTCTGACAGATGTTGGGATGGACAAGCGAGCTGCTGATAGCTGCCTCCCAAATGACCTGCTCAAAATGGGGCGCAAAGATTAAGAGAAAGGGCTTAGACAGCTTCGCGGCTACCCAAATGGCATGGTCGCCTGCAGACACTTACGCTTGAGGAGGAAATAGACCAACCACAAAAGCAACAAAATCCAAGCATACTTGTGTCCCTGCTTTGCACTCACAATACCTGCAGCTAGTGAGCACATCAAAATCAAAGAGGTTTTGCAACCACCAAGCACACAAGTGCACTAACGGCTGCAAAAGGTTCACTGATAAGAGTCCAAGCACAGTATCGCACGAAGCAATACAAAAGCTTCATGAGGGCAGCACTTCATTTTACATCTCACCTTCATGCATGTTGTAAGAAAATGCTATGAGCCTACTACCTTCCATGTCTGCTTTCAACGCCTCTAGGCAGGTTCTAAATTGATGAACTCAGCAACAAGATTCCTGCCCATGCCACATTACCATTTTCTCCCTTTTCTCGCGCCCAGACATGTTCTTCGGCAGCTACAAAACAGAAGCAGTGACACAAATGGTATTGATTACAACACCAGTGGGGGAAATGTGGTAGGGCTCCATAATGGGACAGCAAAGGTTGCTCACACAGGAACCATGTAATGCAGGCAAGAGTAGGCAGGTGAGTGGAAGGGAGGGAACTCTTTTTAACCAAGGCAATCCTGCCTGATGAAGGGACGTACCATGATGATCTTCACAGCCACATTAGTGCCCCGCCATTTCCTGACAAGAACACATGGCGGCAAACACATACTGTGAGTGAGAGGTCCACCAGGGTATGGCAGGATGGGAAGCACCAAGACTGGTCGGAACATTTGAAAGAAAGAGAGAGAAAGAGAGAGAGAGAGAGAGAGAGAGAGAGAGAGAGCAGCAGCAGCAGACCAAAACTTTCTGGTTTTACACTTGTGTGCCTTGTCATATCATGCCAAGAGGCAGCACTGTGCAGCAGACTGATGCACTTTGCAGGGTGTGGAACAGGAACACAACTTCCCAAACCGATCATGCCCTTGACGAGCGCGTGAGCGCTCCAACACAGACGATTGCGTGCGCACCACATTCCAAATGCACTGACCCTTTGTAAACCTTGCCAAACGCGCCCTCAGCCAGAAGTTCTTGGACTGCAATATCCTCATTCTTCCTGGTCGCCATATCAGAAATTGCAGCCTTTGCTGTTGCTATTTGCTCTGCACAAACAAGCAGTCAGCAGCAATATTTTTTGCAACAAAGCAGTCAGTGGCAATTCACTTCTGCACACTTTCTGCACAAGCAGTCAATGCCAATTTGTTGCTGCACACAAAAGCAATCCGTGGCAATTTTTTCTGCACACAAAAGCATTCAGAGACAGTTTGTTCTGCACACAAAAGTGTTCAGATGCAATTTAGAAGGAGGTATAGCCACTGAGATTGACAGCTTCATTATGCCGGCTACCTTTGTTGCTGCACTTATTTTGTAGGTTCCCATGAGAGGATGAAATATGTCAACAACAAATTATTTGCCTGTTTGCAGCGACAGCGGTACGACAGCAGCAAGGTGGGATCAGGCCACCTCTCAGGTGCACACAATGCATGACCTCCTCAGGGTCAGGCTTTGATTTGGCAAAGCGCCGGGTTTAACGTCCGCTCGTCCACTCACCGAGCGCGTTTAGCTGTCCTTTGCTCTGCTTTTTGTTGGCCATCGTGTTCTCTTCAAAGCAAGCAATTAGGTCCAGCTGCCTGCTCAGAAGTGCCTCCCTTGATTCCTTCTCTTCATGCAATAATTTGTTGGTGACCTAATAAAAGCAAGAAAGTGAGCACAGCCACTTTCCAGGGGGATAAGATTGGTTTTGGGCAGAGGTGAAGAACTGTGTTGACTACTCTGCTGGGAGAGGGAAACATGCACCACGCAGCAGGGTTCACACTATGGCCAATAGGAGGCTACGCATCCAGGAGGGGAGGGCATTTCTCTTCCATTCATTAAAGTCTATGATGATAGGTTTGTCCCTCCCATTCACTGGAACCTAATGATGACACTATTGCTTGAGGTCATCCAATAATAGAGCAAATTGTGCCAGGAGCATAAAAAACATGCACAATCGGGGTAAACGTGTATTATGAAAAAATGAAAAAAAACAAGTGGCCAGATAATGGTAGATTGTGCAGGTATGTTGACAGAGCATCAGATGTAAGCAGGATGTGCACCACCTTAAGAAAAGCACTCCAGGCAGGAACATGCCAATGCATCCCTGCGTACCCAATGATGCAGCAACTGAGCAGATCAGGAATGCAGCACCTGATGCATCAATGGACACATGAGAGCCTGCTGCCACCCACCAGCTGATCTTCGAGAAGGACACTTGCTCTCTTGGAAAAAAGCAGCAGCAGCAACAGCAAGCCTGCAGCAAAGGGTCACCAAGGGGTAAACGGAAAAGCCCTAAGAACCTGATGGCTTAAGCTTATGGTGCAGCGGGAAAAGTTTGTGAGATGCCAGGATCCTGGAACAGCTCAAGTCACCGACAACCTCATTAGGGTACTTGTTGTACTTGCACTTGTATTCATGTGTTGGCCCTTCTGGGGAAACGAGTGAACAAAAATGTCATGCATGACAGGAGAGCAATTTGCAGCACAACTTCATTAGGGTACTTGTTGTACTTGCACTTGTATTGATGTGTTGGCCCTTCTGGGGAAACGAGTGAACAAAAATGTCACGCATGACAGGAGAGCAATTTGCAGCACAACTTCATTAGGGTACTTGTTGTACTTGCACTTGTATTCATGTGTTGGCCCTTCTGGGGAAACGAGTGAACAAAAATGTCATGCATGACAGGAGAGCAATTTGCAGCACAACTTCATTAGGGTACTTGTTGTACTTGCACTTGTATTCATGTGTTGGCCCTTCTGGGGAAACGAGTGAACAAAAATGTCATGCATGACAGGAGAGCAATTTGCAGCACAACTTCATTAGGGTACTTGTTGTACTTGCACTTGTATTCATGTGTTGGCCCTTCTGGGGAAACGAGTGAACAAAAATGTCATGCATGACAGGAGAGCAATTTGCAGCACATGGTCAGCAATGCGCAGATGCATGCAGGATCAGCGACCCTGCGTATAATAAATGACGGAAATTTTACCAGAAGGGTTCCACAGGGCCTATATTAGGGCTCATCTCTAATAATGGTCTAGAACGGACTGCTGTTTTCTCAGGCATTCCAACTCCATTTCATCCTTTCTTCTGGGAGGTCTTATTTGCCAACTTTTCAACAGCGCTTGCATTGCTTCCCCTTCTTGTCATAAATAGAGGTCGCTGCAAGATTAGGCATAGGACTAGGAAAACCAAAAAGCCTGGAAATGACCCTTTTTGAACAGGCTATGAAATGAATCGTGCATTCAAATCTGGGGGCCTTTAAGGACAGCAGGGATGAGAGTGATCAGTGCATTCTCCATTTTACCTGAGCATGGATCAACCCAAAAGCAATGCAGCAATCAAGGGACAAAAAGGCTTCAGCACTGTTTGCTCTTTTGTCAGAAACAAGAGAGGGGAATGGCAAATGTGATAGTGCACAATGGAGGTGCACCTACTTGGGTACATTGGTAGGGGGCAACATATGCAAACAGTGAGCCACCATAAGGGACAACAGACAGACAGGCAACTAATAAGTGCAAGCCCATAAATAAACATCGTCAGATGGCCTGTGTCAAAACCTCCTTCTGTTCATCTTTTGTCCCACTTTCTGCAGTGCTCTTACCTGAAAGAATGAATGCCACAACCACGACCATGGCCACCAGCCCTCTGCGGATGTTCAAAATCTTTTCAAGACGTGGGTTATACACAGAAAGCGCCCTGCCATGCACATTGAGGCAGGGACATTTCAGGGTTCCCAAGGTAAGGTAAAGCGTGCTGAGATGGTGCAAAACAAGCTGGTGAGATTGCATTGTTTAGTGTTGTCTACACTGCAGGGGTTCCAAGCTGCGTTCAGGCAGGGGCTGGAGGGATAAGTGCGGCACTTTGCCACAGACAAGGCCTGACAGCCGTGGATGGGGCCCTCTCCACGAGCTGTGTATCACTCATAAATTTCCATGGCACATGTGCACTGTCAATCCATCCTCTTCATGCTTGCTCACAGCATTCCATGTTCGCCTGCATGGCCCATGTTCCTCCTGCGCCTGTGGGCATGTAGGCCCATCAACGCACCAAATTTCCACTTACTTTTGCTGACTGCTACCCCATCAACTCCCTTGCTTGCTTACCATGAGTTCCCCGGCAGCGGCACAGCGACGGTGGCAGTCACCTGGGATGAGCAGACGGTTTGCAGCACACAGTATGGTACAGCCAAAGGAAGGAGTGTCGCAGCACTGTGCAAAGCATGCACAAGGCCAATCTTTTGCTGCCTCAGCAAGCACTGTCCAAGATCAGGCCCACGGCTTACAGCAGTGAAGCAATGCTACAAAACTCCCGGGCAGCAGAGAGGCCTTTGCATGACTTTTAGCTAACCTTACCTTTTCGGGATTAGAGCCTCCAGAGACGAAGGTGGTGGCCGCGTTAGTGCCATCTGGACTCCAATCTGGACGGCTTATTGTGAGCCTGGATGCAGCTCAAAATGCAAACATCACTCTCTACAGTGTACTGGATATGTATTTGACATGAAACAATTGAGCGCAGTCAAACAAGCTATCTTCTGCAAGATTTTCAGTTCAATTCCTTAGCACACGGTTGCAAATGGACTCACATGTAAGAAAGGTCATCAGATAGAAGCCGGCTCAGGTGCACACTTTTTCCTGCAGATTTGCAGGGCATGTGCACAAGCCGGTGCTTGACTGGATGCTTCAACCATACCAATTGTTGGGCAGGCACAACAGCATTAGCATTGGTTCATCTTGCACGCCCACTCAGCAAGTCGAGCAGCCAAATTATCAGGCTGAAGGCGAAACCCCATTGTAAACCTTGCACATCCATTCTTAGAGGTGTGCCTCCCGCCAGCACACTTCCCCAGAGCACTCCCAACACCCCCCCCCCCCCCTCCCCCCGCTCTATCTCCTTGCAGACTCCCCTACAAGCCCAGACTAATGGATGCAATGTCCAAGTTGCACCCTTTTCCCTGTCAAAAAGGGTGCATAACAGAGGTAGTGGGCATCACAAGGCAGCTTTTATCTTACATCTGCCACTTTGTTGCTACGTTTTCAGCCGTTGCCAGCGTCGTGGATAGCTGCACATGCACCACAAGCTCAGGAATTCCTCAAAGTATATAATCTATAGGGAGCTGCACTAGGCTGGCCCTGCCCATGGGAGGCTGGCCAAACAAAAGGACATTAACTGTCTTCCAGGGCTCCGTGAGGGGCATTTGAAAATGCATGCGCAACACAAGAAGGATGAGAAGCTGCTGTTCAATGTCATGCCTACCTTCCAGAACGGATTCTGCATTTACCAGCGCCCCGGCAAACCCTGCAGAAAGATTGCATAATACAGACTGTCAGATCCACGGTTAAACTGCGACACTTAGTCCACACAACAAACTACTCAGGAGAAGACAAAAACTCAGTCCACTTACTCTTTTGCGCATTAGGAGCAGCTTATGGAAATAATAGGATAGGATAGGATAGGAAGAAAATCCTGTCCTATCCTATTCTTATGAAACAATGACTAGCACTCCAATAAAAAAGACTCTGGCAATTTGAACAGGCTGCATGCATTAAGGAAAAGGTCCCCTATCTAGAAGCTTTACGATTCATTGCTGTCTCCCTACACAACGTTGACAAAGGGCTGGTCCCCCCTGCCCAGGCAAATGAGTGTCAATAGCTTTGCAACCACACAACTTTGCCCATTCCTGCAACATAGGGCCTGAAAAGCGTGTTTTATAGCTGGTTTTTTGCCCTATGAGGAGGTGGTACAAGATGGCTGCAGAGCGCACTGTATGGCCGGCAGGAATGAGGAGGGAAAAGGAACCAGGCCTTAACAGTTTCCATTCCTCAGCCGCTCTGCCAGTCCAATAGGAGCAAAGCTGGCCGGATTTCAGCCCAGGACTGAGCTCTCCAGCAAAAAAAAGGCTGTAAGGAACCCTACAAGTCAGTGTGCCAGTTTCCAGCCAGACCACCAATTGAGCTCATCCAAGTCTTGTACAATCACTCTGCTACCCTGAGCTGGGCTGGGCCGGGTTTAGACCTTCATGACTGAGATATCCAGCTGGAACAGAGAAATGCTGAGATCAACCCCACAAACAATTTTTTTAAATTTCAATGACACACTGATTGAACTCATTGAGTCACATTCGAAGAAACAGATTACCCCACAACTCTGCGCCAACTTGGGTGCAAAAGCTTGCTGCGTGGTAACCTACAGGTGTCCTTCCTTCTGCCTCTGCACCTTCCTGATGGTTGCCAGCATGCTCTTCCAGCTGGGCTGCAGCCCCCCCCCCCAAAATCTGACATTGCAGCATGGGTAGACGACTGAAGTGTGACCAGTGCTCACATAGTGCAGGTTTGAAAACCCATCTTCCACTGCCAAAGTGGATGCACAACAGCCTCCAAGGCACACACAGCACCTCCACATGCCAATTTTACAGCAAACCTCAATGCTTGGTGCATCAAAGCATGTTGCTATGATCAGGGCACCCAGAGAGCCAACCAGAAAGCATGCAGCTTTATGGTACTGTAAGGGGGGTTCTGGCTGCGGGGGCGACCATGTTCATCCATGTCTCACTCTAAATCACTGTAATCCTTCTCTGGTGCTTGCTTCCTGCTTGCTTTGCTACCTCCATAAGACAAGGCAGGCAAGGGGAACCAGCATAAATGCGCAAGGGAACATGGATTTTACGCTGTACCTGGTCTTGCCCGGTGTCTGGATTTAGGACTGGTGGTAATTGGTAGTTATGATCTGGAAAAGGCATGCAAAGTTTCATTCTGCCTGCGTAGCTGTGGACGACTTGGCCACAGGAGCAGAGGGTGTAAGTCTGCAAAGGCTTGCACCAACCACCAAGTCTGAATGAATACAGAAGTCTGAAAAAGTCAAGTCTTTATTCTGAAGGGACATTGTCTGATAAGTCTGGTCTGGATGTTAGTTTTCGTATTTTTGTCTGTGGCTCTAGATGCCCACAGTTTGTAGGACTGATCCCAGCCTGAAACAATGTATTCCTGGTTAAACTCACCCCAGAACCTGCATGTGTACGCATGAAAAAAATGTGTTTGTTAGGATGGTCTCGATGGCAAGACAGCAAGTTGTATGTGAGTATGCACAGAACATAGCAGGAACAAGGATGTGCCCTTGGCAAGTGCAATCAATGTGCCATCTCACTTTTTGCGCGTCCCAGGGTTGTAGCATGGAGGCCCAGGGCAGCCGGTGGGGTGGCTTATGTTGTCTACATTTGCAGATGGGAACTTCGGCTGAAAATTGTCAGGTCATACCAAGGATCAATCTGTCCTATCCCAGCACCAAGCTGAACGTTGTTTACTAGGGCCCTTTTCAGAACAATTTTTAGAGCAAGACCTAAGATAGAGAAAAAGGAAAATGCCCAACAGAAAGGCAACACACATGCAGCGCTCATGAGCACACTGGCACAAGAAGGTAAGCCGCCAGGAAACCCATACCTGGATGACCCCAGTCCTGGTCCTCATCTGTATCAGGAAAAAAGATAGGGTACCTGCAGAAAGAGGAGTTAGAGAACATGGGGCGGTGTGAATTGGTCCTGGTTGCAACCCAGGGCATCTCCGCACAAAAAGCCAAAAATAGCACTCGGCCATTGATCTTGATCAAAATATGAGAGCAAGCAAAGTAAACCCTAGCAAGCAAAGGGTGTTGGCAAAAATGCTCCATGTATGTGTAATAATATGTGTTTGTAATGTACACGTATGTACGTATATGTACAGCCACCTGAACAGGCATGCAGCGCCATCCTTGTCCCTCCTGGCAGCGTGTGGGCAGAGAAGCATGCCAAAGCTTGTGACTACACATTGACAACCAACTCGACCAATTCTTAGGCTTGCCTTTGATCTTCGGCACTGCCACTTGACGACATATCAAGAGTGGTTCCAGCCAAAAAAGGCTGGGTATGAACCAAATGGGACTTTGCACACAACCGGGTTGTTCCTTGCACACCTTCTCAAGCTTCGACTTTTCCCTACAGCTGACCCTCACAAACAAAAACATCACAACGCACCCAGCAGTGAAGGCGTAAGTGTCATTCCAGAGAACATTGGGGCCCTCTATATGGAGACCAGAGTTTCTGATGGCTTCATAGGGCTTGAAAGCATTAGTGAGTGCCGGAGAGAACACGTCATAAGCCATATTGCCCTCAAAAAACCTGCTCTTGTATGCACGGACCCTTCCAAACCTGCAGCGTAGTAAAATGGGATTCAGTACCATGATCAGGACAACAGAGAGCATGCCTTGTGTTTGGCATCAAAGCAGAGCTAATGGGCTGTCTGACAAAAAATGCAATGAGTGGACTGAACTTGGCAACACAGTACTCACGGGAGGAGCGTCAGCCGCATCAGCGCTAAGCTACCCTCTTCATTGCCCTGTTCATCGGACTGCATGCAAGGGGCAGATGCCCATGGCTAAATCAAGAGGGGAATGAGACAACCAATTGAGACGACCCGTTAAGGTTAGCAGGAAATGCATTACTCCAGAGTAACTTACTTGTCTGAACAGCTCCTCAGCAAGCGCATCAAAGTTGGACTCCAGAAAAGGCCAATCAGGGTTCATCTTTACAACTGCTGCCTGTGGTTGCATGTGTGTGTGCTTACAAACATTTGAGCTTGACGCAGGGTTCTGAAGACCACGTTCACCGTAAGGGGTGACTTCAAGAGGGCAAAAAGGTGATTTCAAGAGGGCTGTCGTTCCCTTAACAGGATCTGTTGACGTGTCCAAGAACACAGGCACTTGCACCCACCAGGCTCAATGCGGCCCTGGATGCTGAGGACAGCTGCTTGGCGAGGCCGTCAGCTGCACTCAGAGCAGAATCCCTGGTTTGCCGTTGCTCCATGTCGTACGAGCCACGCGTGCCATGCACAACCCCAGCAACGCATAGCCCAGAAATAAGGCAAAACAAGATGGCTGCGTGCACAAAGTGGATGATAACGTGAGCCTTAGGGCGCTTGCACATCCATGAATGAGTGCAACAGCCTGCGGCAGGGTGCAAGACCAAGCCTTTTTCATTGATGTGTCTTTTATCGTAGGATTTTACATGTCAAAAACAAATGTGTGTGAAAGGGCATGTATGCGTGTGCTGCCAGAAAGCTGTGTGAACACCACAGACAACTAGGATGTGTATTTTTACGAGGTTGACCCTCATGTGTATATTTGAGCACATTTTGCTTGCACATATTGTACATATAATATGCGCAACTTTTGCTATCGAGTCGCATTCGTAAAGGATACTGTGTGCATCACTAGCACTTCAAAGGAAATTCTGTGTATGTCTGTATGTGTGAGTGTGTGCGTGCGAGCTTGTGTATGTGTGCATGCGTTTGTGCACGCGTGGTGTGTGTGTATGTGTGCGTGCATGCGTGCGCGCGTGTGTGTGTGCTGCATTCAAGCCCAGCGATTGTACGCCATCACCGACATGTCTGCACCAATGTAGGTCAGCATGGACAAATACGCAAGATCCAAACAATGCGTTCAAGCAGTAGCGCATTTTGTGGACATGTGTTGCTTTGCATTAGAGTGCACATGCCTAGGGAGTGCAGCATGTGCCTGTGAAGCACTTGTGCCACAGGTGTGGATCACAATGTTTTGCAAATCCCTTGTGAAGGCACACCACAGGGGTGTCACAGTTGCATTCACCATCAATCTCAAACTTAGTTGCTTCAGGTCCCACATTTCGCCAAGGTCACTAGTCATCTTACCAGACGGAGATAGCTGAAGCCCTAAAAAAGTGTTTCTCCAAACGTCCCTGCACATGCTGTCCATTCCTG